>VXBP01004249.1:31094-69403 GCA_013400115.1 Rhinopomastus cyanomelas
CCCCCCTTCCTTTTAACCTGCTTAATCCTTTTAAGTTCAAGGATTTGAAAAGCAAATACTATAAAAGATGAAAGGTGTGTTGGAGGAAATCAATGCTGATAAGAGGCTTTTATGGCTTGTAAACCTTATTCCGGCCCTTCGGCTTGAAAGGCAGCACTAATTTTTAAGAGCCTTATGCAAGGCTCACGTTGAGCTTAAAAAAACCCCCTCTATAACACCTAGGTACCAACCTGGGAACAACAAGCACCTGGCTAAGGGTCTTCTCATCAGAGCAGGGTGATGGCTTCTCCAAAGCTGGATGAAAACAACAGGGTAATTCTGGGATTAATGCATTTGTAAGACCCAAGAACCCAAAGACCCAAGAACCCAAGAGTGAGAGGAACTTTTCAAAGGATAAAAAAACAACCCTAACTATCACGATTAGTAGAACAACCCTAAGTAAACTACACAACCCTAAGAAAATCAAGTGCAACTAAGCAATGCAGCTCCAGCCCCCACGATGGAAAAGAGAATGTTCATAGAACACATGAGCAGGACATAGAACCATCAAATCATTAAGGCTGGAAGAGATCTCCAAGCTCATCCAGTCCAAACATCACCCCAAACCCACCCTGGCCACTAAATCCTGTCACCCAGGGCCACATCTGGTTGTTTGAACCCCTCCAGGGTTGGTGATGTCCCTCCTCCCTGGGCAGCCTGTTCCAACCCCTGGCCAGGGAAGAGATTTCTCCTGATGGCCAACCTAACCCTCCCCTGGAGCAACTTGAGGCAACTCCAGCAGCTCCATGCTGTGACCCCGTCCCAGGGGACCCCTGCCCGGGTGGGAGCAGCACTGGAAGCACCAGACAGGCCCAGGTCCACTGCATGGACAGGCTTCAGCTCCCCCCATGTCTAGGAGTTGGGTGCAGTCAGGTCAGGGCTTGGCAGAGCTGCTCCTGCTCGGGGCGGAAGCACAGAGAAGGCGATTGTGCAAGAGGAGTGTTTGGAGACGGAGATGGGTGACAGAGTAAACACAGGACTGCGTCGGTTGGTTGAACAGGAGCCACAGGACTCATGGAGGAACGTCTGAGCAGAGAGCCCCAACCTCAGACCAACACCTCTGAGCTGGATATCCTGTTCCATGTGCCCAGCACTGCAGCTGGGACGCAGCACCCTAGCACTGGGGACCACCAGCAGCACCCAGTTGGGTGGGTGGCTGCCCAGTGGAATCGTTCCCACGTGGTTCCTGGAGGTGAGCAGCCACTGCTCAGGGAAAACACTCAACGTCACAGCAGGCTTTTACAACAGCTGGCTCCTGCACAAGGTCCTCTGGCTTCAAACTGCTCCGACACAGACTGCTGGGGGCTGAGCAGTTCTGCCAGGAGCAGGAGCAGCTGCAGCCATAGGTCCCTTGAATGCTGCTCATACTGGGACAGGCTGGTGCTAATTAGCACCTTGTGGGAGACTCCTATAATGAGACCAATTAGCTGCAATCCAGGAGAGGAGTATCTACAGAGACCAAGGCTGGCTTCTCAGGAAACTGCTCTTCCTAGAGGGACAGGGAGGGTCAGTGATGTCCCAGTGTCACAGCCTGGAGAAGGTCCAGCCCATCAGGTGAGGGAAAGGAACTCACTAAGCATAAGAGTGTCAAGAGTCACAGAATGTTTGGGGTTGGAAGGGTTCTCTAGAGACCATCTAGTCCAATCCCCCTGCCACAGCAGGATCCCCTAGAGCAGATCCCACAGAAACATCCTGCTGAGTCTGAAAGTCTCCAGAACAGGAAAGTCCACAACCTCTCTGGGCAGCTTGGGCCAGGACTCTGTCACCATCAAGGTGAAGTTTTCCCTGCTGTTCACATGGAACCTTCTCTGCTCCAGCTTGTCCCTGCTGCCCCTTGTCTTGTCCTTGGACGCCCGTAAGACAGGGCTGGGGACACTTCATGGTGGCACAAAGGGTTGGAATGACATTCACACAGATTGCCATGGTCTCTGGAGCAGAACCCCAGACTCTCTTTGGTTGGAAAAGCCCTTTAAGATCATCAAGTCCAACCATTGACCCAGCCCTGCCAGGACACCCCTAAACCAACCAGAGAAAGTTTATCCCCACCACCCCAAACCACATGTGATGCTGAGCTCTTGCTCAAGTGCCCAGACTGGCACCTTCCCCTGATACTTCTGTGTCTGGCATAGTGGGTCCCATCCCAGCTCAAGGCTTGGAGCCCAGTAACCATGATAAACCTCCCATCCTACCGACGTAGGCTGCGACCTCAGAACTGGGCAGGAGTTGGGTGATCAGCTCCTCTGAAGCCTGAACCTGAATTAGCCTCAAGAACTACCACAAAGGCTGGGGACTTACAAAAACTCTACTCAGCCACTGGTTTTTCCAGACACCTTTGGGTCAGGTCCTGCCTGTGGGTTTGGGGCTGCCTGGTGCACAAAAGCACAAATTCTACGTAAACAATTCTCTAGCCAGGCTTGGTGCAGGACTTTGAGCCCTTGAGGGGGCCACAAGTCCAAGGAGAGAGAGGGAAATGAGCTCCAACACCCCAGCTTGGCTCGATGGACCCAAACTCATGGGGTCTGTGGGATATTTGCATGGGGGCACAACCCAGTCTGAATAAGCAACTGGATCAAGGGTGTGAGGAAGTGTGGCAGGTGGAGAACAGGGACTGGGAGAGCTTGAAAGGGATCTTACCCAAACGCTGAGTGGGGACCCAAAGCTGGATTTCAGGATCCCACATCAGTTTGTTCCCAAACGTCTTCATGAAGGAACCACTCCTACGGAGAGGTGAATCCAGCCACAACCCTAATCAATGTCCCAAACCCTACCCAGGAGCACTGAGAACCCTCTGCTCACCCCACAACAGCAGCTAAAGGTGTTGAGATCCTGGAAGAATCCTGCTGGGTCACCCTGGCTCCTCAGGAAGGGGCTTCTGGATCTCAGCCTTGCCCACGGGGCTCTTGTGTTTATCCCTCTTATTTTTCATTTCATTTTTACAAACTGAGAAGCAAAACTTTGCTGAAAAAAAATGCCAGTAAATAGCAACAGCGATGGATGTAATCAGGGGGATGTGGCTAAGGACATCCTCATCACCATATGCTGTCCTGGGAAAGACTTTCCATCTCCACCCAGATGTCACCAGGAATCCTTAACCAGACCCAGGCTCAGTTTTCAAGGTGGTTTGTGCTGGGGGGAACCAGCAGTGCTGAGCAATGCCCAGTCTTGGGCTAATTCTCATCTGGGAAGCACTTGAGGTGGGTCAGGAGCTGTAGCTCAGCTGGGAGAGGAGGAGAAGATGACCACAGTGCTGTCCCAGTGCCACAGTCAGCACCAGCAGTGGGATGGGATGCAGACACTTCCCTGCCACATCCTTCCTTCCAGCCAGACAAGGAACCTGAGGAGCCAACAAGCTGCACAAAGATCAGTCGCAGAATCATTCGGATTGGGAAGGACCTCTGAGATCATAAGGTCCAACTTCAAGCCAACACCTCCTTGACCACCAGACCACGTCCCACAGTGCCTTTTGAGCCCCTCCAGGGATGGGGACCCCCCATCTCTCTGGGCAGCCTGGTCCAGAGTTTACCTGCTCTTCCACCACAGAAATGTTTCCTCACTTCCAATCTGAACCTCCTCTGGAGCAACTGGTGGCCATGAGGTGAGAGAAAAGCTGCCTCTGTTTGCAACCTCAGACCTCCAGGCTTGAAAGAACCCTGTGGACAACATGATGGCTTCATACCCTGAGCGTCATCCTGTGGGGACCCCACGACAGCGTCACAACCCCTCTCCATGCTCAGCAACACCAGCAACCAGCTAATGTCACAGAGGAGAGGGAGAAGCCAACCCAGCAGCTGCTCTCTGAGCAGCCCCGCACTGCGGATGCAACATGCCAAGAGCCATAACAAGGCGCCTGCAACATTTGGCCACCAGACCTGCTCCTTATTTGTTTTTAGAGGACGAAAGGATTGCTCAACAGCTGTTGTGTAGGGCTGCTTAGCCAAAAAACAATAATAATACCCTACCCTGAGCACATCTCCAGGGAAACCAAGTGGTTTTTCCACTTATTTATACACCATCAGTAGCACCAAGAGACTTGGACCAAGATCAGGCTCTGGGTGTAGCAACCCCACATGGAGGAGCCACCCGACCCCATGGGGATGCCAGATCATGGGTAAGGGGTGAGGAGGAGGAAGGACCTCATTAATGTTGATAAATACGGAAAGAGTGGGTGTCAGGCTCTGCTCAGGGGCACCCAATGATAGGACAAGGGGCAATGGGTGTGAGCTGGAACAGAGGAGGTTCCACATCAGTGTGAGAAGGAACTTCTTCCCAGTGAGGGTGACAGAGCCCTGGAAGGGGCTGCCCAGGAGGGTTGTGGAGTCTCCCTCTCTGGAGATGTTTAAAACCCATCTGGACTGTTCCTATCTGACTGGATCTAGGGGATCCTGCTCTGGCATTGGACTGGATGGTCTTTTGAGGTCCTTTCCAATTCCTAATGTTCTGTGATTCCGTGACTGTCCTCCTCCCCAGGTTGGAGCAGCTGAAGGAGCCACTCTGTGCCATAATGGGTGGCCCACGGCTCAGCTGGACCTCAGTTTCCACGGTCTGAGTGTCCAAAGCACTTCCCCAGCTCTAAGGGCTGTTTCCAATAAAAAGAAGGATCCAGGAGGAGCGGCTGCCCCAGCTCCCCAGCTGTGGTCACACTTCCCGGAGCCATCCACCCATCCACCAGTATGGGGTGGGGCCAGACCAAGGGGTGAGGTCAGGAGCCCAGCAGCACAGGCACTTGGCCCACGTGTGTGTCCTGCACGAGCCCTTGGCTCCAATCAGCTCTGGAGTCCAAGAGCTGGTTTGACTCAGCTGAGACCTGGAAGGGCCCCAGCAGCAGGGAGTCGCACACACACGTCGTGCGGAGAGACAGGAAAAGCTCCTTGGAACTTCACAAACCCCTGAAACCTTCTGTTTCAAATACGGGGAGGAAGATCTTAATTATAATGATTTTTCTTGTACTCAGAGCAGCCAACTGACTTTAAAAAGGAGAAACACAGCTGCCTTCTTCTCTGCCTTCCAAGGGTCTTCAAAGCCCCACAGCCCCACCAAGACACCACAGGTCCCAGGAGCCATCTCACCCAACATCAACCCTTTTTTGGGGAACAGGGAAAGTGTGAGGAGCAGGTTTCTGGGTTTATGGCTTTCCATCATGTCAAGAGCAGACAGGACAAGCTTCCCCAACTCTTCTTCACGAGCATCGTGTTCCAGCGATGCCAAACCAAGCAACGGGCTGAGCATCTCCAGAGGGAGGCTGGTGAGCCCTGGTTTGGGGAAGACACCACTAGCCTCTGTGGATCAGACACAGAGACACTTGAAACTCTCTCAAGCCCTTCCTCTAACACCTGACACCTCGTGACAGCACGAAAAGCCTACAAACAAAAGCTTCACAAGGCTTTAGGAAGGAAGCACCGAGCCTTTTCTCCTAAATTAAAACCATTCCTTTCCCTTTCCCAACCAGCAGGACTGACTCTACCCCCAAATCTGATCAATTAAAGAGAGTTTTCACATCAAAAACCCCGACTACACACTGACACAGGTATCTAGAGAAGCCTCTAAAATGTCCTTTCCATTTGCAGAAGCCCCCTGTGGCTGCAGTGACACCCAAAGCCCTCCTGGTGTGGGTGCCTGAGCAGCAGAGGTAGCGCTGAGGTGGTTTCTCCCAGTAATTCCCAGAGGAGGAGAGTCCCTATAAGTCTGTACCGGCTCCCAGCAGGACCTACTGCCTGACCTACGGCTTCAAGCAGTGAGAAAGACGGGGATGAGGAGAAAGCAGCCCCATCTTGTAGCAATCTTCTCCTCCCGGCCATTAATTGCATCCCGCTGGCTCAGTCTGCTCCTAAAGCATGTCAGACACTTCCCTCCTCCCCACACTTGGTGGAGAGCCTTTAACCTCTTCGCTTCTGATGCTGGAGAAGTCTGGGGAGGAGACAAGCTGGAGAAGAGGTCCAGGGGAGCGGCACTCGGAGGTCACCAGCCAGGGTGAACCTCAAGTGCCTGAACTTCCTCCTTCAGCAGAAACCACAGGGAGGGGAAGGGGGCAGCTGCCTTTGCTGGGATGAACACTGGTGGGAACCCACTCCTGCTTCTCAGCTTTGGGAGGATATGGCCCCGGTTGGGGGTCGTCTGAGATGAAAGAGCGTTTGACATGTTCAGACCAAAGGGTCCTATTTTTATTTTAGTTTTGAGGGCCACATACAGACAGGGGCCTTTAATGGTGCTAGAAACAGATGGGCCACCGCTTGCTGTTGCTCATACAGGGCACCAGACATAAAAATACCTCTGAAAAATGAGAAGGAGAAGCCTTCCCTTGCTCATTTACTGTTCCTGCTCCTTTCTGGCTCCTGGAGACTGCTGCAGGTCTCCAGGAAAGCAGTTGAAGGGACCAGCAGCCTCCCACAGGCAGACCATCACCACAGAGGAGTCAGGAGGTTCAGCTCTCAGCTTTAAGACTTTGTGATGTGCAGGCTCTCTGGACCAGCCTTATCCCTGCCCTGTCCTGCATCCTAGTGCCTGGAGCTGTAGCCACCTTTCCCCAACTCATCAGTGGGGAGAGGTCAGCAGGGCTGAGGTGGGGATTGGAGATCGCAACCCCAGCTTGTTTCTCCCCATCACGTTTTTCTCCAGGGGAGCCGACATGACAGAGATAGTTGCTGAAAACAGCTTTGGTTCCATGAGCACCTCCAGCCAGCCCTGTCCAAAGGGGGGACTTAGCCCAGCTCAGGATTCAAGATCTGGGCAACAGCAGAAGCAGCAACAGGTCCAGGTTGTTCTGGAGAGGAATCAACCCCTGCCAGCCCTTCAGTTGAAGGAACAGACCCTATTCACTTTAGAAAACCAAGTGAAGGTTTTCAAACCTTCCCAGCTTTTTCACTTTTGCTTTTACAGTCCTGAGGACATTATTTCTCCCCCTTTTTCTCCTTTACTAGGACAAGAGAAGGAGAACAGGAACAAAGAAGGAGAGCCACAAGGAAAGGAGAAGGATGGAAGCAGTGAGGTTGGATTAGGTGACCTTTGGAGGTCCCTTCCAACCCAACACATTCTAGATTCTGTGACTCTCTGAAGAGAAACCAGGTTCACCACTAAAAACCAGCAAACTCAAACTGTTCTCCACAGACACTCATTAGGTTCTGGCACAGGAGACAGCTCAAGCTTTGGCTGAAAAATTCCAACCGGGTCAATGAAAACAACGTGGGAGGCTTTTGCTCAGGGATGGTCCCCAAGGTCCACATCCTGCAGCCATGGACCCAAACTGCAGCTCTACGGGAGGGCAACCCAGCAGCTCCAGCTCCACATGGACAAGGCTAATTATGATGTTTGGAAACACACGAGAGCTCTCCTGTCGTCTCTTCTCCTCTCCCTCCCCTCCTTCCTCCCGGAGCACTCCATTAGTGCCACTCCTGCACAGAACGTGTGGCCAAGGCAAACACAGATTCCTGGAGCCGGCACTCGGGAGAGCAGCTGCACAGAGCTGGCAGCCCACCCCCCTCGGGACCCCCTCTTTGCCGTCAGCCCTGTCAGTCGCATGCACCCAGCAGTGTCCGCAGGCACCAGGGGCAGCCTGGGCACCACAATACAGCCAGGACATGGAGGGGCTGGAGAGTGGGCAGAGAAGGGCACCTGGGCTGGTCAGGGCTCTGATGGAGAGAGGCTGAGGGAGCTGGGGCTGTTCAGCCTGGAGAAGAGGAGGCTGAGGGCAGACCTCACTGCTTGCTGTAGCTACCTGAAAGGAGGCTGGAGTGAGGTGGGGGTTGGCCTCTTCTCACCAGGGACCCAACATTTGGGTTGGAAATGACCTTCAAGAGTGAGTCTAAGTGTTGACCCAACATGGCCAGATCCACCCCAACACCACACCACAGCATAACCCAGAATCCCAGAATGATTGAGGCTAGCAAAGCCCTCTGAGCTCATCCAGCTCAGCCCAGGACCCAACATCACCACAGCAGCCACACCAGGGCACTAAGTGCCACAGCCAGGCTGTCCTTCAACAACTCTAGGGATGGGGACTCCCCCACTGCCCTGGGCAGTCCATTCCAGGCTCTGATCACCCTTTCCATGAGGAAAGGCTTCCTAACATCCAACCTAACCCTCCCCTGCCAGCTTCAGGCCCTGCCCTCGTGTCCTAAAGAAGAGCATCTCCCTGCTGTTTGGCCCACACAGACATCCCTCACACAAACTCTTCCTGTATCTGCACCACCAGGACCATTACAGAGGGTATTTCCCCATCATTGTTGCAAAAACCATTTTGAAAACCAACTGGTTGAAAGCTTTTTGCCCTGGGATGGAAAGAGGAGATTGGCCTGAAGCTGAGACAGAGATTGGGGTGCATCTGAGAGCACCGGTTTAGTGGAGAGAACCCAGCCCCTTCCCAACACCAAACCCCACTTGGACCACTGCGGGAAACCAACTGATTTCCATCCAAGCAGCAAGGTGGACACAAGTGTTCCCGGCCAGCAGCCCTGCTCTGACAGCACCTGTAGGGAACCGTGGGAGAGAGCAAAACAGACTGCTGGGGTCACAGAACATTAGGGATTGGAGGGGATCTTGAAAGATCGTCCAGTCTAATCCCCCTGACACAGCAGGATCCCCTAGATCCAGTCACACTGAGAACATGGCCAAGGGGTTTGAAACATCTTCAGAGAAGGAGACTCTACAACTTCCAGTGTATGTCACCCTCAGTGGGGAGAAGGTCCTTCTCAGATTGATGTGGAATCTCCTCTGTTCCAGCTCACACACGTTGCCCCTTGTCCTATCATCAGGTGCCACTGAGCAGAGCCTGGCTCCATCCTCCTGACACCCATTCTTTCCATAGTTATCAACATGAATGGGGTCACCCCTCAGTCTCCTTTTTCCAAGCTGAAGAGCCCCAGCTCCCTCAGACTTTCCTCATCAGGGAGATGCTCTGCTCCCTTCTTCATCTTTGTGACTCTGCGCTGGACTCTCTCCAGCAGCTCTGTGTCCTTCTGGAACTGAGGGGCCCAGAACTAGATACAAGATTCCAGATGGGGTTTCATCAGGGCAGAGTAGAGGGGCAAGAGAACTTCTCTGGATCTCCTAACCACTGCAGGATGCCACTGGCCGCCTTGGCCACCAGGGCCCATTGCTGGCTCCTGGCCATCCTGCTGGCCACTAGGAAAGAGCTCTTTGTATTCCCTGCAAAAATATTTGGACAAAGCTCGTTTGCATCATCCCTGACACTTCCCCCTGCAGACACGGTACTGCAGGAGCAGAGCCACCCCATAGATTGGAGATGAATTTGGGGAACATTCAGAAATGGATCTCAAAGGGATGGAGAGCCACCACAGCAGGTATCTGCAAGGGTTTCCTGAGATGCTGATGAGCCCAGGCAGCCCACAGCAGGGCTGAGAGTAGCCTGGCTTCAGGAGAAAGTGAATTTCCCTGTTCTGTACCTGGTGTAAAACCAGTCAGAGGAGAGGTCAGTCCTCCTGGAAGGGTCACCCTGGGTGATCAGATTGGCACCGCCCACCATCAGTTTGTTTTTGTCATTAAAATTAAAAAACCAGCCCATATGAACCAAATTTCATCCCTTTTGCACTTAACCTTGGCCATACTCTGGTTTTCCTTCCTCCCAATGACCCCAGCTTCACAACCTCCAACACCAAGGTCCCCAGAGAACAGACCAAGCCCACTGGGGAGCAGACACAGGCGGAGGGTGGGTCCTCAACCCACCAAGTCCCCAGACTGTCTAAACCACGCAGGAGAAAGCCCCCGGGTGAATGTGACAAAGGACAAACCAGTGGGGACGAAAGGTTCCTTCACTCCGAGCAACCAGAGGACATCCTGATGCGAGCAACTACCACAGCACACCAACACGTGGGGTGTAACTGGGTCATCTGGTTCCCTTCCATATCCCCTGGGGACACTGATGCTCTTCATGACAAATCACCTTTCAGCTCAACCTTCAGCTTCCAGACCTGCTCCCATTCAGTGATGATCTTGATACTGCAGTGCTGGAGCCTGGGTTTCTCCTGCCCCACAGCCCAGACCCTGAGGGAGATAAGAGCTGCCCCAGGGCAGAGAGGTTACGTGCTCCTGCTCCCTCTACCAGAGCAACAGCCCAGAGGGTGGAGTGAGCAGCTCCCTGCACCTTTCCCTTGCAAGGAATAAACCCTGAGCAGATGCTGCTCCTCAGCATGGCCAGTGAGCCATTCCATTCTCTTCCTTTAGGGAAGAGCCCAAGACTCAAGAAAGACAGTTGATTGGGACCTTCTGTTTGCTCTGTGCACTGAGCAGTTACAGCAAGAAAGCAAAACCACTCCTTTTCTGCAGAAGCTCCTGGACCTTTGAGCTCTTCCCTGGCGCAGGGACCCCTCAACCAGCTCTGTGGGTGAAGGGCTGCCCCATGGTGCTCTCCCAACACATTGCCTGCTCTTCACCAGCACTTGGTGGAATACGAGGACAGTGAGGTCAGAGGGATGACTGAAAAGCTCACAAGTCTTTCCCTGCTCCTTCAGCCAACCCCAACTTGGCCTCCCACTCTTCCCTGCATGGCTCCTCCTCTGCCAACAGCACCAGCACCAAGTCCCCAGGCCAGAACCCGCTCTGCTGGCCACGGTTCAGCTGGATCCAACCACCACAAAGAACCCGCTCAAGCGGCGGCTTCCTGCCAGGCTCAGAGATGGCAAATCCTGGGTGGGCGACTGCACGGCACCCAAAACATCCACCAAAACAACCCAGGGGCCCCCAGTGCCACCACCCTGCCATCCCCCAAGTCTCCCCTGACCCATGGAGCCCAATGAGCTGAACCTCATGGTTTCGATCCGCGGACCAGTGACCAGCAGGGAGAACAGACACCTCCCAAACACCATGTGCTGGAAAAGTCTGGTGGTTTCTGCTGCTCTGCCTCGACCGACGCTCTGCCAAGGACACCCTCTCTGCCTCCTGTCTGCGGTATCACACGCTGAGCTCCAGGAGCCAAACTGGAACCGCCTCAGCTTGCCCAGTTTGGGGTTGACTGCTCAAGTTTTCCCGAGCTCCTCAGAGCTCAGCTGAGCTGCTTCCCCTCAATTCCAGGCAACGTCTTGGCCAGCCTGGTTGGAATTAGAGGTTTATAGGAAATTTAGCGGGTGGGTGCTGAGGCTTGGAGCTGGCCACAGCTCGACTTTCTGAGCTGGTCCTGGTGGCTCCTGAACTTGGAAGACTAAAAATAGTTTAAAGGGAAAAAAATAAAGGGATGATGGATCCAAGCAGGGAGAGATTAATCACAACACTTTGGGTAAGATGGGGATCACAGAACCACAGAACTTTAGGGGTTGGAAGGGACCTTGAAAGATCATCCAGACCAATCCCCCTGATACAGCAGGATCACCTAGACCCAGCCACACGGGAACATGCCCAGGAGGGTTTTAAACATCTCCAGAGGAGGAGACTCCACAACCCCCCTGGGTAGCCCCCTCCAGGGCTCTGTCACCCTCACTGGGGAGAAGTTCCTTCTCAGATTGATGTGGAGCCTCCTCTGTTCCAGCTGACACCCACTGCCCCTTGTCCTATCATGGGAAGCCACTGGCAGAGCCTGGCTCCAGCCTCCTAACACTCGTCCTTTCCATATTTATCAACATTCATGAGGATGATGGGACAGAGACAACAAAAACACAACCCCCAAACCTTAGCCAACAGCTGACCTGCTTACAGGGCCACATCGGAACCCACAACACATCAAATCCCCTTCAGCAACACCCTTGGGGGAAAGAGGAATTGCTCAGAAGCTGGGTCTGGATGAGGTGTTAACCCTTCTCCAGCCTGAAGCCTACCAGTTCCACCTGGGGTGCTAGACATTGCAGCTCCCAGCCTTACTAGTCATGAGAGAGAGGGGGACTAGGTGATCTTTCAGGGTCCCTTCCGATCACTATGATTCTATGATTCTGCCCCTTTACTCTACCCTGGTGGGACCTCACCTGGAGTACTACGTCCAGCTCTCAAAGCCCCCAGCACCAGAAGGATGAGGAGCTGTTGGAGCAAGAACATAGGAGGCCATGGAAATGCTCATGGGTCTGGAGCCTCTCTCCTCTGGGGACAGGCTAAGAGTTGGGGTCTTTCAGCCTGAAGAGGAGAAAGCTCTAAGGGTACTTGATAGTGACCTTCCAACCCCTGAAAGAGGCAGTCAGAAGGATGGGGAAGGCTGTTCATAAGGGCAGGGAACAGTAGGACGAGGGGTCATGGTTTGAAAAGGGCAGACTGAGGCCAAAGAGGAAATCCTTCTTGAATCTGAGGGTGGGGGGATCCCTGGAACAGGCTGCCCAGAGACGGATTGGAGGCCCCATCCCTGGAGCCATTCAAGGTCAGGTTGGATGGGGCTCTGGACAACCCGGGCTGATGAATGATGGCCTTGCTTGGTCTAGTGGGGTTGGACTAGATGGCCTTAGGAGCTCCTTTCCAACCATCTGATTGTATGGAGCCCTGGGGTGGGCTTGCTCTTCAGGAAACCCACCCTCCTTTGGATGAGAAGAGACGACAGGGGAAGAACAAACCCCGACTCCACAGCCATGCACAGGAGTGAACATCACGACAGAACATGATGGGGGGGCACTGGACTGTCCTGGCAGCACTTGGAGGAGAAGAAGGGCTGCCATCCCCTCCCGCCCCAGTTTAGCAGTGATGCAGCCCTACTGCCGAGAGCCAAATTCATCCCAGACCTAAATCCCTGCCTAACCGATGCCAAGGTCGGTGCGGTGCCAGGACCCATGGGCACCTGGGCTGCCCCGGGCGGGCAGAGCCGCAGCTCCCGCCCTTCCCCACTCCCTGCGCAGGCAGAGCCGCGGCTTTTCCCCGCAGCGGGAGCCCGCAGCCCATTAGACAAGGCCTGATTGCTCCTCCTCACCTCCCCCGTGACACAATCGAGTGGGCATACAAGGCAGAACAAAACAGTGACAATTGGTGACAAATGGACTGCACAGCATCCCGTGGCCCCGTCGCCAGGGAGACCCTGGCCAAGCATGGGCAGCCGCGATTCGGGGACAGCGGAGGGGACACAGGTGCTGGGAAAACCAGTATGGACCCATCTGTTGATGGGAAGGAGGGCAGAGCCCGCCGTGAGTTCCCCCATCACGAGGATCTGCAGGTCTGCAGCTCCGTCAGGCTGAGCCAGCTCTGCCTCTCCCTGTCCATCCCCCTTTAATAGGGGTAATTTTCCCCCAGAAGCATTTTCCCAGGTCAGGCTGGTGGTTTGACAACAAACAGAAAAGGGGGGGAAAGGGTTTAACCGCTGCGAGCACCGGCCCAGCACGTTCCCAGCTGAACACCACAGGACTTTTGTGTCAGGAGCTCTGCCAGGGAGGAACCCGAAGCCAAGCGAGGGAGAACGATGCTCAGCTCTCAAGCTCTGTGCTGGCAGAGCCAGAAAGCCCTTCCGGGAAGATCTTGGAGTGACTCAATGCCTTTTACTTTCAATGCAAGGGATGGAAATGCCCCACAGCCAGCGGGGAAGCACCTCCCGCTCACCCGAGATGTCCCCCTGCACCCCCAAGACATTCTCCAGCAGCTCTGAGATGTTCACCAATACCCCCTTAGACATTCTCCTACACCCCCAAGATGTTCTCTTACACTCCCAAGACATACCCTGACACTCCTGGGATGGCCCCCAAGACATTGAACTACATCCCCAGGACATTCCTTTACACCCTTCAGACAAGCCCCAACAGCTCTGAGATGTTCCCCATTGCCCTCAAGACATTTCCCTACAACCCAAGGACATTCCCTTACAAACCCAGGACATCCCCCCATAACCCCAAGACATTCCCCTACAACCCCAAGACATTCCCCTACAACCCCAAGACATTCCCTGACACTTCCAGGATGCTACCCAACACCCCTAGGATGTTCCCTTGAAGCCTTGAGCCATCACCCTACAACCCCAAGATGTTCCCTTACAACCTCAGGACATGATCTTTCCAGGTCCCTTCCAATCCCTAATGATTCTATGATTCTACTCCCAGGATGCTACCCAACACCTCTAGGACGTTCCCCTGAAGCCTTGAGACATCACCCTACAGCCCCAAGATGTTCCCCTACACCCCCCAAGCATCAACTGCACTGTAGGAGCAATTTCTGAGGTTGATTCCCTCTCCTTCTCCAAGGCAGGAGCAAAGACTGTTTGAGGCTGAGTTTGTTTGAGTTGGTTCTGAACAAACACCTGCAGCAGGCCCACAGCAGTGATAGACCTTGGAAGAGGGACTTTGTTGGAGGCTACAGGGTGGAGGAAGCAGAAATGAATATCTGCACCTTCATTCCCTTCACAGAATCATAGACCCATGGAACCATTAAGATTGGAAGAGACCTCCAAGATCATCAAGTCCAACTGTCAACTGCAGCAGTTCTCAGAGGAGGTGGCAGAGGTGACACTGAGCATCCTGGAATGGGCTACATGCTCTTCAGCTATGCTGGTCCCCCTCATCTCATTCCCTCTTATCCCGGTCCTGCTGCTGCCGTACAGGTGGGCAAGAAAGGGTTAAGGCTGCAGCTGCCAGCCCCAGTGCGGAGTTATGCTCAAACTGTTCCCACTGCTGCATGAAGTCAGCTGTCATTAGGGAACAAAGGCTCCCCGAGCAGCTCGAGTTGTGTCACACTCGGAGGCAGGAGCCTGCTCCCTGATTAGGATTTCTAAATCAGCCCCATCGAGGCCGCGGAATAAAGCCCCGAACAATGAGCGGGGGCACATTCACACAATCCACCCCGCTCCACCGTCCTCCCCACCCCCTCGCACGCTTCTCCTCCCGCCCCAGCCCTCCAGCACTTCACCTCTGCAGCCTGATGGGGACCACGGCATCCCCCAGGCCCATCACTTCCTGCTCCTGGAGCTCCATCCCTGCTAACCCTCCAGCTCTGAGGTCACCAAGATGCTCCATCCCTGCTCACCTTCCAGCTCTGAGGTCACCAAGATGCTCCATCCCTGCTCACCTTCCAGTTGGGTCAGCTCTGAGGTCACCAAGGAGCTCCTTTTCTCTACTAACCCTCCAGTTTTGAGGTCACCAAGATGCTCCATCCCTGCTCACCCTCCAGTTGGATCAGCTCTGAGGTCACCAAGGAGCTCCTTCCCTACTAACCTTCCAGTTTTGAGGTCACCAAGATGCTCCATCCCTGCTCACCCTCCAGCTTTGAGGACACCAAGGAGCTCCATCCTNTCCTCCAGTTGGGTCAGCTCTGAGGTCACCAAGGAGCTCCTTTTCTCTACTAACCCTCCAGTTTTGAGGTCACCAAGATGCTCCATCCCTGCTCACCCTCCAGCTTTGAGGACACCAAGGAGCTCCATCCTTGCTCACCCTTTGGTTGCAGCAAGACCCAAGACACACCAGCAGCTGCAGGTCCTGTTGTTCAACCCAACCAAGGCTCCATGAGCACGAGAGTTCTCCCACCATGCACAGGGGGAATATGCTGGTTTGGCTGGTGTGATCTGTGAGAACCATTTTTTTGAGAATAACAAGAATTCCAGCACAAAATGTTGCACTATGAGTCAAAGAAAAACCCCAAAACACCTGAGAGGATACCAAGAGGGCTGTGAATTTGGGACATAAAACACAGAGGCAGGAATTGAATGGTAGAAGATGCTGTTTGTTGGCTCTGGAGATGCCTTTGCTCAGGATATTGGCTTTGCTGGTCAAGAGGTCTCTGCCTCAGTCCTTCCAGCGTGGAAGGAGGAGGTGACTCCATAAGTGGTTAGTCCCACAAATCCTTAACACCAGGGTTCCCACGAGCAGTGACAACACGATGGGACCAGCTGGGACACCCAAGGGTAGCACCAGGAGCCATCACCCCACACTCCACACCCCAGCAACCCTTCCCTGGAGAGGTCTCATCTTCTCCCCGCAATGATCCTACCCCAAAATGGGAAAACACAGGCGGATGGGAGATGGGGAAAGGGTCCAAGAATTCACCACCCTCCCTCCCCCAAGGCTGCATCTCCAACCCCACAGCCAGCAGGTGCCCCGAACAAACACCCCATCAAAAACCAGTATGGAGAGGGAGTTGTGGGTGGGGTTGGGGGGGAAGAGGGAGGGAAGGAATATAGATATCGGGCATCACGCCCCCCGCCTCCAGCCCCCCGGCAGGACAGACACACACACTAATCCGGGGGATTTGGCCGTCAGATGACATGCGGGGTCCCTCCGAGGGAGGGGATTTAGGGCACGCCTCCCCTTTCACACTGCCAAGAGGATTGTCATCTCTCAAGAGCACAATGATGGGGTGGGATTGGAGGGGATGGGGACGGCTTGGAGGCAGTGGAAGGGGCTGGGGAGAAGGGATTGGAGGGGCTGGGGAGGGAAGCAGTGGATGAGGCTGGGGAGGGAGGCAGTGGATGGTACTGGGGAGGGAGGCAGTGGAAGGGGCTGGGGAGGAAGGCAGTGGAAAGAGCTGAGGAGGGAGGCAGTGGATGGAGCTGGGGAGGGAGGCAGTGGATGGCACTGAGGAGGAAGGCAGTGGATGAGGCTGAGGAGGAAGGCAGTGGATGAGGCTGAGGAGGAAGGCAGTGGATGAGGCTGAGGAGGAAGGCAGTGGATGGGGCTGGGGAGTGGGGAAGGAAGGAGGTTAAAAAAAATTTAAATTAAAAAAACTGAAAAAGTAAAAAGATAGGAAAAAAGAAAAAGCCAAGGAGGCCTGGATCAGCTGTGGGTTGGGCTGCTGCAGGTCTGCTTGTCCCAGAGGGGGGTGCGGGGAGACATATTGGGCCGTGTGGGAAACCCACAGTCTCAGCTTCTCACACATTGTTCTCCAGGCAGGCTCCCCCCCAGCCCCCAGCCAAAGCCGTTAATGCCACAAAAGATACTTCGCCCATTGTGCCTGGGACAGCTGAGAGGATGGAGTTAGCCCCACACAGCTCCCCTGCCTCCCGCTCCCGCTGCACAGACAGGGGAAGAGGGGACAGAGCCATCGCAGTGGAGAGTCTGATGCTCGCCCCCGCCCTGTACAAAGGAATTAAATCCACTTAGGCCCCTTTCTCGCTAATCTGGGGCTGTGGGGGGTTAAATATGGTTACATTTTCATTAGGTACTAATAGCAAAAGGGCAGCTAATGGTAGCACAGCCCGCGGCATTGTGATGCAGATGCATCCCAAAAGGGCTACCGGGGCATCGCTGTGCGGCGCCGCATGCTCCGAGTGGGAAATTGTGTCACTCGGCCATTGTGGGCGCTGAATTCCATCAATGGGGGAAAGTCATGTTTCCTCCAGCGAAAGGAAACAAGTTAAAATGCCCCGAGAAGGGCGGAGGTGGTGGGGAGGTACCTGGGCTCTGCGGGGACCCTCTGGCAATGGAGTGACGCCC
Source organism: Rhinopomastus cyanomelas (assembly GCA_013400115.1). Taxonomy (NCBI): domain Eukaryota; kingdom Metazoa; phylum Chordata; class Aves; order Bucerotiformes; family Rhinopomastidae; genus Rhinopomastus; species Rhinopomastus cyanomelas. The sequence continues at coordinate 48,392 of VXBP01004249.1, forward strand.
CGCCAAGGCGAGGGGCTGCTGCTGGTTTCCAGCGGTCAGTTAGTGGCCATGAGCTTTTACATGTGAAATGCCACTGGTTCCACCAGCGAGACTGGTTCACAGTGCTGAAATGCTGGGAGGATGCCACAAACCATGTAGGACTTGGGGTCCCACTGTGGGGCCACCCACCCTGCACTGGTCATGAGTTTGGACAAGGTGATGGGAGACCAAGAACCCATTTTTACCCTATATCCAGCTTTGCTGCCAGCTCAGCCTCACTAGGACTTTTCTCTGCCCCCACATGGAAACTGGAGATTCAGATGGGTCTGGAGCAGGGGGATGCACCCCACAGGTCCCAGTTGCTGCCTGCATGACCCAGCTGCCTTATACAGCCACTCGGGATGCTGTGATCATCCCCACAATGATCTCTCCACTTTTAGCCTCCCCAGGCCATCCCCAGCAGCCTCCCCAGCAGACAGAGCCATTCTTCTCCCTTCACCCCCTCCACAGGGTCCATCAAAGGATCTAGCTCAGACTGGGATGCTTGGCCCCAGCACTGGTGCTGGGATGTCTCTGGAGCAAGCAGCCTTCCCAGCAAAGGGCAGGTGATGTAGCCAATGTGTTAGGTGTCACACCTTTAGGAACCTCATAGAACCATCAAGGTTGGAAAAGACCTTCAAGATCATCAAGTCCAACCATCCCCCCCACAACCACTATCCCACCTCCTAAAGCACCCTGTCTGCCTTGTTGAACCCCTCCGCGGACTGTGCCTCCACCCGTTCCCTGGGCAGCCTGTTCCAAGGCCTCTCCACTCTTTCTGGGAAGAAGTTCTTCCTAAGATCCAATTCCACCAGCACCCTTAGGTCACTACAGGACCAACCCCTGCAATCCCTCATAGCTTCAGGTGCCTACCAACAGCATCTCAGCTGAAAGAGTGTCCTCCAGTTCCAAAGGGATCCCAGACCACTTGGGGTTTCACTGCCTTGGAGGTGCCCAGCAGGAAAATCATCCAGGGGCCTCAGCTGAAGGTCCACACTACAAAACAGGAGTTTGACCTGTGCTGCCTCACACAGAACCCAGATCACTCAGTGCTGCCCCACTAACACAATATGGACAGGAAACACCTGCTGGGGTAGGTTTTGTAGGGTGAGAGCACACTAGGATTATTTCTTTTTATTCAGGGCATTAGCAGAGAGACCCAAAACCCAAACAGGTCAGCGGGGCCACATCCTTTCCCCCAAAAGGACGAAGGTACAAAGGTAAAAATCCACCACTTGGAGACAGGCAGCAGCCACAGAGAAAGCTAAGTTAGACAAGAACAAGGTCAGCACTGAGATGGGGCAGCCAGTAACTAAAGGTGAGGAGACTGGTCATACAGTCAAGAGTACAGGTGCCTACAGCCAACACAGCATCCTGGGGACCTCCACAGTGGAGCCCCAGAGAGCAGGCTTGCCATCCCACTTCTCCCACAGCGCAGCACCATGACCAGGAACTTGTTCCTTCACCTCCCCAGGGGCATCTTTTCCCTTCCCCATCAGCATGGACCACATGTTCCTTGGGGCAGGCACTATTGTCTGCTACTAGTTTCCAAAATGCAGCTTGGGGAGGAGGCTGGAGGACCCTCCGTGACTCTAACCAGGAGCTCAAACCCCCACTCAGAACAACCAGGCAAAGGCACATTTCCAGTCACACATCAGGATTATTTCACTTGCCCTGTACAGCAGTGCCAGAAGCCACTTGGCTGATGCCATCAGCCTCACAGAGCTCCTGTCCTGCCACCAGCTGGTACAGACCAAGGACAGGCAGATCATCCATCTGTATTAAGGCTCAAGTGTAAATTTCCTAACAGGCTCTGACACCAAGTCCATCTCTGCCGACGCCAGAGACCCAACTGGAGCCAAATCTCCTGCAAGCAGCTGAGTTTTGCAAGCACTGAGTCCTCGGAGAGTCATGTTCCCCTGCTTTGGTCCATAACCCTGAGAGTCGGGGCTGGAGCCTGTGGGAAAGCTGGGAGTGTCGACACTCTGGAGCCAAAGGTAGAAGAAAGGAAGCAGAAAGCAGGGGCAGGGGGATCTGGGCAGGCTGGCACAGCCCACTTGGGTTGTCTGGTGCCCATCAGCTGGGCATCAGCACTGAAAAGTGGCTGCACCCACCCCTTCAGCAAAAGCTCAGCTGGAACCTTATCTTCTCCCTCCATCTATGCACACACACACGCCTTAGAATCACAGAATCATCCTGGCTGGAAAGGACCTCCAGGACTGTCAAGTCCAGCCCTCATCCCAATAGCTACCTAACCCCTAGACAATGGATGGCCTCAAGTGCCTTAGCCATTCATTTATTAAACACCTCCAGGGATGGGGACTCCACCACCTCCGTGGGCAGCCTGTTCCAGTGCCCAACCACTCTCTCAGGAAAGAGCTTCTTCCTAAGATCCAATCCAATCCCTGACACAACTTGAGGCCACTTTCCCTCATCCTATCAACTAGGAGCTAAGAAGAAGAGCCCAGCACCAGCCTAGCTACAACCTCCTTTGAGGTAGCTGTAGAGGTCTCCTCTCAGCCTCCTCTTCTCTAGACTCAAAACCCCAGTTCCCTCAGCTGCAATGCATAGGGCTGGTTCTCCAGCCCTCTCCCCAGCTTTGTTGCCCTTTCTCTGGCCCCTCTCCAGCCCCTCAACAGCCTCCTGATCCTGTGGTGCCCAATGCTGGACCTGGCACTCAAGGACCCACCAGTGAGTTTTGCTGACAGTGTCCAGACAGACTCCAAACTTTCTGGACAGTGGGACAGATGCATGGACAGCCCCTCCCCAACCCCAGGAACCCCCCCATGGAGCAGCACATTGTGCAACCACCCCGATAACATCTCGACAGCTCCCACCACTATTCTGCTGGGCTTGGGGAGAGCTGGGGTGTCGCAATCCAGGCTCAGGGTTAAGAGCTGCAGCTCTGGAAAGCTCATCTCTACGAGGAGGGTGTCGTGGAGAGGTGTCACGTCCAGCGGGCGCCTGGGCAAGCAGGAGCCTCTGCTGAGAGCGAAGCCGTGGACCTGCTCCAGCGGTTTTACACAGCTGATGAGCTGTCCTGGCCCCAAAGGTTTGTTGTTTCCCAGCAAAAGAGAAGTTGTACTAGAAGCACAACAACACAACAGAAGGCACCAACCCTCGGAGGTTACCACGTGCTCTTTTCCCACGACGGCGCCGCAGCACTCGCCAGCACTAGCACTAGCCAAGGCGACTCCTTGGCTTCCTTCAACCTGATGGACCCGAAAAAGAAAAGGGAGGAGGGTAGAAACCCAGCCTCTCCAGCAATGGGAGCCACACTCAAGGGGAAGCTGCTTTCGGAAACCCGGCCACGTCCAAAAACTACACCCGGTCTCGGCAATTACGAGAAGTCAAACATTAAAAAGCATGAGGCAAAGGGCATTTGCATGCTAAAAGCTCCCTTGGGGCTGAGAGGCTGCATCCAGCCACAAAGCAGAGAGAGACCACGTTAACCCCAGTGTCACGTCCCGCTCGTGGTTTGGCACCCCGAAAGCTGCAGGGTGCAGAGCCGCAGCACCCCAGCAGCAGCTGTCGTGGGGATGGACCCAGCTGGGTGCCTGCACTTGCTGGACGAGCCCGGCTGGAAGGGTTAATCCATGCTCAGCCATCCCCATCGAAGCACAGCCCCTGGGGCTCCGCAGGGAGGGGGGCTGCTTTGAACTGGGTGGATTTGCTGGAAAGCCCGTTCCTGCAGACCCAGCCCAGTTCTGCAACTGCTGCTGCAGAAAACAACAGCCACCCAGGTTTGAGTTTGATCCAGAGGCTGCAGGTGGGATGAGTTACCTGAAGGCCATGAGGAGGAAACTCCTACATCCACTTTGAAAGCCCAACCTTTCAGCCAGACAAGGAGGGAGGGGAGCAGGAGAACCTCCTCCAGGGTAGGGTTTCACCTGGAAACAGCTTCACGCTCAAAACATGAGCTGATGGGAAGCTCTGAGCCAAAGCCCTGGGCTGAACGTTGGGAGAGGCAGACTGAAATCCCAATTAAAGCCTTCTACACCTCTAACGAGGAGTTGCTAGAGAGCAGGGTTCAGCATCCTGCAGAAATCAGGAGCCTGTCCCACCACCATTTCCCCATCCCAGTCTCATCCCTCTGCAGATCACAGGTCCTTGAAGCTGAAATCCTTGTCCTGGCTTCTCCTCATCTCCATTCCTCTCCACTACAAGCAGAATCACCCATGGGTTTAACTGAGAAACCAACTGGACCCAACAGCACTGTAGGGATGAGTTATCTCACTAATAAACCACCAGGACATTCCTTGCACTGGGCTTGAGCCCACACCTAGAGTTCATGGGGGTAAAGTCCTCCAGAGACCTCCCAAAGCACTGGGAGCACCTACAGAAGTAACTGACTCAGAGGCCATCTAAGAGCAACTGGGGGTATGAAGAACAGGGAAGAGCTTCAGGGCTTGTTACACACAAATCCCACTCAATTTCATCTTAAGACAGCGGTGGAGACTCTTAAGTGAGAGACTGCAGCAGGAGAAATGGGGCTCTTTGTTCTTGAGAAGGTCATCAGGTAATGGGCAGTGACCCTAGACACCCACCCTCCTAGTTCCAGGTATTGCAGAGCAGCAACCAAGACAAAAGACATCAAATCACCCAAGAGCTCATTCCAAACAGGAACCAAATCTGTGGTTTCATGGCGAAGGAGACACCTTCAAGTCACTAAGTCCCACCACCAGCCTTGGCTGCAGGATGTGGCAGCAGCAAGATCTCTCCTCATGCACCCTGCTCCCTGCCCAGGAGACTAGAACAGACGGCCTCTTAAACCAGGAAAACCTCAGCACAGTGGGATTCCTCCCAGTTCTCCACTTCCATGTCTGGAACCTGGATTTCAGCTGCAACGTTGTCTTCTGACAGAGAAGTAGTGGACAGGAGTGAGCAGGAAATGAAGAGGTTAAACAGGATAAGAATCATAGAAGGGCTTAGACTGGAAGGGACCTTGAAGATCACCCGGAGCCAACTCCCGGCCATGGGCTCTTACAAGACCAGGCTGCCCAGAGCCACAACCAACCTGGCCTTGGACATTCACAGGGGTGAAGCAGCCACAACCTCCATGAGCAGCCTGTTCCAGGGCCTCAGGAACCTCACGGTGAAGAGTTTCTTTCTAATATCCACTCTACATCTCCCCTCTTTCCATTTGAGGCCATTGCCCCTTGTCCTGTCACTACAGGCCCTTGCAAAAAGTCCTTCTCCAGCTTTTCTGGCACCCGTTCATGTACTGGAAGATCACTATTATGTCACCCTGGAGCCTTCTCTAAGCTGAAGAACCCCAACTCTCTCAGCCTGTCTTCACGGCACAGGGGCTCCAACCCTTGGATCATGTTTGTGACCTCCTCTGCAGTCTCTGGAGACAACCCTCCAGAGACAACCGAGCAAGATCTACAGCTCATCTAAGGTCTGCAGATGACAGAGCAGGTCACCACCGAGGTGACACCACAGCCACATTTGCGTCCAGCCAAGGCATTTCTGGACCCGGTGAAGAAGAGGACATTTCCCAGAGGAAGGCTCATTACAAGTCCCCACCAGCCCAGCACTTTTCTCCTCAATCAAAAAGAAAAAGGATTTAAAAAAGCAGGGCATGTTCTTGAGAAGGTCGTTCCCTTTCATCTCTCCTCCGCCCCCCCGTTGATCTTCTCTTCGGTATTTGCAGCCGGCCCGTTACCTCCGGCTGAGGGAGCAGGCTGGGAGCCAGCAGAGCCTGTTCCAGCCCTGCTCCTGCCAGGGCCCCTGGACACATCCCATGGCTGTCTCTGCCCTACCTCACCCCAGCCCCTGCCAGGAGAGAGGGACTGGGAAATCAGGTCCACCCCAATGACAACTCAATGGCAAAGGAGAGTGATGGTGCTGGGGTGACTTCTTGGTAGGGAGGGAGGTTTCCATCCAGGGAACAAAAAGAAGGGCTGGGGTTGTGGGGGGTCTGGGTGGCTCCTTTTTGTTACTGTTGGTAGGGTTTGAAGGGGGGGTTAATCTCTTTTTCAGGCAGTAGTTGCTGGTCCTCCACAAAGGATGTGGTGCCCCATCACAACCTAAACCCCCTCTGGCCCTGATGGACAAGAAACAAGCCAGGCTGGCTGGTTAATGTGGGGATTGTTGAAACCTCTGTCAACACAGCAGTACAGAGAGCCTCTGCCTGCTCACTGGGCTGAAGTCGTGCCCAGCCAGGCTGATCTGGCAGCAGATCACAGCACAGAGCCACATCCTGGAGCTGGGCACCAACGGGGAGATGTTGGCAGTGGATTCACCAGAGACACGATGGGGTCCACAGAGCTCCATCCACCCCACCATCCCCGCCAGCAGATATGCCTCGACCCAGTTCACTTCCAGTTCCAACGCAGCTACTTCCCAGCTCCAGCTGACCACATCCAGCTCTGCCCAGCCCCAGTAACCAGAGCTCGTGGGGGCTGATGAGTGAAACATCCTCACATGTTCCCACCACTTACAAGTCCCATCAGCAGCCCAGAGAGGGCATCCTTCATTTACATCACCGCAACACCAGCACCAGGCTGGGGATCTCAAAGGAAGCTCTGAAAAGCCTCCCAGGATCTCATCCTGTTCTGCCCAGCCTGTCCCCACCTTCTCTTCCCACCTTCAGGCAGAGCTCCTGCTCCAAAGCCACCGCTGTGTCCTCCCTGTGTTTTACTGCTTTGAAGGACGGAGTGAGGCAGGAAGCAGCTCGGAGCCAGGACAAGAGAGAACGACAATCCCTGGCCCCCGAGCGCTTATAAACCCAAGAGACAAGATGTAACACGAGGAGGAAACAGGCTGGAGGCCAGCGGGGATCCCATAAAACTAGGATGGGTTGGGAAAGCTCTGCTGTGGGGATAAATCACCGCCCATCTCAACACTGATCTCAGGAGAACAGAGAAAACCAACTCCAACCCACCTGCCCATGGCTTGTCCTGGAGCAGCTCAGGAAAACTCATCCCTGGTGTGAATGGGATGGGGGGGAAAGGGTCTGAGTTCAATCCCATCCCTGGTGTAAATGGGAAGGAGAGGGAAAGGGTCTGAGCTCAATCCCATCCCTGGTGTAAATGGGAAGGAGGGGGAAGGGGTCTGAGCTCAACCTCATCCCTGATGTAAATGGGATGGACAGGGAAAGGGTCTGAGCTCAAGCCCATCCCTGCTGTGAATGGGATGTGGGGAGAAAGGGTCTGAGCTCAACCTCATCCCTGATGTAAATTGGATGGGGGAGAAAGTGTCCGAGCTCAAATCCATCCCTGGTGTAAACGAGAAGGACGGGGAAAGGGTCTGAGCTCAAGCCCACCCCTAGTGTGAATGGGATGTGGGGAGAAAGGTCTGAGTTCCAGCCCATTCCTGGTGTGAATGGGATGGAGGAGAAAGTGTCTGAGCTCAAGCCCATCCCTGGTGTGAATAGGATGTGGGGAGAAAGGTCTGAGCTCAAGCCCATCCCTGGTGGAAATGAGATGGGGGAAATAAAAGAGGGGTCTCAGCTCTGCAGGCAAAGGGACTTGACCAGGTCTGGCCAGAGGGGTCCGTGGCAGAGCTAAGGGTGGACTCCAGGTCTCCCAAAGCTTTGATCGGACGACCCTTCCCTCTCCTTTACCCAGTGCTCCCCGTGGTAAACCCCTCCTCAAACCCCTTTTAATACCGACGTGGCTTAAATCAACCCAACTACTCCTTCCGAAGCCGCTCATCTCCTCTCCTCCCTCACTCCTCATCCCTCCTGCGACGACAGAGAAGGGACTTCCCTCCCCCTCGGCTTCCACCCAAGGACAGGAAAGCAAGAAAAAACAAAACCCAAAAGAGAGAGTTGGGGGTAAAGGGGCATCTTGTTTCAAATAAACAAGGGAAATTTACTGCCGGCCCCAGCCCCGGACCCGCTGCCCGGGCCGGCGAAGCGCAGCTGCGGTGGAAGCGGCACATAAATAAAGGGTTTACAGCTAAGCCGGGCTGACCCAGCGCTGCCCCGAGGAGCAGGAGCGGTGTCTTGTCATTAGTATGCGCAGCGCATCGCCCTAATGTCTGCTCATTTGTTCTCAGCCCGCTCGGCCCTATAAATCTCCACAAAAGGGCAAGGCAGGGCTGCGGGGGAGAAGGGGGAGCGGGGCCGGGGGATGGGAATCGCCCGCTGTCCTGCTTCCAGCCGGATGGAGCCACACGGGCTTCCCAGGAAATCATTCCCTACGGAATCGTTAAGGCTGGAAGAGACCCGCAAGATGATGCCATCGACCCAACCCCGCTGTGCCCACTAAAACCTGCTCCCCAGGGCCACAGCTACTCGTTTATAACCCACCTGGCCATGTTCCTGGGTGATGATCTAGGAGATCCTGCTCAAACAGGGGGATTGGACTGGATGATCTTTCGAGGCCCCTTCCAATCCCTAATGTTCTGTGATTCTGTGAATCATGGAGGCATTCAGGGGACAAGTCCCCTGAGATTAGAATCACAGAATCATCCTCCTCTGGAGATGTTTAAAACCCTCCTGGATGTGTTCCTGTGCGACTTGGTCTAGGTGATCCTGCTGTGGCAGGGGGATTGGACTGGATGATCTTTCAAGGTCCCTTCCAATCTCTAATGATTCTATGATTAAGGTTGGAAGAGACCTCCAAGCTCATCCTCATCCAGTCCAACCATCACCCCAACCCCACCCTGCCCACTAAATCCTGTCCCCCAGGACCACATCTTCTCATTGTTTGAACCCCTCCAGGGACAGCGACTCACCTACTCCTTGGGCAGCCTGTTCCAACCCCTGGCCACTCTGTCAGGGAAGAGATTTCTCCTGATGGCCAACCTCACCCTCCCTTGGCACACAGGGACCTTCCCATGCAGAGACCCTTCCACACAGGGACCCCCAGAGCCCAAGGGGCTGAGGAATAGGATGGGCAGCTGGAAACTGTCAGCACTTGCCTGCCGGAGCAGAGAGACTGGAATGTGACTGGAATGTCTGTGTCCGCACAGGTCCAAGCACTACCTGCATGGTGGGACACCTCTGTGGCTGCTTCCAGCTGCAACGGGCTGAGCAGCAACTTGGCACCAAGACAGACACAAACCCAGCTTGTCCAAATGTATGAAGAATAAAGTTTAGTAATGTTCCCTTTTTTTGGCATCGTTTTACATCATCACCCGCCCCTTCAGACCCTCCCTCTTGCAATCAGCATCTATCAGCGTTTGGGTTGAAAAAGACCTTTACGAGTGAGTCCAAGCATTGACCCAACATGGCCAGGTCCACCCCAACACCACACAACAGCATAACCCAGAATGATTGAGGCTGGCAAAGCCCTCTGAGCTCATCACCTAACATCACCCCAGCGGCCAGACCAGGGCACTAAGGGCCACAGCCAGGCTGTCCTTCAACACCTCCAGGGATGGCGACTCCACCACTGCCCTGGACAGTCCATTCCAGTCTCTGATCACCCTTTCCATGACGAAGGGCTTCCCAAAATCTAACCTAACCCTCCTCTGGCAGCTTCAGGCCCCGCCTTCTCATCTTGGTGCTAGTTGCCTGGGAGAAGAGCCCAACCTCCCTTCAGGGAGTTGGAGAGAGGGAGAAGGTCCCACATGAGTCTCCTCTTCTCCAGGCTCAACACCCCCAGCTCCCTCAGCCTCTTCTCATCAGACTTTCTCTCCAGCCTTGTTGCTCCTCTGGACCCACTCCAGCTCCTCAGTCTCTTTCTTGAAGTGAGGGGCCCAGCACTGCCCCCAGTACTCAAGCAGAGTCCTCCCCAGTGCCCAGAACAGGGACAGAATTACATCCCTAAGCCCAACCTCTGCCCAAGTCATGACTGACAACCCCATCTCTAACCAGCACCTTCTCCCAAAGCACTGCCCCAACCTCTGGGCAGTCTCAGGGGTGACAAGAATGGTGCCGATCAAGAAGAACATCTGCCTTGACCAGGGTCAGCACCAAGAGCACCTCCCTTCCTCCAGCACCCTGCTCCAAAGGCAGGTGTGATGCCCACAAGCTGTGAGGAGAGGAGAAGAAATGATCTTGTAGGTTGTCCCACACAACCCTACAAGAGAAGCAGCTGCATTGCTTGCCTGGCACTGCACAAAGCCCTGGTCTGCTTGAAGAGGAGTTGGACACCCTCCTGCCAGGATGTGTGAATTAAGAAAACAAACCAGGATTAACTTTCTAACACATGAGCACAGACAACAAGAGGCAAAGCAGCCACACAAACATCTGGTGAGTAGATCAGAAAGTGCCTTGGGTGGAGGGTGCCAAGGGAGGAAGTATCTTCTGGGACCTTGGCTCAGCCATAAGTGAAACATAGCCTGGTGGAGAACCAGCTCCTCCTGACCAAGTCCTATCACACAGATGGGCCAAGACATGGTGAAGCCACTTCTCTCATGGCATTGCCCATCCAACATCCCATCAAGGGGAAAAAAACAAGACCAAAAGCTCCTTCTTTTACATTTGGCTTGTGGGAACTAGAAGGAGGAAAAGGAGGTGCTGGCTGTGGGAGAGGACAGGCAGGATAGACTTGCAGCAGGAGGAGAGCTCCTCGCTGACAGTTCTCCAACACAACCTCTCACTGTCTTCCAGGAGAGACTGCTTTGAAGGCTTGGAGCTCTCTCTCCTCTAACAAGCAGGAAACAAAGGTGGGGGATCCACTCTCCACATGGGAGTGATCCTCCCCAACACTGACCGCACAACACACCCCAAACTGAAACCCAGTTACCTACTCAACAGAAAGCAGAGGGATGTCTCTGCCCAGCTGACCCTTCAGCTTGGGATTGGCCTTGGAGAATCATGGAATCAAGGTTGGAAGAGACGTCCAAGATCATCAACCCAACTCCACCCTGCCACCTAAACCCTGCTCCCTAGTGCCACAGTTCTTTGAGAAGCTCCACAAGATGTTGTGAAATAGAAAAGCAGCTTCAGAGACACCAGAGCAGAGGCTGGGCCAGCTCAAGCGCTGACCTGTCCCACCTCCACTGGCTCATCTCCCTGCCAGCCCTGTGCAACCAGAGATTATCTCTCAGACAAGCAGACTTCCCATCAGACAGGTGAGGCCAGCTACCAGCTGAACTTCTGATGCCCTCTAAGCACAGTGCGTGCTCATTTCCAGTGCCTCCTTGTCATCTGAGATAAAACCACCAAGTCAGATGGACAGTCCTCCCAAGATCAACCCATCATCCGTGAATGCACTACTCAAGAAGCCCTGGGCTCTGCAAGTTGCTGCTGGAGGAGCTGCTCCAGCTTCCAGTGCTCCATTATGGTCTTCAGCCCCCAAAAGCAGCCAGTCCACATGATGTTCCTCAGCACTCAGGCTCTTCTGCCATTTGGAGGTTTAAGAGATGATGTCTCTGCCCAGTTTTCAGTGGCCTGAGCAAACCCAGAGGAGTTCTTACAGGAGTAACACAACCCAAGGGCATAGAACCACAGAATAGAATCATTCTGGTTGAAAAAGACTTCTGAGATCATCAAGTTCATCAACCCATCCCTGCCATGGCCACTAAACCATGTCCTGAAGTGCCACATCTACCTGGTTTTTGACCCCCTCCAGGGCTGGTGACCCCCACCCCACTGCCCTGGGCAGCCTGTCCCAGTGCCTGGCCACTCTTCCAGTAAAGAGACTTCTGTTCCCTGGTACCTTGAAAACCTGAAGCCATCCTTTTCCTAGTAGGCACCAAGAAAGTCAAAGCTCTTGTAGATTCCAAAAACCTCACTTTTCCTTCTTTCTTAAAAAAAATGAAGCTTGCAGACACGTTAAATCTACATGTTTTGGGGTTCTCTCAAGGTTTTAACGTCCTTGGGACGTGATGCTTCAGCAGCACAGCCTCCCAAACAAGAGGGAAACACAACACAACCTGGAAGAGGCGATTTAAGGGTAAAGATTAAAATAAAGAGCCTGATTTGAGCTGCAACTTGAAGCTGTAGGTGATCTGCAAGTATGAGCCTGGGTGTCGTAATCCTGCTCCCTGGCTGCCCTGCCCTTGGGTCTAGGTGATCCTGCTGTGGCAGGGGGATTGGACTAGATGATCTTTTGAGGTCCCTTCCAGTCCCTAATGATTCTACACATGCACAAGGTACCTCTGTGCTTCCTTTTGAAGATGCTGAATCAGCAAATCCCAGCAGTTCCTGCAGCCCTCACCACAGGCTAGCACCCAGGAGCTCAGATCCAGCCTGGGATTTGCACCTGGCTCAAGGCGGAGGGCTGCAGCCTGAGAGCACCTCTGATGTCAGAAGGATCCGCAGAGGCACAACAAGCTGTGATGGAACCACCTGGTGCCTCACCTCACGCCAGAGGACTTCGCACCTCAGCCCAGCGGTGCTGAACGCACGAGCGCGGCCAAAGCCGGCGAGACCCACCGGCTCTGCGCTGGTGGCGAGGCAGGTGGCCTCTCTTACCTGAGGTGGGAAAGCGGCACATCCGGCCTCTGATGCATCCCGCAGATATGCCAGCTCGCTAGGTGCTAACTGACGTGCAATCAATCTGGTTTTTAACTCGGTTAATTACCGGGACCGCGCCGGTGAGTAAGCCGATAGTATTTAAGGTGGGGCACATTTTCCATTACAGAGCCCTGGCTGCGCTCAGTTCCAGGAGAAGGGTTTTCTGCTGGATGCAGACACAGATCATCAGGGGTGGGAAGGGACCTCCAGAGGTCATCAAGTCCTACCCCTCTGCTGGAGCAGGACCATAGAGTCTAGGGAGGCCACACGGGAACGCATCCAGAGGGTCTTGAAAGTCTCCAGGGAAGGAGACTCCGCAACCTCCCTGGACGGCCCTTTCCAGTGCTCCGTGATCCCTCCATGATCCTCACAGTGAAGAGGTTCTTCTTCACACTGAGGTGAAATTTCCTGTGCTCCAGCTTCTATCCATCACCCCTTGAACTGTGCCAGGGTGCAAGTGAAAAGAGATTGTCTCTTTCTTCTTGACACCCACTCCTCATCCACTTATAGACAGAGATTAAATCCCCTCATAGTCTTCTCCTCTCCAGCCCAAGCTTTCTAACCCTAAACCAACACATCCTCCCTGGTGACACCCCGAGTCACCCCGACACACACACCACTGTCAAGTTGACCTTGGACTGGTTTCATACCCCTTCAAGCCTTTCCCTTTCTACGCCACCAAAGCACTTGCATCAACGGGGCTGGCAGCACGGGATGGGCTGGAGGGGACCGTGCCTAAGCAAACAAGGAAGGAAACAACCCAACACAGCCAAAAGACCTCAGAGGTGAAGTTCAAGGAACCCCACGCTCAGGTTTCCAGTTGGGAATCGTTCTGGGAATGTGGTTCCATGCAACGTGGGAGTGAAGCAGGGCTTTGGGTAAAGGGAAAAGCAGCCTCAAGCAGCAGAAGACTGTCTAGGAGAGAGAAGACAGCCAGCAAGGAGAGAAGACGAAGCCACTTATAGAACAGAATCGTTTAGGTTGGAAAAGACCCTCAAGCTCATTGAGTCCAACCATGACCCCAGCTGTCCAATGCCACTGCTAAACACTGTCCCTGAGCTCCAGATCTCCGTGAGTTTTAAAAACACCCAGGTCTGTTATGACAACTCCTCTCTGACAGACCACAAACTCAGGAGAACCTCTGCAGTCCAGCCCTCCCGCAGCTCACACACCGGGTGGTGTTTTCAACAGAGCTGAACCCACTGAAACAAACCTGTTTGTCGTCTCGAGAGGCTGCTGGTCCAAAAACACCCCTTTGCAGGAGCAGGGCAGTGGAGCAGAACCTGCACCAAAGCTCAGTGCGGGGATAAAAGTTGCTGTATGGCCAGAAGAGACCACGAAGGGTTTTGTACAAGGATTGAGGGGGAAGCCCCACAGCCACAGAGCTGGAAGCTCCCTACTCCAACAGAAAAACAAGGTCAAGGGGAAAGAAACACCCACAGACCAGCCCTGGTGCTACAGGGAGAACATCAGCCTAGGAGTGCTGGTAGGACCCAGGCAGGGTCAGAGCCAAGGTGTGACCTGCTGTCCCAGAGGAGCCCGGAGAGCTCAGCCACCCCCCACCATAGGGCGACCACATGTGAAACCCCTCATTTTCAGCCCAATGTGGAAACAATTCCGAGCTGCTGGTTGCTCCACAGGTAGGGGCACAACAGTCAGCAGCTCTGCGTGGAGCTGCGGGGCTTCATCCATCGCGTTTGACCTCCAGGACAGCTCGGTGCAGCCACTGCCGTGCAGATCTAAGTCTGGGTTGCCTGAAACCAAACCCCAGCTCTCCTGCAAAAAGGGTCCTAGCGCTACCCAAGCCCCCAGCCCCAAGCTCCTCTTTGCTTTCAGCCAGAAAAAGATGGAAGGAAGGTGGGGGGGGCAAAAAAAAACCAACCCCTAAAAATAAATCCCTGCAGACTCTCATCTTCCTCCTCTCATCTCCTGAAGCCATTGTTTGGCAGCACAAGTATTTCAGGGAACAGGATTAGACAGGTCACAGCGGAATCAGATTACAGACTTTTACCTTTTTGACTTCTCCTCTCAGCACGTAGGCTGGCGAGCTGACACCCCGCGCGGGAGCAAGCGAGGGACAGCTATGGGTGGAGGTGGCAGCCGAACGTCAGCGGCGCAGAGCTCTGCCAAGTGGCTGGATGTTCTCACGATTCCAGGACCCGAAACCAACACCAGAAAGAAAATAACCCCAACAAACCACCAGGCAGGCTGCAGTTAAAAGGTGCAGAAAGCCGCTGCTTCCGCTCAGCTCGTGCAGCAGAAAGAGTAGAAACAGCAAAAAGCATCCTGCTAGGATTTTGTGCTAAAGGGGTTTCATCCTCTCTGCAGTTCAGAGCTGCATTTTCTGCTCTCACGTCCAGGGCTGCAGCTGCCTGCAGGGCTGGGCAGAGCTAGAAGCCCCTCGGTACCCCCCTGCAGCATCTCACCGGCTAGCTGGGATGCAGAGATTCCTGTTGCTTGGGGCCCTGGAATCCAAATCACTCCATGAGTCCTGTGGTTACTGGTACAAACTGCCCATCAACAAGGTGGTTCCATTTTGCCCACTGGGGTAAAAGCAGGGTTGAGCTTGTTCTGTTTACTCCTTCTCTCTGTTCACAGCTGAGAACCACTGATGCTCACACTGAGCTCTTCTGTCAGCACAGAGCTTTCTCCATCCCACACCAACAGCGATGTTGCCTGTCCCCACAGAACCAGCACACAGAATGCTAGGGATTGGAAGGGACCTCACAAGATCATCCAATCTAAGGACAGGAGCATCCTACAGATCAGTTGAAGTACCCTTGGATCATAGAATCATAGTGTTGGAAGGGACCTCCAAAGGTCATCTTATAGAATTATAGAATCATTCAGGTTGAAAAAGACCCTTGGGATCATCAAGTTCAACCCTACTCTACAAGGTCACCCCTAAACCAGATCCTCCAACACCGTGTGTGTTATTGAAGCAGCTATTTCAACCTTCAGGCTGCAGTTAGTATGATTCTGCCCTATGTTGACTCTCAAATATCCCAGGAGTTACTGAGTGACATTCCCATCCCTGAGAGGGGCTGTCAGAAGGCTGGGGAAGGCTGTTCCCAAAGACAGGGAATGGTAGGACCAGGAGTCATGGTCTGAAGCTGGAAAAGGGCAGACTGAGGCTGGACAGGAGGAAAAAGTTCTGGAATCTGAGGGTGGGGGGATCCCTGGAACAGGCTGCCCAAAGAGAGGGTGGAGGCTCCATCCCTGGAGCCATTCAAGGTCAGGCTGGCTGGGGCTCTGGGCCACCTGGTCTGAGGAGTGATGGCCCTGCTTGTTGTGGCGGGGCTGGACTGGATGACCTCAGGAGGTCTCTCCCAACCTTCTGATCCTATGAATTTCTTACAATTCTCCTCAAAACACAAGGAGCATAAAGAGATGCAGCAACTTGCCCGAATTAAACAAGGTGGCCATGGCAGGGAACAAAATCTCCAGCTACAGCTGTGCTCTAATCAATGAACCAGTCTTCTATTAATTGCTCCAATTAGAAGGGGGAAAATACATTTATTACCAAATAAATTATTTAAGCAGCTTGGCTTCCTGCCCCCCCACCCCCATGTTCATCAATTATCCTCTTCAGTTTATTAACCTGGTTGCCCATCCTCTTGTTACTGCAAGCCAGAGGCACTAACAGGACACTGTGCACTGCCCAGAGTCACCAATGCCACAGGGGTCACCAGCTGGACCTGAAGGGCCAGTTCTCATCTCATCCTACGTCTGGAACCAGCAGCACAACCAGCCCATGAGCCCTACAGAGCAGCTGGTGCTGGAGCACTGGGAAGTCTCCAGCCACCAATGGACTCAAGCTGGAATAATCCTGTTCCTGAACTGCAGGGTGCTATAGCCTAGAGCAAGTGGCATCTCCCACCTTGCACGGGCTACAGACTTGAGGGGAAGCACCACTAACTCACAAATCCCAGGCTGCAGAGAGCTAAATCTGGGCAGATTTCCCTCAAATCAGGGAATAATTTTGTCTCAAAACTGATGAAGGCTCCAACATCTGAGACCAGCTCTGAGTCACCTCCATCTGACCAACTCAACTCATCTTGCCCATTGCCCAGAGGGGCAATGAAGACAAACTCATGCAAGTTGCACATCAAAATAACAAAGTGTCACTAAACTTCTTCCCCAGTGATGGTCCATGAGCTACAATCCCCACATCTTTGCCAGCTCCTTACAGTGGTGGCTCCGTGAGCTACAATCCCCACATCTGAGCCTTCCTTGGAGTCAGCACTTTCAACCAGGAGAAGCCTTAACTACCAATTCCTTGAGCTACACCTGTCCTTCGACCTCATGTGGAGTCTTTCCTCCACAGGCGTCCTCCTTCCCACCCCACCAATGACACCCACGAACACTCAGAAACAGGAGAATCATAGAATCATTAGGGATTGGAAGAGACCTTGAAAGATCATCTAGGCCAGTCCCCCTGCCACAGAAGCCAGTGGTTGCCACCAAAGAGTGGACTCTGCCATCCCAGATGAACCTTCAACCCACAGGACACCCAGGCTGGTGCAGAGCTCCAGTTGTTGGTTTGCACCAGCAAATCATTGGTTTGCACTGGAAAACCACTGGCTGCACCAGCAAACCAGCGACTGGAGCTCTCTGCAAGCCTTAGTTGCATCCAGGACTCTGCTTGGCTCAAGTAGAGCCTCCAGACATTTCAGCACAGCCCGGGACATCTCTGTTAATAAAGTTCCTGAGATAAAGACTAACGCAATCCCTTTCACAAGCTTCTCCTGGGTAATTACCAGCCTATCACTTCCCAGTTAATTACAGCACAGCTAAAGATGTCATCATGTGCAGATGGAAAAAAACCACCCTACTGGAGACAAGCTCCTCCTGCCTTTCTCTGGCTGAAGGTTTCCAGAGAAGAGAGGAGCTGAGCCCCATCGCATCAGGCCATCATCTTCTCTAGAGATGCACGCGTTCAGCACTGGGGTGTCCCAGCTGGTCACCCCAAGGCAGGCAGCAGCAACAGTTGGGTTTCTCTTAAGGGTACCAGGGGGTGGGGGTAGGACCCACAGGGAGCTATTTAGCAGTAACAAGCCTTGATCCCTAGTAATGACCTTATTTTCAGCTGAAAAGCAGGTGTCATTGCACAGCTCCTACACATAGGGACCACTTCATGCTCTGCAAGAGATGGGGACACTGTCTCCATCCCTGCAAACTGCCAGAGCCAGAAAGTTTCCAAACAACCCATCTCTTGGAAGCAACAGGTTTCCCTACTGCACCCGAGAACCCCACAGAAGGGCATTAGGACCATCGTTCCCCTCCATCCCTCTGCTGCTGCTCTGTCATTTTAAGCAGATAATGGAGGGAGAGCGAAGTGTGGGGAGCAGAAGAAACTCAGTGAAGCTGCAGAGATGAATAAATGCCAAGCAGATGCTCACCAGCCTCTGTGGGATGATGTATGGGACAGGCCAGGGCAAACCCCAGCAAATGCATTTCCGAGCTCAGCGCCTCGGGGCTGGAACAGGCAGCAACAGAGAGGAGAGGGGAGGAAAGGGGGGAAATAAGAAAAAAAAATCATCATAATTATAAAAAGCAACTGTTGGAAAAGAAAACAACCCCAACCTGAGCAGAGAAAACAGGCAGGTGAGGGAAGTGACAGTGTGGTTAAACAGCAGGGGTGGTGAAAAGAGCTGCAGATGCCATCAGGAACCAGACGTTCCTGGAGAACAGCAGCCCCGACTAACGGTCCATCGCACGTCTCTGCAGCCCTGCCATGGCTGTGGGGTGATCAGGACCTACTGCCTCTCTGGGAGATGGTTTTCTAAGAGCTGCTACTGCCAGGAGGGCTTGGCTCAGCAGCGTCATGGAGGGGATCCTGCACATGGATCAGCAACTTGCACACCATGGCAGTGGAACAGGCTGCCCAGGAGGGTTGTGGAGTCTCCTCTAGAGATGTTTAAAACCCGCCTGGACATGTCCCTATGCAACTAGATCTAGAGGATCCTGCTCTGGCAGGGGGATTGGACTGGATGATCCTTCAACATCCCTTCCAATCCCTTACATTCTGTGATTCTAGAAAGCTACTGATGGAGAATCCTAGAATAAGTCTCTTGGTTGGAAGAGACCTTCAACATCATTGAATTCAACCTTCTCCTAGCCCCATGAGCACCACCATCCTTCAGGATCTCTTTACCTCCCCCTCCACACGAGCTGATCCGGGTTGACTGTGATTTAATTAAAACACCTCCCCACACTTTCCTTTCCAGCCCCAGGTGTCTCTGTTGGGAGTGTTTGCGTCTCAGCCGCCTTCTTGGAAAGATGTGTCGCCTCATCCCTCACCCCGCTCAGGTGCTGCTTCTGCACTGAGTCAATCCTCAAAATATTTGCCACCGCTTCATCGGCTGCATGAATCAGGATCTCAGCCCTGATCCTTGATGCCCGATTACAGCGTCAGCTGCCCTGCAAGGAGGAGCCGTTCTCAGCTCCTGGATGATCCCTGCTGCAGGAAAAGGCACTTTGTGCCCACAAATCCTGATGGAAATCAGAGCAATTCCTTCCAGTTACTGAAGGATGGTGGCCCGGGCTTGGGCAGAGCTTGGCCCAGCCGTGGCCACCAGCTCATTTCTGCAGCCAGGGCAGAGCTCCTCCAGCAGCTCAGGTGCCTTCTCTCCTTTGCCAACCCACCCTGGAGGAATGCGGCGCAGTCAGTCCTGTTTGCTCATGGAAACGTCTGGCCGAGCTCCCCGACGCAGAGCTGAAACCATGTGCAAGACATTTGCTGACCTTCCACACCCAGCTGGTGCAGGAGAGGAGGCCAGCAGTACTTCACGCAAAGAGACCCTCCAGAAAAACCCATAAACAAAGCAGAAAGCTTTCAGGAGGAGCAGAACTACTTATCATTTCCTCCCATCTAGGGCTGGGTTTTGGAGAGTCATTTGCCCAGCGGTGATTGACAGCAGGCTTTTATGATGAAATCCTGTTTGCAGAAACATCTTGCCCAGAATTGGTTCCACCAGAGCTAATAAATTCCATCGGCTAATCTGGCGTCGCCACCCACCAAACCCTATTGCTCACGGGTAGGGGTGGACGAGCCCCAAGATGCAGCAGCAGCGCTGGAGCAGGGAACGGGATTTAATCAATAGCCTCCACAGCTCTGCTTCTTCCAGGGCCATCTGCTCCTTGTGCCAGGGATCTCCCCAGGGATCAAAGGCAGGAGCACGCATGGTTTGCTCTCATCTCAGCCTCGTGTACCTCTACGTGCCCTGGCCACAAGCCCTGGCTGGTGGCACTGGGTACACTCGCTCCCATGAACTGGTTCCAGTGTGCACAAGGCAAGACCGAGCGTGTTGCTGCCTGTCTGCGATGTGCTGGGACGCTGAAACGGGATTCTCTGGAGATGCCTGGAGTGAGGCTGCCCAGGACAACAGGAACACAAAAGGCACAGAGGGGTTCACTCGTCTCTGAAGTGGCAGCAAATTATTTTGGACCCCAAACTGGCAGGAGAGAGGCAACATCCCCTCACTTCTACACAAGGGGGTAGCGAGAGATGAAGTGACCAGCCCAGGATCACAGAATCATAGAATGTTAGGGATTCGAAGGGACCTCGAAAGATCATCCAGTCCAATCCCCCCACCACAGCAGGATCCCGGAGATCCAGTCACACAGGAACAAAACATCTCCACGTAAAGAGACTCCACAAGCTTCCTGGGCAGCCCATTCCAGGGCTCTGGCACCCTCACTGGAAGAAGTTCCTTCTCACATTGATGTGGAACATCCCCTGTTTCAGCTCACACCCACTGCCCCTTGTTCTGTCATGAGATGCCACTGAGCAGAGCCTGGCTCCATCGTCCTGACACCCACCCTTTACATATTGATCAACACTAATGGGGTCACCCCTCAGTCTCCTTTGTTCCAAGCTCAAGAGACCCAGCTCCCTCAGCCTCTCCTCAGCCTTTTCCAAAGCCCACAGGAGCCAAGACAAAAGCAAAAACCTCCATGTTCCAGCACATGGCCAAAAATAAGAGGCTGTGATAGACCTTAGAAGAGGGTCAAGGACATTGCAAAATGTGAATTGGCATCAAAGAGCAGCACAGATTATTTCATAGAATCATTAGGGATGGGAAGGGACCTTGAAAGATCATCCAGTCCAATCCCCCTGTCAGAGCAGGATCACCCAGACCAAGTCACACAGGAACATGTCCAGGTGGGTTTTAAACCTCTCCAGAGAAGGAGACTCCATGACCCCCCTGGGCAGCCTGTTCCAACAGCAGGTCAGTAAAACACCCTCCTTAGCCCCAGCGAAGGGGCCCATAGATCTTATAACACCCAGCATTTACTGGNTACATATTGATCAACACTAATGGGGTCACCCCTCAGTCTCCTTTGTTCCAAGCTCAAGAGACCCAGCTCCCTCAGCCTCTCCTCAGCCTTTTCCAAAGCCCACCAGGAGCCAAGACAAAAGCAAAAACCTCCATGTTCCAGCACATGGCCAAAAATAAGAGGCTGTGATAGACCTTAGAAGAGGGTCAAGGACATTGCAAAATGTGAATTGGCATCAAAGAGCAGCACAGATTATTTCATAGAATCATTAGGGATGGGAAGGGACCTTGAAAGTAAAACTGAAGATTATTTCATAGAATCATTAGGGAACCCAGACCAAGTCACACAGG
>VXBP01004249.1:69941-128056 GCA_013400115.1 Rhinopomastus cyanomelas
GGGAGGAGGGGGGCAGGAAAAAGGGAGGAAGGGAAGGAAAAGGACAAAGGGGGGAAAGGAAAATAGACAGTAGTGGGGGAGGACAAAATAGGGGAGGAAAAGGAAAAAGGAGGAAAAGGAAAAAAACAGGGTGGAGAAAGGAAAAAAGAAGGGGAAGGAAAAGAGAGGCAAGAAAAGAGGGGACAAGGAAAAAAAAGGGCAAAGGAAAAAAAGAAGAAAAGGAGGGAGGGAGAGAAAAAGGAAATAAAAGAAAACCAAACAAAGAAAAATACTTTTAAATTTAAAAGTAACTTCAAAACCGAAACAAACGAAGCAGAGCCACTCAAGGTGGAGACTCAGAAGCCCAGGGCACGGGCGGCGATTCAAGCCGCTCGGGTGCTCCCGGCACCTCCGGCGGTGCAGGAGGAGGCTCCACATGCGCAGCAGCGGAAGGCGGCGGCAGCCCGCAACACGGAGCCGCTGCTTCGTGGAGGTTTCTACCCAAACGTTGCCAGGGCGATGTGTACACAGGGCTGTCCCTGCGCTGAACCGCGATCACCAGCCCAACAGAAACCACCCAGCTGCCACCTGTGACCGGTGAATTGTCGGAGGAGCAGAACAAGGCAGTTGGGTCGAGGCAGTAACCCGATGGCTCCCGTTCACCTCGTCCCATGGGGATGTCACCAGCCACAGGAAGGAGGAAGCTGTGGGGCACCCTGGCTTTGCACAGCCCCGTCGATGTGCTTAGAAGTCACGGAGATCTGGAGCTCAGGACGGGGTTTGGAGGTGGGGTGGGACAGTTGGGTTCAGGGTTGGACTTCATGAGCTTGAAAGTCTTTTTCAACCTCAATGATTCCATGATTCTGCTTTGGAGGAGGAAACCAGAATGAGGAGCGGGGAGGGTGGGGAAATGTGGTTTAAAAGGAGACTTTCTTACAACTTGACTCACAGCATCAACTACCAACCAAGCAAGCAACTCTTTTAGGAGGTGAGGAGGCTCCCCAGTGGAGTCCCCCAGGCATCACCAGCAACAAATGAGAGGTGGGATGGAGCCCTCTGTTTGAGCAGAATTTATGGGGTGCAGATAGACCTCTGGAGAACCCCACCAGCTGCTACAGAAGCAGCAGACCCTTCCCACATGGATAGGGTGAGTGTGGGGCAATACTCAAAAGGGAGCTACAAGGACCACAGCCAAGTGAGAAGCTGCTCAAGTCAACCCAACCAGTGCAGACCCCTTTACAGTTGTCCTTTGACAACCTGCCCCTGGTTATGCAGACAGCACCAGCTGGAAGAAGCAGACTGAAGATCCCACCAAGGGTCCAGCCACACAGCTCTGGGATGTTCTCAAGCAGTTTTGTTCCAACTAGCAACTTACATTAACAACCACCACCCCCACCCCCCCCAAAAAAAAAAAACCCACTAAAATTAAATGAGAGGGAAAAAAATCTTCCGGTATAATTTGGGAAGAGAGATTATTTCCAAGTTAATGAGAAAAATGTTTTAATTACAGCACTTAACAAGCTACGACTCCGCCAAAACGCTCTCCTGGGAAGGCTGCACATAGTTTTCCCTCAACTTCAAGCAAGGGAGAGCGGAAGAGGGAAGGGGTGGGGGGGAGCAAGAGAAAAACTGCAGAAAGAAAGACAAGGAGCAAGGAAGGGCTTCTGTAAACATAGCCGTCTCAAAGCCCTCCTCAGCCATGAGTTAAGACCCCCTGGCCAACAAGAGGAGGCAGCACCAGCTCTTCACTAGGACCACCAGACCCTGGATCTTGATTTGAAGCCCATGAGGTCCAGAGACACTGGTGTGATCGTCCTTATGGCTGGAAAGGATATCCAGGGTCATCAAGTCCAGCCCTCAACCCAACAGCTCCCTCACCCCTAGACCATGGGTGGCCTCAAGTGCTCTAGCTACTCAGTTTTTAAGTACCTCCAGGGATGGAGACTCCACCACCTCCCTGGGCGGCCAGGTCCAGTGCCCAACCACTCTCTCAGGAAAGAACTTCTTCTGAAGATCCAATCTGAACCTCCCCGATACAACTTGAGGCCACTTCCCCTCACCCTATCATTAGTAATTTGGGAGAAGAGCCCAGCACCAGCCTCACTACAACCTCCTTTGAGGTAGCTGTAGCGAGCAAGAAGGTCTCCCTTCAGCCTCCTCTTCTCTAGACTCAATAATCCCAGTTCCCTCAGCTGTTCTTCACAGGTCCTGTTCTCCAGCCACTCCCCAGCCTCGTTGCCCTTCTCTGGTCTTGCTCCAGCCCCTCAAAGTCCTTCTGATACTGCAGCACCCAAAACTAGACCCAGTAACCAAGGTGCAGTCTCACGAGTACAGAGCACAGGGGCACCATCACCATCCTCCTCCACAGAGCCAAGATCACATCATCCCCAGGTTCCTCCCACATCAACACAGCCCACAGACACGTGTGTGCCATGGTAATGCCTCTGTTGGCCAAGTGAGGGGTAAGGAGCTTCTCCTTAGCAGGCAGCTGAAGGGGTGAGATTTGTTTTCTCTGCATGGCCCAACAAAGAACTTTGATGAGGAAATCTGTGTTCAAGTGGTGGCTCCTGACAACTCAAGGTTCCTTCCTGGTGAAGCTTCTTGCTAAAGCAGCCACCTCCCCCTCCCTTCTGGGGACTCGCTCAGTGACCATAAGCCCCAGTGTTGCCCCAGACACCACCATAACAACAGCACTGGCCTCAGGAATGGAGCTGATCTGTAAAATCTCCTCACCTGGCAGATGATTCACTGATCCCAGGATCTCCTGATGGCTTCTCAGGTCTTTATCACTCCTGGGTCACATGTGCTTATGAATACCAGAGGGCTTTTTCACAGCTAGTAGTGTCAAAGCTCAAAGCCACAGGACAACTCGTTGCAGCTGCCTTAGGGAAGTATTTCCTGCTCTTCTTGCCTTTTCCAGGATCTCAGGAAGGGACCAGCTGCAGCAGCTCCCCAACAAAACAGCCATCACACCTGTTGGGACCTACGGCCTCAGCTCCTGAAGTCATTAAAAGGTTAAATAATGG
Organism: Rhinopomastus cyanomelas; assembly: GCA_013400115.1. Lineage (NCBI taxonomy): Eukaryota > Metazoa > Chordata > Aves > Bucerotiformes > Rhinopomastidae > Rhinopomastus > Rhinopomastus cyanomelas. Next base: position 72,947 of record VXBP01004249.1, read on the forward strand.
GAGGAGAAGCAGAAACACAGAATCACACAACGTTAGGGATTGGAAGGGACCTCGAAAGACCATCCAGTCCAATCCTCCTGCCACAACAGGGTCCCCTAGATCCAGTTGCACAGGAACACATCCAGGTGGGTTTTAAGCATCTCCAGAGTAGGAGACCCCACAACCCCTCTGGGCGGCCCCTCCTGGCACCCTCACTGGGAAGTTCCTTCTCACACTGATGCGGAACCTCTTCTGTTCCAGCTCACACCCACTGCCCCTTGTCCTATCATTGTAGCCACTGAGCAGAGTCTGGCTGCATCCTCCTGGCACCCACCCTTCACATATTTATCAACATTATCAGGGTCATCCCTCAGTCTCCTTTTTTCCAAGCTCAAGAGACCCAGCTCCCCCAGCCTTTCCTCATCACAGAGATGCTCCTCTCCCTTCATCACCTCTGTGGCTCTGCACTGGACTCTCTCCAGCAGCTCTGTGTCCTTCTGGAACTGAGGGGCTCAGAACTAGACACAAAAATCAATCGAGAGTCACTGTTTCCTTCCCTCTGTTGGTGTTTAGAAGATATCAAGCTCCCAACCAGGAGCTCAGGCAGCAGGGACTCACTTTGATAAAACATCTCCTTCCATCCTACTGCAGGTCTTCAGCTGGTGGCTCCTGTGAGCTCACAATCCCCATCAAGAGCCCTCAGTTAAGAGCCTGGGCCCTTCCAATTCCACAGAGATGCTGAACCCCAACCCCCTCAGGCTGTCAGAGCCCAGGTTTTGGATTATTGATGGCTCTTGGCTTGTTCACCAGACTGAGACCATTCCATTTCTCCTTGGGAATCCAAAACCATCATCTAGTGACAGGACAAGGGGGATAGGTTCGAGCTCAAAGAGGGGAGATTTAGGTTAAATCTGAAGCAGAAGTCCCTCTCTGTGAGGGTGCTGAGGCCCTGGAACAGGCTGCCCAGAGAGGTTGTGGCTGCTCCATCCCTGACAGTGCCCAAGGCCAGGTTGGACAGGGTTATGGGCAACCTGGTCTGATGAGAGGTGTCACTGCCCATGACAGGAGGGTGGGACTGGATGATCTCCGAGGTCCTTCCAGGCCAAACCATTCCATGATTCTTTATCGGGAGAAGCTGCAGACAGAACGAGGGGGCAGACACAGTGACTGATCCAGAGAAGCATCAGGAACCCCCAGTTTTCAATGCATTTGACCAGACACAGCTCCAGAAAACACAAGTCAACCTTCCAGCACAGAGAGAATTCCCCCAGCCCTTAACTGAACAGCAAGGGCCGAGTAACAGCCTATAAACATTTCTGCCTCCATTTCTTTGCAGGAAGCAAAGGAACCATTTCCCCACCACCTGGGGAAATCACGACGGCAAGCGGCGTTATGAAGCAGAGCGCCCAGGTCGCGCTGAGCTGAGGCGGCACATCCAGCCCTACACTGGGGCCGGCTGCACCCCCGAGCTCCTGCAGACCTCCTCCAGTGGCTGAACCCTTGACCTCCCCGACTGGGAGGACCCACCTTGAGCAACGTGCCGCACCGCGACCCGCCGGGGTGATTAATGCCATCGCCACGCCGGGCTGGCGCTGGCTGCGCTCCGTGTCACCTGTCAGTCCTCAAGAAGACGCTGCTCACCGGGGCTTCAAATTTCCTGAAACTGGAGAGAACTGTTGGTCTTGGCCCGGCTCCGCATCGTGCCCAGCGCACCAGGCTCGAGGGCTCCTTGGGAACCGGTGATTTAGTAAGAGACAAACCCCCCCTCGCCCAAGCCCTGGTTCCAGCAGAACTCTCCAGGCTGGAAAGAGGCTTCAATATCCTTGAACGAGCTGTGTTATTGCTTTTTAACAGCCATCCTAAACCTCCTCTCCCTCCTGCTTCAAACACACACTTGCCGTCTGAGCGCAGAGCCAGCAGCTGTGATGAAAGGTGAAGCCCTGCCTGAGCTTCTTCCAGTTCTCAGCCAGCCCGGAGAAGCCCCAAGTTTTGGAAGCCAGGCTGTGCACGTAGGGAAAGCCTCAGGGAGAGCAGCAGGGTTGAGCTCCAGCACCCCAGGACAGCCCTGTGACGAAAGCTCCCCATAAAACCTCCCCAGTGCCCAAAGGATGAGACCTGGGCTGCTCGAGCCTGGGTCGGGTTTTACCTCTGAGCAGAGATGGGAGAAGGTTTCTGCGTGTTTTGAGAAACCACAAAACCTCCAGCAATTGTGTGGTCGGCTCTGCGCTGGCAACAAGGTGCTGGATGCAGGTGGGGGCACGAGGAGCCGAAGTCACTGACCGCACAGAGCTTTCCCCAGGGGCAACCATCTCCTTCTGCCCCTTCACTCGGCACAGCGGGGACCCCAAGGCTCCTACTTGCATGACTGGCAAGTCTCCTGCTTCCATGGCTAGCTGCACGGTCTCTGAAATCGTGGGATCACAGGCTGGTTTAAGTTGGAAAAGACTTTCAAGATCAAGTCCAGGCATCAGCCCAACTGTCCCAACGCACCCCCAAACCCTGTTCCTGAGCTCCAGATCTCCACGACTGGGAAACATGGACACGGATGGGGATCCAACCCTTCCTGAACAGCTTTATCTCTCTCCCTGGGCAGCTTGTTCCAAGGCCTGAGGACCCTTTCCAGGGAGATGTTTCTCCTCAGGACCAACCTAAACCTCCCCTTGGTGCAGCTTGAGGCCATTTCATCTCGTGCCTTGTGAGAAGAGACCAACTCCCTCCTCTCTACACCCTCCTGTCAGGCATACAGCAATAAGGTCTCCCCTCAGCCCCCTGCTCTCCAGACTAACCAGCCCCAGCTCCCTTGGCTGCTCCTCCCAAGGTTTGCTCTCCAGAACCTTCCCCCAGCCTGCTGCCCTTCTCTGGACCTGCTCCAGCCCTTCAATGTCCTCCTCGTACAGAGGCACCCAAACCTTCCCCAGTACTTGAGTGCTTCCTTTCCCCAGCCAGGGAGAGGTCTCTGCACACCTGCACCCCAGCTCTGGTGGTACCATCTGCACCACCACCACCGCTTGAGTGGTCCAGCAGAGGACCACCAGCACTTCCCCTGACTGGCACCAGCTCGGAGCAGCCTGCAAAAGCCTCAGAGCCCGAAGGAGTTAAAGCAGCCTCATTGCTGAGGGATTTCTCCGTAATCTGGACACATGTCCCGGGGATCAGGGCTGTGGGTGGTAGTGCTAGCCGGTGGCAGTCGGCCGGGCCCACGACCCAGCACCTGACTCGCTCAGAAAACCCTCTTAGCCGAGGGGTTTTCAAATTTAATTAAGAGGGACCGGCGAGGGGTTTAACGCCGCCGTGGTGCCAGCCCATGGCTGGGGTCCTGCTCAGAGGAGGAGGAGGGAGTGCTGGCCCGGCCGAGGGGTCGCCCTGAGGGACCTCGGGGTTTCACCCAAACCACAGGGCACCAGCGGGGAGACAATAATGGGGGGGTGGGGGGTGGAGTGAAGGTGATGCTGAGAGCAACAGGGTCAGATTCTTTTGTGCAGAGGTAATAGTGGAAGGAGAAGGAAACGCAGGTTAATAAATAGGGCTCTGCTGGTTAACGTTTGCCAGCTCGGGAGCGTCGAGTGTCTGCTGGGATGCAGCTGGAGCTCCTAGACTGCTGGTGAGGAGGGTCTGTGGGAGGAGAACAAGGGAAGCCACAGGGGGAAAGTCGCTGGTTAGCGCCACTTGAGTGCCCCAAGTCCTCGAGGGTTGTGTTCAACCACCCTGCTTGGATAAATCAACAGATCCTAATTTTAGCATCTCTTCGGGACAGTTTGTCCCAGGCAAGATCCCCCACTCAGGGCAGGGACCACCATAGAATCGTAGGAGTTTGGAAGGGACCTCGAAAGATCATCCAGTCCAATCCCCCTGCCACAGCAGGATCACCAAGATCAAGTCAAAAGAATCAGTCAGGGTTAGAAGGGACCACAGGATCATCCAGTTCCTACTCCCCTGCCATGGGCAGGGACACCCCACCCTAGATCAGGCTGGCCAGAGCCTCATCCAGCCCCGTGAGGACAGCAGAGCACTGGTCCTGGAGGAAGAGAGAGTTGGGATTGTTCAGCTTGGAGAGGAGAAGGCTCCAGGAGGACCTTATGGTGACCTTCCCATCCCTGAGAGGGGCTGTCAGAAGGCTGGGGAAGGCTGTTCCCAAAGGCAGGGAATGGTAGGACCAGGGGTCCTGGTCTGAAGCTGGAAAAGGGCAGATTGAGGCTGGACAGGAGGAGAAAGTTCTTGAATCTGAGGGTGGGGGGGGATCCTTGGAACAGGCTGCCTAGAGAGGTAGTGGAGACCCCATCCCTGGAGCCATTTAAGGTCAGGCTGGCTGGGGCTCTGGGCAACCTGGTCTGGTGAGTGATGGCCCTGCTTGTTGCTAGGGGGTTGGACTGGATGCTCTTTGGAGGTCCCTTCCAACTCTGCGATTCTGTGAAGATCCCCAGCTAACACAAACAAGCTAAATTCCCTAAAATTAGTCCTGGCCCAAGATCCCCCATGGAACTTGCAGCATTAGCTAACATGACTACCTCAGTGACAGGAGCTACGTGCCACGACATGAAAAGTGAGGTCTTGGTTTGAGGTTGGGAGCGAAGGATTTGGGTCGTGTGTGTCCCCCACTCCCTCCCCTCCCTATTTTTGGCTACTTGGCAATCTCACCCAGAGCAGGAAATTAGGAAGAGAAACAGTCTCAGTGTCAATACTTGGCTGAGTCTGTTTACCATGGGCTATTTGCACTAGATAATCGCTCACAAGTGTCTCACCTCCTCCACTCTGCAAGAGCCAAGTGATGTCATTGAAGTGGCATCCAGAGCCCGAGCCAATATGAACCAACATAACCTGGGCCCAGCAGGAAACCCAGCAGGAGCACCCACAGACACCTCAAACACAAAATACAACCCCATGGCCAGCAACGATCCCAGCCCAGAGCTCAGGTGCCACCATGTCATGGAGTCGTAGAGTGGCTCGGGTTGGAAGGAACCTCATCCACTCCATCCCCCTGCCATGGGCAGCGATGCTTCTCACCCAGACTTGGCCTCATCCAGCCTGGCTTGAACACTTCCAGGGAGGGGGCAGCCACAGCCTCTCCAGGCAATCGATTCCAGAATCTCTCTGCCCTTGCACTGAAGAACTTCTTCCTAAGATCCAGTCTGAACCTCCTCTCCTTCAGTTTCAAACCGTTTCCCCTTGTCCTATCGCTGGATCCTCTTTGGAAAAGTCTGCAGGCTCCCTGTAGGAGGTTCCCTTCAAGGATTGGAAGGCAGCTCTAAGGTCCCCCCAGAATCTTCTCTTCCCCTAGGCTGAACAACCCCAGCTCCCTCAGCCTGTCCTCACAGCAAAGGTCATCTCTGGGGCCTCCTCTGGAGTTGCTCCAACAGTTCCAGGTCCTTCTGATGTTGGGGACATCAGGACTGGACACAGGGTTCAAGGTGGGGTTTCACAGGAGCAGAGTAAAGGGTAAATGTCCAGAGCTTAAACACCCTCCCGCACACAGATTGCTCTGGGGATTTGGTCCTTCTCCTTCAAACAAACCCAACAACCACCATTAAAAAGCAGGGTTGCCCCATGTGCAAACTGGTTGTGTGGCTCTGGCTGAACCTCATCTACCTTCAGTCCCTCCAAGGGAGCAATTGGTGCCCAACAGCCTCTGGAGAAGCTGAAGTTGCTCCTGGTGGGACTGTCAAACCCCAGCTGGCTGTCACAACACCTGCTCCTCACCATGTACAACTGGAAACGACACTGCAATGGTGCTGAGACCCCCCCTGGATGCCCTTGTGAGGCTCCACAGCCCCACGAAGACCACCAAGAGCATCCTCAGACCCTGAAGACCTCAGACACGAGCAGAGCTGAAACACACCCCAGGCAGCAGGTTTTCTGCACCTCAACCCATCCCTTCATTCCTGAGCACAGAGCCCCTGGTGAACTCCCTGATTAGAGCACATGAGGAGGGGGTGGCAGCTGGGGTCAGGAACTGCCCAGTAGCCACCCCCAAAGCCTGACAAGCCCCAGCCTCTCGGCCAGGGCCACTCAGCTCAACGAGCTCCAGCTCCCACAGGAGGAAACCACAGAACCAAACACGTTCCCCACTGCCGGGAGCAGCTGAGGAGATGAACCGAAGGTACCCCAGTGCAGGCAGCAACGTGGGGCTGCCGGGGTGGCTTCCGCCGGCGCCGATCCCACACCCACCAAGGTCACCCATGGGGCTCCCACCCAGCCCTCTGCATTCCTGCACCCTGGGAGCCGCTTCCAGGCTCTGGCACCGAGCTCCCAGCAGCCAGCCCCAGTCCAAAGCCAGTACTGGGAGCGAGCAGCAGGGAACTGGGACAGAGCGTAACGCAGCCACAGCCGCTGCCCACCCACAGGGAGCCCTGTGGGGTGTCCCAATCCCCCAGCAGAACCCCAAGTCCAGTGCAGATAAGGGCTCGGGGTTGATTCTTCCAGCTCCCAGCATGGGGAGGGCGATGGGGACGGGGAGGGTGATGGGGACTGCGATGGGGATGATGACAGGAATGCCAACACACCCCACACGTGTCCGAACACGTTTCCCCCGGGCGCTTTTGGGGCCAGGGAGCTGCTGCCCAGCTAAGGGAATTTGGATGAGGATCCTTCTTGGGAAGAGTTCCCAGATCCCAATCAGCAGGGCAGGGTCCCAGCAGACAGGGCGGAGGGGCCATGGGGAAGGGGATCCACCTCCCCCTGGGTGGGATTCTGGGTTCTCACAGGAGAGGGGACCCAAATGAACCGAAGATGAGGGACAATGTCCCCCCAGCTCCTGCCAGCTCTCCGTGGGCAGGCTCTGAAACACTCACACAGGGACCAGTCCGCATGATCCTTCCTTGGCAGAGCTCGAAAAGAAACTTCTCACCATTTCATCCTGCTATTTAGAAAAATAAAAGCAAAAGAGGGAAAACAGGAGGGGCTGGGGTGGGGGTCGGGGGGATGTATCAGGCGATTAAATATCTCCAGCAGCTCAGAGAAAGAGAAGGACAGAAACAAGGGAATCAAGAGAAGGGGAGGGGGGTGTAAAATAAAAAGAGGGGGGGAAATCTGCTTTTTATTATTAAACTATTATCTCAAATTTCTAATAAGCAGGTTGAAGTTTAAATTACAAGATCTCTAACAAAGTCAGGATCCAAACAGTTCAGGAGCCTCCAGATAACAATCGCCTCTCCCCAGATCGCTTTCAAGCCATTTCTTTGCAGACACAAAGCTCCCATTCAGAGCTGGGCACAGGGACCTCAGGGGTTTTATTACCCTCAGCACCGGAGCCCCAAAGATGCAGCGATGGGAAGAGAAGCAGGTCCTGCTTCCCTGGCTGTGCTGAGGACAGGGCACCTGCAGTGAGGTTCTGTGGTGGCCACTGGGACCACTGGAGAACCACCGGAGAATCAAGACTCAACCCCTGCTCAGGGAAGCCCTGTAAGTGTCCCACATCTGGGGTACAAATGGGATCTTCATTCCCCTCCTTGAGGGCACAAGGTGGAATCTACTGAAGAAACCAGCTGGGGACCCTTCAGCAGCAGCGGTCAGCACAGCAGCACCCGGGGCTGGACGCTGCAGAGGATAACGCGGAGCCAAGGGATGGGCCACGGCTGGTTAGAGACGAGTTCAGTCTTGAAGAACAGCACCACAGCCCTGCTGAAATTTAAGGGGAAGGGACACCTTTGGTAAGGTGAAACTAGGGCTGGAAAGCAAACCCTTGCCAGGTGACAAGCAGAGAGCTCCCCGAGCAAAGAGCAGCACAGGCTCCATGGCCAACCCTCACACAACGCACTGGACCCAGCAGCCTTGGTGCCTACCTTAGGAGCATCCCAAAACAAAAAAGCCCCCCTAAAACCCAGGTAGGGTGGGGGATCCCAAACAGGCAGGAGGACCTACAGTCAGACCTGTTTTCAGGTCAGACGCAGTGGAAATGCCACCACAGGAGCCTTCAGGAGCTCCTTGCCCAGGTCCCAGTGCTGCTGGTGAGGTCTCTGCCCCATCTGCCTCCAGCCTGTGTCCCCAGCAGGTACCACTGGCTGAACTGGCAACAGCACTTGGACTAACTGGGGTTAATCACGCAACAGCACATTGCACCGGCTCCTCAGGAGCTGGCTGGTGGTCCCTGACACCAAGACACAGGCTCAGGATTTGCATCCCCAGTGTTAGCACTTGCAGGAGACAGCAAGAAGAACCTCAACACCTGCCTCATCCTCAGCATCTGCCTCATCCTCAGCACCTGCCAGTGCTCCCCTCACCCCCAGCCTGTTCCCTTCCTGCAGTTACAAACAGGAGGAGTCTCCTCCCCAAGCTGTTCTCCCCCTGGGTCTTCTCCTGTCTCCCAGCTCCCCCTTTCCTCCCCCTCGCTCAGTATTGAGGCCAATAATTGCTGCTGAATAGCCCTTCCAGATTCCCATGCTGTCAGCCTGCCCTGCGCCGGGAAGGAAGGATTAAGCCACCGCTGACCACAAAACAGCCCAAGCAGGGGGTCACAGAGCCTTCACCCCGGCTTGGCACGGGCCAGGGCAGCTCAGAGGGTGCTGCTCATCCACCAGGAATTTCTGCTGCTCACAGCACCAGTGGATGGCTGGATGCAGGAAGCCAGGCTGGGGTGATGCTGGGGACCTCTCTGCTGAACACAGGGACCCCAAGACACAGCCTCCACCCCACCACTGTGTCCTCTGTGGCAACACGAAGGAACCAACATCTAAACCCTTTGCTTCTGCTGGAGGCAGAGACTGAGGTCCCTCCGTCCACGTTTGGCCTCTTTGGGGCATCACCCAGATCCCCAGCGCAGCACCGCACCAGTTCCAAGAAGACCCAAATTCCAGCCTTCCCACTTCATAAAATGAAGTAAAACAGGGTGACTGCCCCAAATCTGCACCCAGGATGGTTTCATCAGTGACACAGCACAGGCAGCACCTCACACCACAAAGCAGTGTCCAAATCCCCCTCCCCAGCACCTTCCCCAGCTTCCCACCGCAGTTCCTCTCATTAATTCAGGAGAACCTTCACTACAGCGGGATTTCCAGAGCAAAACACCCGGCGATCGACTCCCCCCCCGCTCTAAACCAGATCATCCCAGGCTCCTAATTTTGCCCAGCCCAGCTCTCCCGCCTCCCCCACGGGCTCCCTCTTCCCCAGCCCAGCACAATGCGGCCCCTAAATGAGGCAGGGAAGGAGTCGCTTGGCAATGGGCGAGCGGGAGCGCCAAGGGTCAGGCCCTGCAAAACAACCCAACTGCCTAAAAAGAAACCCCCGGCGTTAATCCCGTCAGGCTTCCGCCAACGAGCACCCCCCACCCCTTTTCAAGGGTTTTCTTCCTGGTAAACAAAGTTCTCTCCATTGGGCTGTGAATTTTAGGACATGGTTGCTTAGTAATAACCGGGCTGAGAACCAGGAGCCTCGTCCTCTCCAGCCCCGAGAGGATGGCACAGAGCTCACGAAATGAAAAACTACAAGTTAAATGTTAAATCAAATTGCAAAGGTTCTGGGGCTCCGAAGGCAGCACTGAGCTGGTTACACCAGAGTTCCTCCCGCCTTGACTCAGGAGTGAATCCGGATTTAATTCGGATTTGCATGAGGCGGAGATGCCAGCTCTGCCCACCTCCCCTTGGGATGGCCCCAAAAACTCAGACTCCACATCCCACATTGAATCAGGGGCTGCCCCACAGAACATTAGGGATTGGAAGGGACCTCAAGAGATCATCTAGTCCAATCTCCTTGCCACAGATTGATGTGGAACATCCTCTGCTCCAGCTCACACTCGTTGCCCCTTGTCCTATCATTGGGTGCCACCGAGCAGAGCCTGGCTCCATTCCCAGGACCGCTCTGGTCTGTCCCTGCTCCTCCAGGGACCCACCTCCCTTCCCTGCTGTGGGAGCGATGCCCATGTGAAAACCCTGGGCTCTATTTCCACAGCCTCTGCTTTCCCTGGGGTCAGTTGCACCATCCTGACAACCTCCACACCCACACTGGCACCCAGCAGACACCTTTCTCCTCAAAGCCACCTTCTCCAGGACCCAATATCTCCCATCCCCATGGAGTGGCTCCTCCTCTGAGCACTCTCCATGCTGCATCAGGGAGGATGAGCTGGGCCATGGGAGATGAAAGCGGTGCAGCAGATGGAAGTGCTGGAGCCCACAGCAAACCATGGGTGGGAGGGTCACCAAGAGCTCTGCACCGGGACATGCAGCTCCAGTGCAACCACTGGCGAGCAGGAGCCTTTTCCAGTGGCAAGCAAGCAAAACCCTCCCTCTGCCTGCCCTACTTTCATCTTGGGGATGGTTCAGCAGCCAGGAGGACGTGGAGGTGCTCTTGGCCTGGGTACCACCAGCAAGAGGCCCCTCCATGCCATGAGTGTCCCAGTAGCACTGGTGAGGACAAGGCTAGAACCAGCACCGCATCCAAAACTGTTCCTGGCAGCTTGTTTTGGCAAAAACTAACCCTTCAGCTTGGCCCTAAAACGGGTCAGGAGTGTTTCAGTCCTGCTCCAGAGCAGCCTCCACATCCAAAGCGCAGATCCCACCGACTTCCACACGAGTCAGGCTAAGTACATGTGTCCCTGACTTCAGAGCACCCTCAGAGACACCCTGGAGTCTGAGCGGCTCCAGTGATGCTCCTGGCCAGGCTGGACATCCCACATCTGCTTCCACTTACACCACAGCCCTGCAACTGGTATCCCAGGCGCACACCAGCCGCTCCCCGAGACCACACATTGTCACTTCTTGGTGGGGACCAGCCCGAGTTTGGCAAAAAGGGAGGGGAAGCAGCTCAGCCACTTCATCATCCCTCTTGGGGAGCTGAGAGGAACCTTTTGGATCAGGGTTTGCTCCAGCTGTGTCAGACCTTGCTAGTGACTGAGAACAGGTCGTGCCTGAGGGGGCAAAGCAGGTGCTGCCAGCAGAAAGGGCTGGTGAGGAGCAAGTCTCAGCTGGAAGTGAGCAGAGGAAACTGGGCATGAAGGTTTAGTTTGACGAGAGAGCACTGGGGGCTCTGGAAGTCACTGTTAAAGTCATTGGAAATGTGGGGAGGAAGGTCTTGGGTTGTTTTGTTAATTAAAAAAAACAAGAAAGAAAGAGGAAGACACAACCCCAAAGAATTAAAATCAATATAAAATGAAGTAATTGTTATAAAAAATATTAAGAACTATAATTAATAAAAATATGAGTGAAATAAAACACCTAGGTGAAGAAATTAAAGACATTAAAACATAGGTAAAGGAATTAAATTAAAACAAAGAATTTAAAGAAAATAAAAAGCTAAAGAAAATAAATAGCTAAAGAAAATTTTAAAATTTAACAGAAAAAGGAAATTACAGAGGTAAACAAACAAAAATAAAGTAACTGAAAAAATAAATAAAGAGGCAAAGAAATTAATAAATCAATTAATTGGTAAAGAAATAGGTAAATAAATTTAATTCTTAAGAAAAATAAGCTAAACAAAATAATTAAACAAGTGAAGTAAATAAAATAAATAGGCAAAATAACTACCAAAGTTTACAAATGAAAAAAATTTGCATTCATTTAAAAATGTTTTTTTAATTTCATCAAAATTAAAAATAACTTTTAAAATTTAACTAAAAATGGAAATAGCTTTTCAAATTAAAATACTAAAATAATTTCACGAAATTAAAAATAAAATACTTTAAAAGTTTGATTGCGAGTTATTAAAAATAAAATTATAATTTTAAAATATTTCAAAATTAAAATGTCTCAAATAGTTAAAAATAATAAAAAATAAAAATAGCTAAAGAGGTTTTGAACTGAACGCTATTACTTGATTGGATTTAATAACCCCCGTTATCCCAGCGGGTGGGAAGAGCTGTTCCCCTGGAAACGCCCCAGCCCTGCCTGTGGGACGAGCGATGGGCGGCGATGACGTCACCAGCACGGCAGCCAATGGGAAGGTGCGGCGGTGATGTCATGGCCTCGCCCCCCGACCACACCCCCCCTCATTCCCGGAGTGCGAGGAGGACCGCGGGGTGACCCCGACACCCACGGGGATGGAGAGGGGAGAGAGGGGGCGTGCGCAGGGTCCTTTCACCCTTTAAAAGGGGTCCCCAGGGCAAGAGGGAGGAGGGGCACAAACTGACCCAAACCCCCCACTCCCCCATTCACTGGTTTCTGGGATCCAGCAGGGAAGGACCTTCAGCACCAGGAGATTTGGGGGGGGGGGGCAAAAACTTCCTTTTTAATTGGAAGGGGTTTTTATTGTGATTGAAGCTTGAACCCTAATTGGGATTTGGGGCTGGTGCAGACCCCCCACTCCTCCTTTCCAAGGCTGAACATACACACACCCCCCTCTACAAGCTGACACATCTGGCTAGCACCACCCCGAGCCCATGAGCCACCTCTCTAGAAAAGCATCAACTGGGGGAAAGTCCCAGAGATGCAGCCGAGCAGCTGCAGCCACAGCCAGGCAGCACAGGGGCACCCCCCAGGATTGGGGTTGGGTTTACAGCGGGTGGAGTCACTGCTGAAGATGTAGATGGGGGCACAGATGGCATTTCCAGTCAGCACTGGGAGCACACTGGGAAGGAGGCAAGAGGGCAGGGCTCTAGGTGAGCAGCTCGGTCACAGCCTGCGTCCCCTTCTGAGGTCCCCCCCACCCATCATGGGAACGAAGTGACTCAGAGGGTGACTCACCCACCTCACCCCAAGCCAGCGGGGAAGCGCCGCGGTCCGTCGAGATTTAGATTAACCCAGGATCCCTAAAAATAACCCCCACGTGACGAGAAGCACCGCACCCCATGCCGGGCTCAGGACCCTCGTAACCCAGGACCACCCCTCCCTCAGGTGACCCTGGCATGGGGCTGGTGGCACCTGAGCCACAGCCCAGCCCACATCCACCTGCCCAAACCCCAGGACAGGACGTCACTCCCCCCAGACAGGTTCTGTTGCCAAAACGGCCGCTCCCAGGAGTCAGGAGGACAACCCGGCTGGGGGTCAGGCTGGCCCCACTCCCACCCACAGAGTGGGCAGAGAGGTTGTGTTGGAGGCCATCTCCATCCCAATAGGATGTTGTCAGGGTGCTCAGAGGAGACACCAGGGGACCCAGAGCCAAACCCAGCACCATCCCATATAACCAGTGGGGGAATTTCATCACCTGAAGGCAGCTCCAGGCAGGTTCCTCCTGCTGTTTATTAAACACAGGAGGTCTGGCTCCTCTCCTCCAGTTCACAGGGTAATGGGGCCAGCTGAGACACGACTGTCCTACAGATGCTCCCTCAGCTTCTCCTTCAAGGAGAATCTCACTATGTTTTCCCAGGCTCTACCATTCCCAGGCCCAGATGTCAAACACCAAGAATCAGCTCCAAGCTGGGCACTTGCTAGGGAAAAACCCTTTTAGAGCCAAGAAGAGAGGTTTCTTCAGGGCCAGGCAGGCACCTCCCCACACTGCCCAGTCCTCAAGGGCACTGGGATCTCCTGATCAGCTGGTTTCTCCAGCTCAGCAGGTTTAACATCCTGCAGCCCTGAGGATCACCAGGAGGTCTCCTCAAGGAGCATCTTGCTCTCCCTGTCACAGGCAATTGCCTTCTGTCCTAGGGATGGTGCCATCCCATCAGGTTCTGGGAACTCAAAATCTATGATGTGAGACCACTGGGGCTTCTCTGGCATCTCCCCTGCTGATTCTTCCCAGTCACAAATTCTAATCCAACAAGAGGGAGACCAGGGCTTGTTGGCAAGTTGGATGACGGAGGGTTACTGACGATAACACCGTGGCTCTTCGCAGCCTAGAGCCACAAGCTCAGCCCTAAACACATCACAAATGTCACCATGGACTTCAGGATAACCCAACACACCCAGTTCTCCACCAAGAGGAGACCTGAGCATCTCAGCAGCAAAGACAGATGGGCCAGAGCACATCCACAACCTTCTGACCTGCTTGGTAAGGTTTGCCAAGGGCAGCCTGCGGATGCACCAAGGGCAGGAGGAACACCAGGAACTCTCCTTAGGGAGTGTCCTGCTCTGTCACAACCTACTGCCTGCAGCCCCTGCACCTCCTCAAAGCACCAACAGACCAGCCCATGGAGTAACATGGGCATCTCTCCTGTCCGTGGGGCAGCTCTGAGCTCAAGGAAAGCTACTGCCCTTCCCCAAAGGCAAATCCCAAGGAGCATCCAGCGGCTGCTCTCAGGCTGGGGCCAAACCCTCCACTTCTGCTCCATCTGCACTTGAGCAAAAACCACTTCCAAACCTGACCCTGTTCTGAAAACAAGAAGTTCCTCACCAACCCCCACAGCTCCAGAGCCCCAGCACCAGGACTGCCTCCAGCTCAAACAAGTTGAGCGCCCAGTGCCCTCCAGCAGGTCCTCCCCTTGGCTCTGGCCCTCGCCTGCCATTCAGAGGAGCCTGGGGAGGAAGAGGACTTGTCAGCTCTGGTGGGGCCCGTTCCTGTCCAACAGGTTTGCTCTCCTGCCCCAGATGGTTACTGTTCCCATCCAACCCCCCCGTGGGCACATCGGGCACGTCCGGAAGCGATTGCCATCAGCCCCAGTAACGTTCGAGCAGCTCCAGAGCCCAGGTGGTGCAGAAAAACACCCTGTTCCTCCGCTTTTATGAATGAGTAACTCCTGGTGCCTTCTACAGAAGACAGGAGCAATGACCTGGGGGAATCTCCCCGGCACAACCAACCGCAGAGGCTGCTGCAGCCTTCTGCGATAGAGACATCAACCCCCATCACTTTCTTTTCCTGTGGAGATGGAGGGGTGGATATCAAAGCAGGAGGCAATGATGTCACCCAGAGCTCCCAAGGTTTGACCTTCCACATCCAGAGGCCTCATGAAGGCAAAGAAGCTCCATGACCACTCAGAGTTGGTTTGTCGGGGTCCCAAGCAGCTGCATCTGAGGTTTCCAGGGTGGATCAGAAGTGGGGTGATTAGGAAATCAAGAGAGGTTCTCCTCCCCCTCTACTCTGCCCTAGTGAGACCACATCTGAAGTCCTGTGTCCAGTTCTGGGCCCCTCAGTTCCAGAAGGACACAGAGCTGCTGGAGAGAGTCAGTGCAGAGCCATAGACATGATGAAGAAAGTGGAGCATCTCCCTGCTGAGGAAAGGCTGAGGGAGCTGGGTCTCTTGAACTTGGAAAAAGGAGACTGAGGGGTGACCCCATTAATGGTGATAAATTGGAAAGGATCAGAAGGACAGAGTCAGGCTCTGCTCAGTGACACCCAATGATAGGACAAGGGGTAATGGGTGTGAGCTGGAACAGAGGAGGTTCCACATCAATATGAGAAGGAACTTCTTCCCAGTGACAGAGCCCTGGAAGGGGCTGCCCAGGGGTGTCGTGAAGTCTCCTTCTCTGGAGAAGTTTAAAACACAGCTGGATATGTTCCTGTGTGACTTGATCTAGAGGATCCTGCTGTGGCAGAGGGATTGGACTGGATGATCTTTCGAGGTCACTTGCAATCCCTAACATTCTGTGATTCTGTCTCCAGCAGCCTTTGGAAGTGAGAAGAGCAGCCCATAGGGCAGCAGAAAGCCAAGGTGTCCCAAGGGAAGTCAACTGGTGGTTTCATCTCTCCGTGGCCCTACACACAATTGGAGAAGACTTCTTTGGGTAGTTCCAGGAGGACAAAGCACTGCAACCAAGAGCAAGGGGGGCTCAGCAGACCCTGCCTAACCTCCAGCAAAACAGGTTGGAGTCCAGACACTGAACCATGATGTACACGTGCCCTCTGAGCTTCTCCTGGAGCCACCATCATACTGGCCACCAGTCTAGGACTGTTGAGGAGAACCCAAGAGCTAAGTTTCAGGAGATCAGTGCTGTTATCTCCTTTCCCACTGCAGGAATCAGGCAATGGCCTACAAGAAGCCACTGTGTCCCAACAAAAACCAACAGGGACAGGCTGCCCTCCAGATGAGAGCTTCCAAGGATGGGTCATTCCTTACTGCTGCTTTCCTTCATTTTCCCATGGAGCTCAGGTCTGTTTTCCAAGCCCCGTTGGGAAGAGGGGCAGGTCCCTTTCTCCTGCATGATTCACCTTCTTCCAGCACCAGTAAAACCCAGCTAAAAATACCCCAGAGATAAAGATCTCCAAGACGCAGGTGTTGGCCGCTCCAACCCAGCGGCAGCAGAATGGGGCAATAAGCAGCTGTTGTGTTCAACAACACAAACCCACAGCTGTGATTTGGGAACCTGGGTACAGAAAACACCCCACAGATGCTCTCTGCAGCCATGGACCAGAATCACAGAACATTAGGGACTGGAAGGGACCTCGAAAGATCATCCAGTTCAATCCTCCAAGGTCACCTAGATCCAGTCACACAGGAGCACGTCCAGGTGGGTTTTAAACCTCTCCAGAGAAGACTCCACAACCCCCCAGGGCAGCCCATTCCAGGGCTCTGGCACCCTCACTGGGAAGAGGTTCCTGCTCACATCAATGTGGAACCTCCTCTGTTCCAGCTCACACCCATTGCCCCTTGTCCTATCATTAGATGACACTGAGCAGAGCCTGGCTCCATCCTCCTGACACCCACCCTTTCCAGATTTATCAACATTGATGGACTCACCCCTCAGTCTCCTTCTTTCCAAGCTCAGCAGACCCAGCTCCCTCAGCCTTTCCTCAGCAGGGAGATGCTCCCCTCCATCACCTCTGTGGCTCTACCCTGGACTCTCTCCAGCAGCTCTGTGTCCTTCTGGAACTGAGGGCCCCAGAACTGGACATAAGACTCCAGATGTGGTCTCACTAGGGCAGAGTAGAGAGGGAGGAGAACCTCTCTAGATCTTCTAACCACCCCAGGATGCCTCTTGCCTTCTTGGCCACCAGGGCCCATTGCTGGCTCCTGGCCACTGTGCTGGCCACCAGGACCCCCAAGTCCCTTTCTCCTAAGCTGATCTCCAACACATCAGTCCCCAACCTATAGTGGTACCAGGGGTTGTTCTCGCCCAGATGCCAGACTGATCCCCATGGACACATTTCCCAAGCTGGGTGAAGGGGGCCAGGAGAAGAAAGCCCAACCCTACAAACCTTCCTTCAGGCCTGGACTTGCCAGGCCGGCTGGCTGTGGGACAGCAGCTTATCCAAACACCTTCATCCCTTTCATAAACCAAATCCCTCCCTTATCAGCCATCAGGAGGAAATGCAGGAGCTTTAGGACTCAAGTGTGGGGAAGAGCCCGGCTTTGATTAACCCACTTAGTCGCCCCGAGGTCACCAACAGTTCAGGGCTTTCGGGTTCACATGGGCTCAGATCACGTAGCTGGAAGCCAGGCTGGAGGGGAGAGTCTCCTCTGCATCAAGGAGAGAGCGAGGTCCATGCCAGGGAGGACAGGGTCTGCAAGTATTCGCTTCAGAGCCGCCAGTTCCCAGGACTAATGGGAGGCTGTTGAAAACCAGCAGCAGCTCCTCTGGAAGCCTCTGCTCCCAGAGCCATGGGAATAAACAAGAACTTTAGGATTTGGGTCTTTCAACCCAACAGGCAGCCAGGAAGGTTTTTAATTGGTTTTTGTGGGTGACTGGAGTACACCCCAAGTTTGAGGGCAAAGCGGAAACTCCAGGAGATGCCCTTTAGAAAGGATCTGCTGCAGTTTTCTCAGCCCTTCACACACACTACAGCCCCTGGGGCTGGAGAACCCCGTTGCCTAAGGGATCTGCAAGAGGCTCATTTTGAGTAGGAAGCTCCCAAGGATTTGGCCTCCTACATCAGGAAACCCCTGCAGAATCACAGGCTTGGAAGGGACCTCCAAAGGTCATCTAGCCCCTGCAACAAGCAGGGCCTTCACTCATCAGACCAGATTGCCCAGAGCCCCATCTAGCCTGACCTTGGGCTCCCTGTCCTTCCCCAGGGACAACAAACCTCAACTCTCACCCAGGTAATGACTTATGGGCATTTCTCAGCACACGGACACCCAGCAGAGGGACTTGGGCATGAAGGGCTCTTCCAAATGGGAAGAGCATCGCCATTTTTGCTCAGAGCTCGTGGTGGAGCAGCCAGACCCCTCCTAGACCAGGACTAGCAACCAAGACCTACAAAACGGCGCATTAAGGGGCGTGTGGAGCATGGGGAGGCACGTTTCCCACACCCTGACATCCTGGCAGTACCCAACAGCCTTCCAGGATGCGGCCAGGGAGACAACACGACCTGCCCAAGGTCACCCAGGAGCCCAGCAGTGTTGACATGGGGGCTCTCTTTGTCACAGCACTTAACCACAGAGCGGCTTTGCCCCAGGCAGCAGCTGCTCGTGTTTGCACATCCAATTGCGGGCTGGGCTGGGTTGGAAGAGAGCTCAGAGCTTCCCCAGTGCCAACCCCCGCCGTGTGTAGTGACACCTCTCACCAGACCAGGGTTCCCACAGCACCACCCATTAGCTGTGAGTAAAGTCCCTCCTGAGGTCTGGGGCCGAGTGGCTTCATGGGATGTGGTGGGACCCTTCCCACTGCTCTGCTACCACAATGCATGTCCCCCCCACTCCAGGATGGAGAGATGAATTGTTAACCCATCAGCACCTCCAAAGACCTCATCCAGCCAACCAATATCCTCCAAGCCAGGAGGAGCTAAGTCCTCTCCGCCAGGCTGGATGGGAACACTGCGGGAAGAAAATTCATCGAATCATCACACACAGAACATTGGAAGGGACCTCAAAAGATCATCCAGTTCAATCCCCCTGACACAGCAGGATCCCCTAGATCCAGTCACACAGGAACATCTCTAGGTGGGTTTTAAACATCTCCAGAAAAGCGAACTCCACAATCCTTCTCACATTGATGTGGAATCAATGTGAGATCTGTTCCAGCTCACACTTGTTGCCCCTTGACCTACCATTGGGTGCCACTGAGCAGAGCCTGGCTCCATCCTCCTGACACCCACCCTTTCCATATTTATCAACATTGATGGAGCCACCCCTCAGTCTCCTTTTTTTCAAGCTCAAGACACCCAGCTCCTCAGCCTTTCCTCATAGTGGACTGGTTTAAGTTGGAAAGGACCTCAGAGCTGATCTACTCCATCCCCCTGCCATGGGCACTGATGCCTTTCAACCAGACTTGGTCTCATCCAACCTGGCCTTTAACACCTCCAGGGAGGGGCAGCCTCTCCAGGCAACCAATTTCAGAGTCTCTCCACCCTTGCACTGAAGAACTTCTTCCCAAGTTCTTTAACTTCTTCCTGCTAAAAGTCAGCAGCAGGCTGAGGTGAACCCAGCCTGTTCATTCCCACAGACAGACCAGGAGGAGGTTTCCTTGGGGAGCAGGGAGCAAACATCACCCCAGGCAGCTCAAACCACAGGGAAGGAGGATACCTCTGGGAAGAGCAGAGCTGGGCTGCCCGAGATGGCCAGATAGGGCTTTCCCCAGATGTAATCTCCGTAATTCATTGTCATTCCCACAACAGTGCTCCCTGTGTTTAATTAACCAAACCACAAGATCATTTCAAGGAGACAGGAACAAAGCGCTGGCTGGCTCTCAGTGGAGCTGACGTGGTTTCCAGCTCCTGGTTGGATGGTGATGCTGGAGACACAAACTGCTGAAAACCTGACTGGGAGCTTATCCAAGGGGGATTCTTCTTCTCTGCTCACACAGTCCAGCCACAGACTCACAGAAAGTCAGGGGTTGGAAGGGACCTTGAAAGATCAAGTTCAAGCACCCTGTCAGAGCAGGATCCCCAAGAGCAGATCCCACATGAACATCCAGGTGGGTTTGAATGTCTCCAGAGCAGGAGGCTCCACCACCACTCTGGGCAGCCTGGGCCAGGGCTCTGTCACCCTCACAGTGAAAATGTTTTCCTTTTTGTTTCCATGGAACCTCCTCTGCTCCAGCTTGTCCCCACAGATGCTTGTCCTGTCCCTGGACACCCCTGACACTCACCCTTCCCATATTTATAACCATTAATGGGGACACCCCTCAGTTTTCTCCAAGCTAAAGAGACCCAACTCCCCAGTTGACCATAAAACCCAACAGAGCTGTCTCATCAAGGCTCAATGTGCTGACCCATCACTCCCCTGCCTTCAAGATCCAGGTCCAAATCCAAACAGGTCTCCCAAAAACTGGGAGACAACATCTTCATCCTCATTTCTAAAGAAACTAGAAATCAGAGAATCATTCAGGTTGGAAAAGACTCTTGAGATCATCCAGTCCCACTCCCAACCCTACTCTACCAAGGTCACTACCAGACCAGATCTCTAGCACCACATCTAAATGATCTTTAAACACCTCCAGGGATGGGGACTCAACCCCCTCTCAAGGCAATCTGTTCCAAGGTCTCCTTGCTCTCTCAGTAGAAGATTTTTTCCTGATGTCCTGCCTAAACAGAAGAATGAGGGGCTGACAGGAATGTTCTCTACAGCTACCTCAAAGAAGGTTGTAGAGACCCTGGTGCTGGGCTCTTCTCCCAAATTCCTAATGATAGGATGAGGGGAAGTGGCCTCAAGTTGCATCAGAGGAGGCTTAGATTGGGTCTTCTAAAGAAGCTCTTTCCTGAGAGAGTGGCTGGGCACTGGAACAGGCTGCCCAGGGAGGTTGTGGAGTCCCCATCCCTGGAGGTGTGTAAAAACAGAGGAGCTAGAGCACTTGAGGCCATGGTCTGGGGGTTAGGGAGATGTTGGGATGAGGGCTGGACTTGCTGATCTTGGAGGTCCTTTCCAGCCAGGATGATTCTGTGATTCTATAATAAGAAACCTTCACTTGATGATGCTCCTTCCTAGAGGGTTTTGCTTTAAAAGCAACACTCCCATCAAACTGTTTAAGGCTCTTCTCAGGGTGGTTGATGAGGTTTTTTGAAACACCCTTGCTTAAGGGCTGCAAAAAGCCATAAACAACTAGAAGTAGATATCTGCAGGTCTAAGAGATGATTCTGGAACAACCAGCCTACCATCATAGAATCATCCTGGCTGGAAAGGACCTCCGGGATCTTCAAGCCCAGCCCTCATCCCGACAGCTCCCTGAGCCCTAGACCACGGCCTCAAGTTCTCTAGCTACTTGGTTTTTAAACACCTCCAGGGATGGGGACTCCACCACCTCCCTGGGCAGCCTGTTCCAGGGCCCAACCACTCTCTCAGGAAAGAACTTCTTCCTAAGGTCCAATCTAAACCTCCCTGATGCAACCTGGGACCACTTCCCCTCATCCTAATTGAGGAGAAGAGACCAGCACCAGCCTCACTACAACCTCCTTTGAGGAGCTGTAGCGAGCAAGAAGGTCTCCTCTCAGCCTCCTCTTCTCTAGACTCAATAACCCCAGTTCCCTCAGCTGTTCTCCAGCCTCATTGCCCTTCTCTGGCCCCACTCCATTCCCTCAAGTCCTTCTGATCTTGTGGCACCCAAAACTGGACCCAGTACTCAAGGTGTCATCTCACAAGTGCAGAGTGGGCACCATCACCTCCCTACTCCTGCTGGGAGCCAGCAAGAGCATCAACATAGCCCACCAAGGGCTACCAAGGCAGCCAAGCTCCTCAGTCCTCATCCCAAACCCCTTCCTCCAGCCTGTTGGAGGGGTGTCAAGGTTTAAAAAAGAAAAAAACCCCTGTTTTTCTTTAATAAGGAGGGGAAGGGGTAAAAAACAAACTCCAGAGCCATTTCTTCATTCTCCAGGAATGATTAATTATCTGCCTTGGCCAAGTGTAAAATCTCTCACTAGGCTGGGCTGAGTTATTGAGTGAGAGCCCCCCGAAAGCTCCCCCCACCCCTAGGTTAAGGCTGGAGCTGAAATGAAAGCGCACGAGGCACAACACCCCTTCTGTGGGGAAAAGGGCTGAGCGGCGGGTTTGTTAAATATAAAAGCAATTAATAATCCACGATTAAGGTTTGTGGTGCCTGTGTCAGCAGAAACACCCTGCTTGGAACTCGGGTCCCACCTAGCTGACCGCAGGCATCAGCAAGGAGCAGCTTTCCAGGCCCAACCTGCATCCCGGTGATGCTCCAGCACCATCCCAGCAACAGGGGATGAGGCTTCTGTGATGTTGCCATGATGCTTCAACAATTCCCACGCAAGTGGGAAGTCCTCACCTCAGGAGGACCTTCAAATGAGCATTTTGGAAGCAGAATCTCAGAGATCTGGGAAGTCTGGTCAAAGCAGCTGCTCCACCACGGCACTTCCCACACAAGACATGGCTCAACGCAAAGAAAAGATGATGAGAAAGCTGGTCCCTCTCTTTTACTTCTCCAAAATCACCTGCCAGGCTCAAGTACTACCTAGAACCATCCCCCTCTAAGGCAGGGTCCAGCCTGTCCCCAGAGGGTGGTGGTCCATCATGGCCAGTCACAGCAGGGTGTGCAAAGCAGAGGCAGAAGCTGAAGAAAAGCCACAAACTGTGAAACTGGGATGCAAGTGCTGGCCATCTCCCAGGAGAAGAGACGGAAAGAAGTTGATCCATCAAGATCCAGCACTTGTAGGAGAGACTTCACGGGTGAACTTCCCAGCACAGACAGCAGCCAAGACAAGGAGCAGCAGCCAGGTCCCAACTTCTCTGGATTTCTGGAGCTAATTATGCTTCCCCCCCACCCCCAGATTATTTGCTAGAAGCAGCTTTCATTTAGTCTTAAAAATGTTTAATCACCTCCACACCACTAGCTGCTTCTGACCAGCCCAGAACTCCTCAAACCTCCTCAAGGTGCTCCTGACCAAGCTATCACCTCGCCTAGATGCCACCTCCTCCAGGATGGGACACAGTGGGAAGCAGAACCCAGGCTGAGGACACTTCATCCCTATGGCATCCCCAGCAGCCCGGGTGGGCAGCCCAGGTCTCCCCTGGGGCGGCCGGCGCCTGGCGCTGCCCTAAGCCCGTCATGTGCAGTCCCCGCTCGTGCCAGCGGCAACCGCTGCACCTCCTCCCCTCTCCAAAGCAGATTAAACCCACCGGGCTGCCGGGGCCATGCAGGTTGTGTCGTAGCCATTAAATCAGATTTACTTCCCCTGCCACATCCCTCACCCTCTCCCTTTTCCCAGAAGGGATTCCAAGGGCAGGGGGAAGGGCTGAAATCAGGAAACACGGCGATTAATCCCCAACTGCTGATAATCCTCTGCAGGAGCTAAACCCAGCCCAGCCAGGCCCTGGGCTCGTGGCACCCTTCATCCACCACCACTGCTGTCCCACCCCGGGATCGGTGCCAGCAGAGCCCTGAGCACCACCGGGGTTCTCTTCAGGATGCAGAGGGATGTGGGACAGAGAAGGAGGCAGAAAAAGGAGGTCACACCTGCAAGGAGGAGCTGGTTCTGGTTCCTCCCGCTCACCTCGCCAGCAGCACGAGGTTCAGAGTGGTTTCTCCAAGCCTTCGTGGCCAGTTCACACCCAGCTCGAATTGCTCCAGACTGGAGGCAATTAGGGGTTTGGTTTTGTTGTTTTCTGATGGTGGCTGAGATGGAGCCTGTTCCAGAAACCACCAGCTGCTCTTCCAAAGCAAACGCTGGTACTAGGCAGGAGAGCTGGGAGGGCAGATCCACCTCGTGAGGACATGCAGACTCCTGGCAAAGGAAGCTTCCTTCCCCTCAGAGGGCAGTCCAAACCCCTCCTGTGCACAGAGGGACCCTTCTGCTGGCATCAGATGGCCATAAAGACCTTGGGTTTCTTTTTATCTCCTGGGATGAGAAACACAAAGCCAGGGGAGTCCTTCAGGACCTCAGGGAGCCAGGATCCTGTTGCCTCATTTCTCTCCAGCAGAGCTTTGGGCTTGGGCTTGCTACAGCCACCCAGACCCAGGCAGAGCAGGGACCAACAGCTACTGCAAGAAGGAAGCTTCAGGAGCAGCTCCATCCCATAACCTCACTGATAGGTCACAAAAACCCCAAAACCCCTCAGCTGAGAGCCAGGAACCACGTCTCCTCCTTCCCTCTGCTCCTCATCAGCACAACTGAGCTGGCAAAGCATCAAGGGTCATCTTGGTCCAACACCTCCCAGCTCCACTGGTTCTGATGGGCAGGTGGCCCTGCTGCCCTCTTGCAACCTACTGGCTTCCCCCCAGTCTGGGGTCAAGCTCTTTAGGGTGCCCAGCAAAGCCTTAGCTGAAGTTGAGGGCAGCTAACCGGGCAGGGAGGAAGAACAAAGATGCTCTGAGGTACCACCTCCACCTGGAAAAGTGGTGGTGGGGAATTAATTCAGATCTAAACATCCACTTGGTTTGGATTTAACCTCCAAGAAGAACAGGGCTTCGGTTTTCTCACTGTTCCCTCAGCACATGAGCCCCAGCCCACAAACCACACCAGTCATCACCATGAGAACCTCAGGAGCACCTTCTCCTCACCACAGGGGAACGTCGCTGAGTGCATTTCCACACCCACACCCCCCTGAGTGGGAAACCAGCCCTCAAATTACAGCAATTAACATCCTGAGTCTTAATGAACGAGCCTGCTTTTCCTAACAGGGGAACCTGCAGGGGCTTGTCCACAGAACTGGGAGACCTGAGCCCTTGGGCGGGCAAATTGCTGCAGGATGAGAGCATGGGGAGCCCCAGAGCTCCTCCGGGTGTGAGGGGAAGGGATCACTGAAGGCAGCATCAATCAGCTCCTGCAAAGCCTTCAGCCCAGTGAAGCTCCATGTCCAGCTTGCTCATACCTGGGGGGGTACATGTGAAGCCCCCACATCTGCATCTCCTCTGCTCCCAGCATGAGGCCACCCCAATCCCAGCACAAGGTAGCTCCAGCAAGGACCAGGGGATGGGAACAGCTAATGTTTCTCATGACCCAGTGGCAGGTCCCACACAGCTCTTCCTTCCTCTTCTTGGGATCAGGACCAGCTCATCATCTCACTCCAGCCTTTTTCACTTCACTCTACAAGGGTTTTATCTGCTGTGGGGTATTTTATAAGGCTCTGGGTGGCTGCAGATATAAAAGGAGCCACTTACTCCAAGCCCTGCCTTTCCCAATCCCTTTCCAAGTCCTTTACAGCCTGTTTTTCCTTTCCAATCAGGAAAGGAAACTCTCAGCCGGGCAAGACTAGACACAGGGAGAGGAAGCAGCGGTTTAACTTCACCTTCCAAGGCAAATTATCCCACTGATGATACAAGTCACCTCTTCCCGTGGATGGTTGGATGCAATCAGTGATGTAATTTCACCCTCCCTTGAGCAAAACGAGCCCTCAGACCACAGCCTCTTCCCCCAGCCCAGCAAACCCTGCCCCATCACAGTGGATCAGGGCAGGGCTTGAAGGAACATTTGAAATTCATAGAATCATGGAAAAATAGACTGGTTTGTGTTGGAAGGGAGCTCAGTGCTCCCCCAGTGCCAACCCCCTGCCATGGGCAGCGACACCTTTCACCAGACCAGGGTGCCCAGAGCCCCATCCACCCTGGCCTTGGGCACTGCCAGGGATGGGGATATCATGGAAACAATCGAGATCAGGTTGGATGGGGCTCATCCCATTATTCATCCCAAAAGGGTTTCCTCACAGACAGCCATCACACCCACAAACATCCCCATCTCGCCCTCTGGGTCACCTCAGATCTGCCAGAGCCATAGGGCTGGGTGCCCCTACACTCCCCTCCCCAGCTGGGCTTCGGGCTCTCCAAGCCCCCCAGAGCTCAGACAAGACCATCACGTTTTTACATGGAAAACACTAAAATGAGATCACACCTTTTAAAAAACAATCTATTTCCACCTCTACCTTCGCCCTGCCCTCCCCCTTCCCCACCAGACTCCCCTATCAGGGCTCTCAAGCCCTTTTGATTAAAAAAAGGTGATTTAGGCTAATTAGCAGCAGGCGAGCTGCCCTGCTTCTAAAAACCAGGGAACACTGGAGTCAACGAGATTTACGGCTGCAAAGAACCCACCCTCACAGCTCTTGGCATCCCCCTTGCAACCCTACCACCACTGCAGCTCAGCTGGCCCCTTCCCCCCAGCCCACCCCCTAAATAAATTAAATAAATAAATAAAAAATAAGTAATTAGTGTTTAATTTCTTAACACTTTTTTTTCCCCCTGCTTTTTTAATTGCTCTACATAAAACTGTCCTAGAATTTTACAACCCGGAGCAGTTCCCTCCGTGCTGCTTTTAATTAGGGTGAGACAGGGCTGGCTCGTTCATTTAAAGGATGGAGTGGGGGTGGTTGAACATCAGGCCCTGCTCCAGGAAGGTTTTGCCAGCACAAGTGCCTGGTTCACATCACCAGGAGCCACAGGAGCAGCGGGGAGTGGGATCAGCCACCCCCCCTGCAAAAGCTCACAATGGGAAGACCCCACTTTTCTGAGCCTACAGCAGGGAGCAGAGGTAACTCCAGCAGGGGGAATTTCCTCTCCTTGAAGGCGACTGAAGCAGAAGGCTTAGAGGGGCTCAGCTTGGAGTGGCTGCTACCAAGCGGCTTAGCTGCGGGGCTAATCGGCATTCCTGAGGGATCGGGGCTAGAGAGACCCCAGTGCTGCTGCTCCCTCCACCAAGGAGGTTCATTGAGGTGAATGGTCCCAAACACCCCACCTAAAGCAGAAGGGGAGCTCAGAGCAAAGGGCTGGGCTGAGTTGCTGATGGTGGTGGGAACCAGGGATCCCACGGCATCACAGAGGGTGGGACTGCAGCTCCACTCCACGTTCCAGTTTGTAGAGGCACCAGCTCAATCACAGAACCATTCTGGTTGGGAAAGACCTTTGAGATCATAAAATCCAACCCATAACCCTACTCTACCAAGTTCACCCCACCAAACCACACCTTGGTGACCCTTAAACACCAGGAATGGGGACTCAACCCCCTCCCCGTAGGGCTGCATGGGGCTACTGTGGCCCCGTGGGAGCAGGAGACAGAGCAACCACCCAGACAAAGCTAGAGGCCACCAAAAGCCACCTTCCCTCTGTCTGCAGAGGTGCAGGAGATGAGCACAGGCTGCTCCATGGAGCAAGAGCTCCCACTAACAAAGGGAAGCACCACAGGGGACAATCTGCCCCATTTTCCCATTCAGGTCATACATGTCCCCTACGTTTACCACCCTACCCCTTCCCAACCCTTAATCCTTTGGGGATGCCTTGGTTGGGTTGGTTGGAGCCAGGACACAGATCATTTATCAGCCCCACATCTCCTAATTTCACAATGATTACAGGTTTCAAGCCTTGAGCAGGGCAAGAGGGGAGAGCCCAGCCCAAGGGGCAGCTCAACCACCAGCCCATCACTTGTAGGGCACCAGACCTCCCCAAAGGCAGGGAAATAACTGAAGAGGTGGCTGAGGAACACTTGATGGAATGGGAAAAGGGTATTTCATCCTCCTTTGGCTGAACTTAGAAACTCTTGGGATTCCTGGAAAGGATTTTTCCAAGGATTAATTCCCTAATGACCAGACAGCAGGCTGGGACTGGCTCAGTGTTGTCCAAAGAACAAAGAAAAACCTTAAAAATCAGCTACTTCATCACTCTTTGCACAATAAACCCCTTGGCAGCATCACACCAAAGCACACAACACCCAACCCCATCTACCTGCAGCTTGTACAGCCCTCACTCCAGCCCAGGAGCTCAAGACAAGGACCTGGAAAAGAGGTTCAAGGTCCTCCACCTCCTGCAATACCTTCCCCTGGTGCAAAGAAACCTGCTCAGGCTCTTCCCATGGAGCTGCAAAGCTCCATCCCATCAGCATCCCTCAGCAGAGAGCTTGTTTAAGTAATGGTGGGTCTGGGAACATTTACGATGAACCTTGAGAGGTGCTGAGAAGCTACAGGGAGGGGGTGTCACAGATTGTCCCCCCCAGGGTGCTGAGCCTGGCTCAGAGGTTTTGCTACAAGCTCTGTGCAACCCAAAAGTGCTTCTTCCAGAGGTGAAACTGCTCTTGCAGAGGTGGCCCTTGCAGGTAGGGATTGGTTCAGACCCATGTTGTGACCCCAAAACTCCTCAGCCACCCCATATAGTCCCAGCCATCCTTATTATTTGCAAAGTCCAACTGCAAGGAGCTCAGGGGGTACCTGATACCATGGTGCTGAGTGACCTAATGCAATATGAAGCCTCCAGCCTGAAGAGCTTTTGGACCCCCTTTCCAGCAAAACTACAGGAAGAAGAAAAACCCCAAACAGTAGAAAAACCCCACAACCACAGAGCAAGACCCTTTTTCCATCTTGCAGCTAAACTACCAACAAAATTGGGGTTTAAAGGAAAACAAAGATATCAAAAGCTTAAGGGACTCACCAGCAACAGAACCTCTCCAGAACAGCCCCACATCTCCTCCCCCAGCCCCATTTAAAGGGTCACCCCCACCTGCCTCCAAACTGGGGAGGGGCCCAAGGGTAAAACACATCTTGGGACCTCCCCAAGCAGAACCAGGTGTATGAAGGGTGAAAAGCTGTGGGCTGGACCTGAAAGGGTTAATGGAGAGGCTCCTCTTTGCTTTAATAGGATCTGGGCTTTGGATCCTAATTTTCTGATGGGGGGGCTCTTCTTTAACAAGTAAGAAAATTGGGTGATGGGAAGCTGCCTGGTAACCTGCAACCCCTCAACAGGCTCTGTAGGGTCTGGCAGAAGGTGCAACCTGTTAGCCCAGCAGTGTTGGGGGCCACAGAGGGGACAGTTCCAGTGGGACCAGGGTGGGCACTCCCAGCCTCCTCTATCCCTATTTTTCCTATTAAAAATAACCCCAAACCCCCAAACGCAGCAGTAACAGGACTGTTGGAGCCACAGAACTGATTCTTCCCAGCCACTGCTGTGCAGATCTCTGAGGGTTTTGCTGCTGTTTGAGGGGAAGGAGAAACTCAGAAAAAATTGAGAAACAGTGGGGAAAAGAGCTTCTTCAGAAAAGCCCAACCACCTGCATCCCAGCCACGAGGGTGGCTGCTAGAAACCCACAAGTGCTCTGCTCGGGGTGACGCAAGGGAAGTGGGATGGGGAGGTTCTGCATCCCGGCTGGGAGCCATCCTGCAGACACCTGCAGACAGAGCCTGCTAAGCTGACAAAACAAACATGGGAATGAAGCACAGGCAGCCTCCAAATCCACCCCTCGTGGGCTCAGGATCCTCAGCAGGACCTGGAAATTCCCTCCGAGCTGGCCAGCAGCTCCAGCAGATGGGGTTTAGAGGCCCCAGAGGGAAAATAACGTTGAGGGAAGCATCTCTGACTGCCTGCAAAAAGACAGCAGATGATGTAGGGACAGATGAAATGGGGCAGAGATAGGGATGAGAATGGGAAACTGCAAGTTTGGGGGAGAACTTGTGCTCCTCCACCTGCTTCTCAGGCTTCCTCCCCCCCTAGTCCTCTCAATGGCCCCAGGGGTCTAACTTTGCATTTGTTTGATGTGAAGTGAACAAAATCAACTACCAAACAGTAGGATGGAAGCAAACAAGGAGCCTCCCTGACTCTGAACCTTCTCTGGAACAGGATCTCCGTGGTAGAAACCTGAGGAAAGTCAAATTCAGCTTCTCCAGGCCATCACCCACATCCACCTCAATAACCCAAACCTTGGGGCACATCCCTGCTCTAACAGCATCTGCACCCCCATCCCTGCCTGCAGTGGTCACGTGTGGCTCCTCTGTAGCTGGCTGGGGCTCAGGATTTACCCCACAGGAATTAGTGAGCAGCAGGTTGAGGTTTTCCCAGCAAAGGAGCAGATCCTGGCTGCAAATCCCTGCTCTGAGAGGAGAGGATGGGGGCAGCTGTCAGTGTGTCCTGAGCGATGCTGAGGATGAGAGAAAGTGAAGGGGACAGGGATGGAGCAGCCACAGCCTCCCTGGGCAACCTGTGCCAGCACCTCACTGCCCTCACAGGGAGGACTTTCTTCCTAAGATCTCACCTAAATCTCCCCTCTTTTAGCTTGAACCCAGCCCCCTTGTCCTATCCCTAGAGTCTCTTGTAAAAAAGCCCCTCTCCTGCTTTCCCAGAGCTTCTTCAGGTACTGGAAGCTGCTGTAACCAACAGGGCAGGATCGGGTGTTGCCCAGTACAGAGCAAACCCACACAATGACCTTTATCCTGCCCCAGCTCAGCCCTACAAACCCCAACACCAGCTGAATACTGTCCCAGGGCACCAGACAGCTTAGGGCCCCCCATGGGGAGCTTCCCCTGCACTGGGGGGAGATGCTGCAGTTTGAGACTGGGGATGCTGAGCAGGACAAACCCAGCCAGTGCTGCACCCCACATCTGAGCACCATCTGAGCCTGGTGCTCAGAGACCCCTGACAGCACCAACCCCATGCAAAAGAGAGGGAGAATGAGCTCCAAAGGACCTCCTGGAGCATGGCTGGGCCAGCCCACCCCACCCCCTTATCAGTCCCCGTAGGCGCCAGAGCCTGCAGAGCACACAAAAGGCAAAAGGCAGCCCTCGGGCCGAGCCAACGACTCCGAATATTTGCATTTGGCAAAGCAAACTAATAAATCCCCCCGGGTTTCTCCGCACTTCCAGTCGGTGTTTATTGGGAGGAGTGACCGACAGGGCAGGTTTTCCTCCCAGTTACCCAGGTAAACAGCAGGAGAGCTCCCACGCCCTTCCCCTCTCCAACCACCTGTTTGCTCAGCGGCTAGGAACAAGCCGGGGCTACACGGCTGACGGACACTAAAGGCAACCGACTTTCCAAGGAAATATCAGTTACGAACCCTAAAGGTCGGGGTGGCATCGCTGAGCTTTCCCCATCCACCCACAGTGCAGGGCCTGCAGCCACCGGTGCCCATCAGCTGGGGTTCATGGAGGAGCAGCAGCTCCCAGGCAGGGAATGGCTTTAGGAAGGGATTTCATGGGGTGAGGTGTCTCCTCACAGCCATTGGATGCATACTCAGCTGGAAATACACTGTGGTTTCTGCTGGAAGCCCACACAGGGGGTCTCAGAGCCAGTCCCAAGGTCCAGATTTGACTCATGTGTGGCAACACCATGATTTGCCCATAGGCTGCTCCAGTGCCATCCCTGTCACCTCCTTGATGCTTAGGGTTTCCCCACACCCATCACCACCAAGTGCATCTCTGGGCTTCCCTGTTCTCAATTAACCCATCAGTTCTTAAACAATCTGAGGTGCTTCCCAGACAACTGATGGGTTTCGAAGGGAAAGACTCCAAATTTTGGGTTCCTGGCCAACTTTATCCCAGTAGGGGGGACTCACTGTGTAGAGAAACAACATCAGGGCTGTGCTGAGACCCACCCCAGTCACACCAGTGAGGCTGACAGTGAGGGGTCCTGGTGGCCAGCAGGATGGCCAGGAGCCAGCAATGAGCCCTGGTGGCCAAGACGGCCAATGGCATCCTAGGGTGGATCAGAAGGGAGTTGGTTAGTAGACTGAGAGAGGTTCTCTTCCCCCTGTACTCTGCCCTGGTGAGACCACATCTGGAATATTGCATCCAGTTCTGGGCCACTCAGTTCCATAAGGACACAGAGCTGCTGGAGAGGGTCCAGCACAGAGCCACAAAGATGATGAAGGGAGAGGAGCATCTCCGTGCTGAGGAAAGCAGGGTCTCTTGAGCTGGGAAAAAGGGAGACTGAGGGGTGACCCCATCAATGTTGATAAATATGGAAAGAGTGGGTGTCAGGAGGCTGGAGCCAGGCTCTGCTCAGTGGCACCCAATGATAGGACAAGGGGCAACAGGTGTGAGCTGGAACAGAGGAGGTTCCACATCACTATGAGAAGGAACTTCTTCCCAGTGAGGGTGCCAGAGCCCTGGAAGGGGCTGCCCAGGGGGCTTGTAGAGTCTCCTTCTCTGGAGACATTTAAAACCTGCCTGGACTGTTCGTGTGTGACTGGATCTAGAGGATCCTGCTGTGGTGGGGGGATCGGACTGGATGATCTCTCGAGGTCCCTTCCAATCCCTAATGTTCTGTGGTTCTGTGACATCGAGTCTAGATGTTCTCCAGAGGTCCCTTCCAACCCCTATCATGACCACACACCAGCCACAGTGAAATCAAATCCAGGCTCATGAGCTTTTCAGCTGAAAAGGCACCTTTTTATTAGTATTCTTATTTTTTTTTACAAAACATTCTAAAATAAATACTAGGAGGCTATTTCCATGACATAAACACCCCTTTAAGGCTGCATTTCCACAAGGCATGGGGTGGGAAGGAACACACAGTCCACAGGGAGGGGAAACAACAGGACTTAAGGAGAATCATTTGCATTTCAGTTGCTTCTGGAGCAGGAGGTGGTGGTGAGGAGGAAGAAGGAGGGGTGGAGGGAGAGGTTGGCCGTGGTGATGGTTAGTGGTTGCAGAAAGGGAATGGGGGGAAGGAGAGGGGAGACTTTTCCTGCAAAGCCAAGGCTCTCTAGGTTCCTGGCCAGGCTTTGTCAGGGCAAAGAAGCTGGCTGGAGCCAAGGTTTCCTGTACAAGCAACCACAGCCCCCTGCAGCCCCGCGATAGGGCCCTGATGTAAGTGTGGCTGAGCCAAGGCAAACGGAAAAGAACTCGGAGCACTGGCCCAGGCAGTGGGTTTAATTAACAGCTTTAATTGTTTCGCAGGGTGACATGACTCCCCCATCCCCATCCTGACGTTCCCTTCTCGCTGCGGTTTGGCATCACCTGCCTCGCTCTTGTGGGGTGGGCTGGGACCCCATGGCAGAAGAAGCCACCCCGAGGCCACCCAACAGTCCTGGCATGAGGTGAGGCTTTGCCAGACAGTTTTAAGCCCCAGGGTAATGCGACCACCAGCTTGGCTTCCACCCCAGAATCATTAAGGTGGGAAAGGACCTCTAAGATGATCGAGTCCATGGCTCCTCCAAAGGCCTTTGCTCCTCCAGCTTCCACCATCGGCACTTTCTGGTCACCATGTGCTTCAAGGAGGGTCCAGCCATCCTCATGGAAACCCTGAGACCCCAAAAGGGATCAAAAAGAAGAGCAGAGGGGTAAAAAAGGGGGACAACCCCTCCACAGCTGGTTCCTTGGAATGGCCATGCGCTTGGTTCTTCACAGGGAAAAGTATTGAGCTACTGTTTGACCCCAGAGCATTTCACCATTCATCACTTCCCAGCCAAGAAGGAGATTTCCAGAGCCCAGCAGAGTGCAGCTGAGTCCTTCCGGCTCTGCATAGGGGTTGGGAGCTGGGTCAGCACCCAGAGGAACCCCCAGCACCAGGCTGGAGGGGTGGAGTCCAGCAAGTGCACTGGGGGAACTGGTGGGGAAGCTGGTTTTGGTTGGGTGAAGGAGCTCACCACAGCCCCTGGTGGTCCATCACTCCCTGGAGAGCGGCTGGTCCCTGCTGTCCCTCTCCATGCTCAGAGCTCAACCGCCATCCTTGGGAGGGTCGTTTGGTCACATCAGTGCTGCAAGCCCCTTGGCTGTGTCCTTTCAGGTCCCTGCACTCCAAACCTTCACCTCAGACCCTGCGGACGGAAAACACGGCGTTAGTGGAAGGCTCAGGCTGGCAGCAGCTTCCTCTCTGTCCCCAATGGAAAGGTCTGGAGCAGAGGGTTAAAGAGGAGACAGCTGCAGCCTACTGCAGGATCCAAACTCCACCATCCAACGCGGCCTGAGCAGCTCCCATTTGGCTCAGATGGGCTCTTGGCCCATGTGGGGAGGTTAATCATAGAATGACAGGGTTGGAAGGGACCTCCAAAGGGCATTCAGTCCAACCCCCCTCACAAGAAGCAGGGCCATCAGTCCCCAGACCAGGTTGCCCAGAGCCCCAGCCACCCTGACCTTGGACGGTTCCACAGATGGAGCCTCCACCTCGTCTCTGGGCAGCCCGTCCAGGGACCCCCCGTCCTCAGATTCAACAACTTTTTCCTCCTGTGCAGCCTCAATCTGTCCTTCTCCAGCTGTGAACCATGACCCCTCATCCTATCGTTCCCTGCCCTTGGGAACAGCCTTCCCCAGCCTTCTGACAGCCCCTGTCAGGGGCTGGGAGGCTGCTGTAAGGTCCCTCCAGAGCCGCCTTCTCTTCAGGCTGAACAACCCCAACTTCCTCAGCCTGTCCCCAGAGCAGAGGGGCTCCAGCTCTCTGATCATTCTCGTGGCCTCCTCTGGACCTGCTCCAACAGGTCCTTCCTACTCTGCTCTCTCATCCTCACCTTGTTCCTTCCACAGGGCCATTACACATCCTGTCCCCCAAGCCCAGCTCCCTATCCTGCTCCAGCAGGGCCTGGGGATGCACAGAAGGAAGGGCAGAGGGTCACACTCATTTCTCATTCAACACTTCTCCTCTTTTTGCTTTAGACTCCACAAGGAACGCGGGAGATCCGAGATAACTCACCATGGGGAAGGGTAAA
Organism: Rhinopomastus cyanomelas; assembly: GCA_013400115.1. Classification (NCBI taxonomy): domain Eukaryota; kingdom Metazoa; phylum Chordata; class Aves; order Bucerotiformes; family Rhinopomastidae; genus Rhinopomastus; species Rhinopomastus cyanomelas. The sequence goes on from VXBP01004249.1 coordinate 106,874, forward strand.
CCAGCTCTCTGTACCGGTGCCCCTTCCCCAAGGGAAAGCTTTTGCCTGACAATGGCCTTTGGGCTTGTGGGACAGGGAAGGAAGGGTGCATGGTGGCCTCGAGATCTCCAAATGCTCTGTGTGCAAGTGTCCCTGGCCCTTGTCAATGTGTTAGAAAATAAAACCCTTTAAGAGCTTCCAGATGTTCTGTTTGCGTCGTGGTGCTACCCAGCTCCATCCCCCTGAGGCCAATACGGAGCCTCCATGAAATCGCAGCAGCCAAGGAGGACGGCAGGGGGGAGCAGAGGAGGTCCCAACCCTTTTCCTCCTCTTTCCCCCAACTTCTTCTATTAACTCCCACACTGCTGGCAAAGGCACTGAGAGAGGCTGCAAAACCTCTCTCCAGCTCCGAGTGTCTCCCTCCCTCACCAGCATCACTAGACTGGGAAAGGACACCCAGGTGGAGGCACCCAGAGCTTGCAAGAAGGTCCAGAAGGTCCAACTTTATTGCATCCAACCCCATACCCTCTTGTAAGAAGGTTCACAAGGTTCAACCTCACAGCTGCTTGTGAGAAGGTCCAGAAGGTGCAACAATACTGCATCTAACCTCACATCCCATTGTGAGAAGGTCCACAAGGTCCAACCCTACAGCATCCAACCCCACACCCCATTGTGTGAAGGTCCGGAAGGTCCAACCCCACTGCCAACCTCACACCCCCTTGTGAGAGGTTCTGAAGGTCCAACCCTACAGCATCCAACCTCACACCTGCTTGTGAGAAGATCCAGGAGGTCCAACACTACTGCACCCAACCTCATACCCACTTAGTCAGAGCCCAAAGGTCTACCAAAACCCACCTGCTGCTAGTATCAAGACGTGACAGGGCTAAACCCATGTCAAGGGGTGCTGGGCGTCGCCGTGCCCATCTGCGTGTGTGAGCACAAAGCCCAGCTCAGGACTCTTTGCCCAGGGCGTTGCAAGCCCAGCGCTGCGTTTGAAGTTCCTCAGGGCGAGCTGCGTGGTTGGTAGCGATCAAAGCTCCGTGAAGGTGTGATAGCACCCAGCTCTGATCTGTTATCTGCCGGCCCCGGGTGGGGAGGAGAAGGAGGAGGAAGAGGAGGGCAGTCATCGCTGCGGCTCATTTGAAAAGGTATTGGCACCCAGAGATCAAAGGCGTTTCCTGATGCCTCCACCCCATGGTGAAGCCATTGGGCCAAGCAAGGTCCCTCCACACAGCACCCCAGGAGCTTCCATCAGTGCAGGAACCATCACCCAGGATGGAGGCACCAGGGATGGGGGTGATCAGTCCAGCCTGGGGTCCTCCTGCCCACGTTGGGGATGCTAGAATGTTCTCACCACATGGGTTGTTCCTTGTCACCCTACAAGCGGTGAAGTGGAGCCACGTGGGTGCCTCAGTTTAACCCCCACCCTACATCGGAGCATTTATTTGTCCCAGAGTCCCCCCAGATAAGGAAGATCCTCCCTTGGTGACCTGAACAAAGCCCGCTCAGCACAAACCTCCCTCCTTCTCCACCATCCCCAGCACTAACCCTACACTCACAGCCACATCCCACGTGCAGTTGCATTTATTGTTCTTCCTGGGCCGTTGCCTCCCACAAACCCCACAGTCCCCAGTGAAGCATCAGCTGCTTCCAGCGCCCTGGACTGCTCTGGCCCCAGGAGGATGAGCAGAAGCCGCAGCACAGCCCAGGCCACACACGGCGAGCCCTGAGGCCACCGGTGCCTCCTGGACACCAGCGCCCGTGTTGTTGTTGTTGTTATTTCCTCCTGCCCACGAACCCACCACAACATCCCCGGAGAGCCGGGGAGGGGATACAGCAGGCGCTGGCAGATGGACGTGAGCTGACTGGGGAGAAGACAGCATCAGTCCAGAGCGAACACGGGGGAAGAGCTGAGTTTACAGCAGGAGCGATGGATGATTTGGAGATGGGGATCAGCTCCCTGCCCCATCCCACCTCAAACAACCCAAACTAGTAGGGGTTGGGGCGACCACTGAAGACCAGCCAGTCCAACCCCCAAAATGTCCTTGCAAGGAGCAGGAACAGGACAAGGAGTCAGAAAACCACAGAATCATTAATGTTGGGAGAGACCCCCAAGCTCATCCAGTCCAACCATCACTTGAACCCCTGCTCACTAAACCCTGCTCCCCAGGGCCACAGCTACCCAGTGTTTGAACCCCTATAGGGTTCCCTGGGCAGCCCGTTCCAGCCCCTGACCTCTCTGTCAGGGAAGAGATTTCTCCTGATGTCCAACCCTCCTCTGGAGCAACCTGAGGCTGTTTCTTCTTGCCCTGTTGCTGGTGACTGGGGAGAAGAGACTGGCCCCCACCTCCTTCCACCCTCCTGTCAGGTAGCTGGGAAGAGCAACAAGGTCTCCCCTCAGCCTCCTTTTCTTCAGACTAACCAGCCCCAGCTCCCTCAGACCTGCCCTCCAGGCCCTTTCCCCAGCTTCAGGGAAGCTGCCCAGGGAGGGGGGCAGTGGCTATCCCTGGAGGGGTTCAAACAATGAGCAGCTGTTGCCCTGGGGGACAGGGTTTAGTGGGCAGGGGTGATGGTTGAACTGGATCCTCTCGTAGGTCTCTTCCAAACTTAATGATTCTATGTTCCAGGATCTGCTCAGGGATGGGGCTTCAGCCCTGCACCCCATGGTTGACCTTAACCGTCCACCGTAACCAGGCAGAGGTGGGTGAGGACAGAGGGGTGCCAGAAGGGACAGGGGGCCATGCTGTCCCCATCACATCTCGGACAGAGGCTGGATACTGGTGTGAAAGCAGTTCCCAGCTCAGAGCTGCGGGTTTATCCGCATGCCCCGACGTGCTTCACGACCAAAGTGCTCCGCAGTGAACCCAGAGATGGATCGTAAAAGGGAGTCAATGAGGCAGTGGATTAAAGGGAAAATAAAAGATCTGAGGGAGATGAAACGGATCCGTTGAGTCACAACCCACTGGTGCCAACACACAGTGGCCTCCCGAGCCTCCTGCACAAGGGACAGCCAGATCTCCTGCAAAGGGACGTCTGCCACCACCACCCCACCCACATGGGCAGCCCCCAGGGCAGGTGGGAGTGGGGTGTGACCCCAGTGCTGCCATCCATCACTCTCTATGTATTTGCACATGTCCCATCTCACGTGGGGCTCCTCACAGCTCCTTCCTCCTCAACTACCTGCCAGCAGGTAGAACCCCCCCATGCTTGGCCACCTCATAGCCACAGGCCAGTGGCTACTGGCAGCAAAAGTGCTCTAAAGTAGCCTCAGGACATCCCTGAAACACTCTCCATGGTGGAGATGGAGCTCCAGGAGACGACCAGGGGTAGGCAACAGTTCTCAGCAAGCTGCCCATTCCATCACCAGTGCTGCCATGTCCTGGCACGGGAAGGTGGGACATCCAGCACCAACCCCCTTCTGGGACTGCTGCCTTCAGCCAGCTGCTCCCATGCAGTGGCAGGGTGGTTGCTGAGTTTCATGGGGGGCTAAGGCTGGCACTGGGGACCCTGCAGCCCCTGATGGCCCCTCTGGTGGAAGTGGCCTGAGCAGACCAAGGACCACCAGGCTTCATTGCCCATTGTGGGTGGGTGGGCATGTTTGGTGGTAGCCCATGAACACTACTCCACATGGCTCCTTCCTCCTGTAAGGAGTCAACCCAGCAACATCTTAGCACCAAACGCCAGCTGGGGGTCCCATGAAGACCCTCAGGTGGTGGAGGAAAGGAGCCCCAGCAGTGACCAGCCTCTACAACCCCATCCCCACCAAATGAGATTTCAGCATCCAGAGCTGCACAGAAACCACTCTAGGAGGGATCCAGGTCAGGTTGGATGGAGCTCTGGGCAGTCTGGTCTGGTGAGTGATGGCCTTGCTTGTTGCAAAGGGGTGAGACTAGATGATCTTTTGAGGTCCCTTCCAACCCTATGATTCTATGACTCCCATATAAAGCTAATCCAGAGCAAAAAGCAACAGGGTGTGAGAGGGAGCCCAGCCTACTCCCAGCTCTGCCCAGCCTCATGCTCCTCAGCCAACAGCTTTTCTCCACCTCTTGGGTGATGTCTTCACATAGAATCACTAAGGTTGGAAAGCACCTCTAGGATCAAGTCCAGCCTTCACCTCAACACCTTCATGGAGCCATGCCTTGCTCAGCATGGCCTTACCCCAGCCACAAAGGAGCTCGTGGGCTCCATGCAAACCCCCGTCACGGCCGCGCCGCCACTCCTCAAACCAGCAGGCTCTGTTGCAAGAGCCGCTCTAATTCCCAGCGTCTCAGTCCCAAGAGATTATCTCGGTTACCAAGCTAAGCCTGAGACACACCAAGCCCTGCCAACAGCGCGGCCGGCCCTGGGACAGATGTCATTAGAGCTCCTTCGGCTTGAGGAAGCAACGCAAGGTGCTGCGTTCCCAGGCCGCCCTTTCTGCTACCGTGTTAATGAATAACCACAGCCCAGACTGCGGCCATCAGCTCCGTGGAGGAGCTGCCATTGAGTCACCAACCTGCCCTGAGTCATGGAGAGATGGAGCCTCCAACCCAACGCCCATCATTGCACCCATGGGGTGAGCAGGGATGAGCAGTGCTGGACCATCAGGGAGTTAGACTGTACGAGAGAGCTCCCAGCTACGGAACCCAAAGGTAGCAGAAGGTGTTGGCCGAGAGCGTGGAAAAACTCATGCGGCTGAGCTGCAGCAGGTGGAGTTTGTGGAAAGGACTTGGGTCTGATCCCAGCAGCCTCCAGTGCTCCCAATAAAGAAATGAAATGGGATGGGTGTGATCACCAACACACCCTGGCTTCATCCCACAGGATGAAGGTCCAGGAGAGATGCTGCTGCAGGGATGGAGATGACCCACGGGTGAGAGTTGGCAGCAGCTCAGCCCCACCAGGATGTGCTCAGCACTGTGTCCGCTGCAGCTCAATCATCACTCCCAGCACCAGGAGCTGGTTTCCACCCCAAATACCAGAGAATCAGAGGTTGGTAAAGACCATCAGGATTATCTGGTCCAATTATTAACCCAACACCAACTTCTTGACTAAACCAGATCCCTAAGTTTTGGGTGTCTACACCCCTGCTGTGTCTTACCAGCCCTCAGCAACATGATGGGTTCATCCTAGAGGTTGAAGGTCCAGGAGAGATGCTGCTCCAGAGAAGGAGGTGACCCATGGGTGAGGGTTGGCAGCAGCTGAGCCTCACTGGGATGTCCTCAGAGCAGTCTCCAGTGCAGCTCAACCATCACTCCGAGCACCAGGAGCTCAGAATCAGAGATTGGAAAAGACCTTCAAGATCATCCAGTCCAACCATTAACCCAACACCAACAAGTCCTTGACTTAACTAGATCCCTACATCTTGGGTGTTTACAAACCTACTGTGTCCACCAGCCCCCAGCAAGTCAGTGGGACTGAAACACAGGCACCAACTCTAGGAAAAATGAGGCTAAAAATAGAACTTTCAACCACCCCCCCCCCACACCAGAAACAGCTCTGACGACTCTCTCCTTGCTCGTGGTCTCCAACCTGTTCTGCTGCTCCTCTGCCAGCACTTTCTAGCAATTTCCCACCACCCCACTCCTTAAAGCCATGTGTCACCCTGAGACTGACAGGCAAAGGAAAGAATGAAGAAAGTCCCATTCTCCTTCATTTTTGCACCGAGGCGATAAGCAGGGATCGCTGCCGGGGCCAGGACGTCGCCGGGTGCTGGGGCAGGCTCTGGCACCCCATGGCAGCAGCTTTGGCTCCTGCATTAAAAGCATCTTCAAAGCAATCACCCTCTGACAGCCTGATCGATGGCCTCGAGCTGCAAAACCAGGTTCCCTCAGCTTCTCCAGGTTTCTGCTTCTCCTGCTGGAATTCCAGCAGTTCCCCACTGTGGGCAGATGGGAGCTGAGCAGCTCCCCTTGGCTTCTGCCATCAGTGGGAGCCCCTGGTGATCCATCTGATCTCTGGGCTCATCCAAATGAGCTCGAGGGCTTTTCCCAACTCTTCACTAGCCTGAGGCTCCCTGGGGAAAGGGGATGCCACGTCCCAACCAACCACAGGGTGATCTCCAGTGCAGACACAGGGGCTTCCCACAGCTCCAGGCAGCTCCACACACCTAGAGCTGCTCCCCAGCCAGCTAAATCCTCCTCTACTGGGACCAGAGTGATTCAGCCCTAACCCACAAAAAAAACACCTCAGCATCTCACTTAACCTCACTTAACTTCCCCACTGCAGGCTGCAGGTGCAACCTCCCTCCTCAGCTGCCTCCCCACATCCTCACCTGACTGAGGCACTTCAGTACCCACTGGGCAAGGCTGGGCCTGGCTTTGCAGGCAGGGAACAGGTAGATCTGCCCTCGTGCCCTTCCCAAGCCCTTCCTGGGGCTCCACTAGTGTAGAACAGCCCTGAATTCCCATCGTAGGGGCTTCCATCATCCTCCCGGACTGTTCTGTGGCACTTTCTGGATCTAAACAGAAACGGATGCCCAGGACAAAAGGGATTCCAGGGGGGTTCCTGTCCCTATTCTCACACATCTGACCCCAGTCCCATCCTAGTGCAGCAATGCACAGGCTGAAAGGATGGGAAAAGTGCTGCAAACCTCCCAGTCTGACTCCAAATTGGTTCATGGCCTCAGCCACATCTCCACAGGACCCCATCCTGAGGCTGATGCTCAGTTCTCACATCTCAGTCAGGCTGTTTTCTGCACAGCTCTGGATCAGAGTTTGAACCCAGCTAAGGGTGTAAAAGCCCAGACTCTGGACTCCTGCCCTGGCCATCCCCTGCCCTCTGGGACCAGCCCCATCAGGTGGGCCAGGAGGGAGGAAAAACCATCCGGCTGCACATTTATTTTGCAGCCTTGAGCTGATCTCTGTCCCCGGGGATTATCACCCTAAGAAGTATTTGTTCCTGTTCTGACCCTAAGCTGATTAATTCCCTGTGCCCCCTTTCCTGCAGCATGGAAACATGAGGCTAGGAAAGGTGTGCCAGGGCAGCGAGGGCAGGGTGGTGGCCCAGAGGAAGGAAGATGCTCACCTAGCCCATGGTGGGTCAGATCCTGCTCCTCTGCAGAGTCATCAGCTCCCTCAGGATGGCTGTGAGCTCCTGCTTCACAAAGTTTATTCCCTTGGTGGAAAGCACCCTCTTATGGGGACAGGCTGAGAGAGTTGGGGTTGTTCAGCCTGGAGAGGAGAAGTCTCCAGGGGGACCTTATACTGGCCTCCCAACCCCTGAAAGGGGTGTCAGAAGGCTGGGGAAGGCTGTTCCCAAGGGCAGGGAACGATACGATGAGGGGTCCTGGTTTGAAGCTGAAAACAGGCAGATTGAAGCTGGACAGGAGGAAAAAGCTCTTAAATCTCAGAGTAGGGGATCCTTGGAACCCGCTGCCCAGAGAGGGGGTGGAGGCCCCATCCTGGAGCCATCCAAGGTCAGGGTGGCTGGGGCTCTGGGCAACCTGGTCTGGGGAGCTGGGGAGTGATGGCTCTGCTTGGTGTAGAGGGGTTGGACTAGGTACCCTTTGGAGCTCCCTTCCAACCCCCCTGTGATTCTGTATCCCCAAGAGTGGGTTGCAACCTCCCCATTCACTAATCCCAGCCACACAGGGGTGAGAGGTCTACCAGCACCAGCATCACTGTCCCAGTGCAATAGGAAGCAACTGGTTTGGACCAGAGATGCTGCTGGCGGGGACTCAGCCAGGAGCAGCAGGACTTGCCCTGGCACGACCCAAATGCTGGAGCCTCCTCTTCCACAGGCTCGTAGCCCAGCTCCATGCTGAGCCCAGCAACACAAGCTGAGGGTAGGTTCTGGGACAGGAAAGATGTAAAAGCTGTGACTCTCAGGCTGCCTCCAGGGCAGTGGCTTTGGGGTCTCTGATGAGGTGACCCAGGAGCTCAGGGATGAACCACATCTCAGCACCAAAACGACAAAGGGGCTTCTCACCCTTCAGCAGCCACAGAAAAGCTATTTGGTCTACAGGGTTATTAGTCTCTAATGGGAGGCAACTCTGGGCTAAGTCCAGCCTCCACTTCCAGAGCCACTCATTCCACCCAGGTCAACCCTTTGCCATCTCAGGGCAGCTCTGCAGCTGCAGAGAGCTTCCACGCCCCTCAAATCCCACTGGAGCCACCAAACACAGACGCAGCTACTGCTCCTCTTGGAGCATCCCTGGTCCAGCAGAGCCCTGACTCCTGCACTATGGATGGAGCTGTGTAGCAGCAAATGATCCCTAGTTAACTGCCTCAAGTCACAAGCCAGATACACCAGAACATCTCTCCCAGGCAGGAGAGCCCAGAGTGCACCCGTCTCTATAAAAAGCCACTCACACAATCAGCAGCACTAAACCAGCCCAGCAAAACGCTGCTGGATTCTCACGCTGGTCCTCAGAACTGGATCAAGAGGAAAACCCACCCCTCATCCGCAGTGACATGGGCCCCCAGGTCAGGATTAGGGTTTATTGCAGGGTGGGAAGCACCAGCCACTGCCCTCACCTGGATCTGCCGCTTGGAGAGGAGAAACATGGGGCTGGTTGTCCCTTCGGGATGCTGGAGAGCAGCAAGAAAAATCCTTTAAGTGCTGAAGCCTGAACCATCGATCAACCCCAACCTGTTAAGGTATAAAATTGAGGTATTTTTTGCTTAAATCACCAAATATTATATAATTATGAATTAATTTATTATCTAAATAAATATTAAATCACCTCCCTTTACACGGAACCAAAAAAAGCTGCATAAAACAGTCCCAGTTAGCCCAGTCCAACCCAGTGCAGGCTTTTTCCTAAATAATTTAAGGGGCTTTCAAAAAGGATCACTTAATGCTTTTATTACATTCCCCACTGACACTAAACTCTTGCTGACTGTTCTGTAATGGAACCTTCTCATGTGTGGCCACGTTTGGGACCTAGATGCTACCCAACTGGTAGCATCCACCCACTGGGAACAAAAATGAAGTGGGATTTCTGTTCTGCTGGGCAGAACGACTCCAAAATTCACTCCTGGGATGGGGAAGGCTCCCAGTGAGGGTTTGGGGACCCCTAAAAAAATCCCTCCGGAGCATTGACAGCCACCCAGGTGACCCCACAAGAGAGCAGGCAGAGATGTCCTTTCAGCTGGACATTTCCTAGAATGAGTTGAGGAAGGTTTTGGAGGCTGTTACTAGCAGAGAATTGCTTGTCGGTCAAACATTCCCACTCCCTGCTGGAATATTCAATTAAAAAAATAGAAATGTAGGTCAGGAAAAAAAAATCCCCCAAGTGAAAAGCTCCTTGTTCCTCATCACGATGCCTCATGTGTCTGAGCAGCCCCATGGTGCTGTCCAGGGGCACCGTGCCCCTGGCAAATGGCTCAAAGCTCAGGGTTTGGATGGGACCAAGCGGTGGTGCCAACAGACTGAGGACATCAGTGGGGTTGGGGCTGCCAGGGCACGTTCAGCCCACCCCAGTTTGCCCTCAGCCATGGGGCAGACACTGATTTTGCACAATTGCTGTGGTTTTCCCAGTTTTTGTGGGTACTCTGCTGTTCAGCTGAAGTCACAGAATCATTCAGGTTGGAAAGAACCTCTAAGGTCATCAAGTCCAACCTTCAGCCCAACACCTCCATGACCCACAGAGCTACATCCAGTCGCCTTTTGAAACCTTCCAGGGATGGGGACTCCCCCAGCTCCCTGCGCAGCCTGTTCCAGGTTTAACTGCTCTTTCAATACAGAGATTTTTCCTAATTTCCAACTGCCTGGGTTCATTTTTCAGGGGTGTTTGATTAACTGATGGGCCTATTCTGGCCAGCCTGATCTAGGGTGGGGTGTCCCTGCCCATGGCAGGGGAGTTGGAACTGGGTGATCCTGTGGTCCCTTCTAACCCTGACTGACTCTATGACTTGGTCTGGGTGATCCTGCTATGGCAGGGGGATTGGACTGGATGATCTTTCGAGGTCCCTTCCAATCCCTAATGATTCTATTCCCTTTTAATAGGCTCTCCCTGCTGAGCCAGTGGGGTTTCCTGTGGGAAGGTAGAGATTCTCCCACCCTAAGGAGTCTGATCCTCTGCACCATCGCTTTGACTGGAGGAGGAAAATATTGGGTGCAGCTTCACCCCTTCTGGATGCTGCTGCAACCTCCATCACAGACCAGCCCAGCTCATCCCCAAAGCAGATCAAACCCCACCTCTTTGCAGGCACCTTCCAGGTCTCTGCTCCCAGTTCCCTGCACTCCCAGACCACAAAAGTAAATCCAGAGCAGAAAAAGCTTCCAAGAAAGACATTTTCAGGTGATGATGCGGGGGTAGCCAGGAATTTTTCCAAGCTTGTGCCCACTGTTGTGCTGGTTTAAATGCCATCCTCTTTCCTCTGAGGTAAAATACTCCAAGAAACCAAACTGCTCGTCCTGCAGCCACCAGGTGACCCTCACTCCATTCTCCTTGTCCCACAGCCACCAGCATCAGGCCAACAAACCCCACAGATCCACATGGCTGAAGCAGCTGAGATGCTTCAACTTACTTATGTAGATGCTTAATCCTTGGGTTTGGGATAGGAACGTGCACTACAGGCAATTAATGGGGTTGAGCTGTCAGAGGAGGATCTCTGGGTGCAGTTTTATGGTTGAAGGCACCAAAGTGGGGTTTGGGAGTGGAACCCAAGTGCAGAACTGCAGAGCAGCTCCATTCCAGCCCCATCCTTAGAGCAGGTGAGAAGAGAAGCCTGGCACTGCCCAGCCTTCCTCCCACCGCCCTCCTCCTCCCCCAGCTCCCACTGCTGCTTTGGGCACAATCCAGGGCACGGGGCCAACAGGGAGAATTCCCAGCGGATGAGATCTACATCTCTTTTAATTAAAATTTTCCTTTTACATGAAATCAGAGGGCTCTACCCAGCCAAGGACTGGAGGAGCCGAGTCGGCCAGCTGCCAAGCCCTGAGCCCGCTGGGTTTTCCCGTCCCAGGTCGGACGCAGAAGCTGGAGGAGAGGTTGACCCAGCATCCAAAAGGAAATACAGAGGAGCTGGAGACCTCTGGATACCTGGTCGAGGAGGAGGGGTGAAAACACATCCTTTACTGATGGTGATCCATGTGGACCCCACCTAATCCATCCCACACATCGGGTTGCTGAGGGCAGGGAAAGACTCAAACAAGCAAGCTGTATGAGGGACAGCCCCTGTGGTCTTTCAGCTTCTCCTCAACTTTACAGGCTCTTTTCTGCAGACTGTCTCCAATTCCAGATCTGGACCAGGCAGTCACAGACCCCTGAACCCCCTTAAGAGAAGCTGGAAACCACACTGCAACCTGTGGGACCTCATGCACCAGGAGGGAAAAACCAGATAAACCACCCCTATACCTACACCCCTTTGAAAGGAGGGATCCCCCAGCCCCAACCTCCAGCCACTCAAAGCTTCTTCAAGCCCGTCACTGAGGCTGGTGATACTCTTGCACCTCTTGGAGCAGTGGGTGCATCCTCCAGCTCCCATTTGCCCACTGGCACAGCTCCACCAGTTCAGACTGGGTAAAACAGCTCAAAGCCACATTTTCTATCAGGCAGGGTTGGCCTCTCAACAACCAGAGCTTTTTAAAATCATCTATACAGATATCTCCACCTCAGCATTGCTGCGCTGCTGGCTGAGCCCCAGCTGACTGCAAGCGGGGCTGATGCCCAGGATAAACACAACCTCCCTGGCTTTGGGAGTGCCAGGAGCATGTAGGCACCATGCACCATCTCTTATATAAACAGCCCAGCAAAAACAGCCCTGAGCACTGAGGGAACATCTGTAGTCTGCCCCATCCATGAGGTGAAGTGTTTGGGAACAGGACTGCAGCAGATCCTGGGTCGGGGGAGATGCTTTCGCTCCCTCCTGCCTGCCCCAGGTAGCAGCCATAAAGGCAAAGCCCAGTGTTGCCCTGCTCGTCCCAAAGTATGAGTCTTGGTTGGAGGAAGAGGATGGTGTCCTGCAGCCTGAGGTGTTCTCACCCACTGTGGGGTCTAGAACATGGAGCTGGAGATGTCCTCGTGCTGCTGAGAAGGGGTGGGTGGTGCAGGTGATGCTGGACAAAAAGGGGCTGGGATCATAGGATCATTTAGGTTCGAAAAGACCTTCATGTGCTTCAAATCCAACCACAAACCCAGCTGTCCCATTCCACCTCCATACCCTGTCCCTGAGCTCCAGATCTCCCCAACGGTGAAACACTGCCAGGATAGCGATTCAACACCCTCCCTGGGCAGCCTGTTCCAAGGGCTGAGGACCCTTTCCAGGAAGAAGTTTCTCATCCTGTCCAACCTAACCTCCCCTTGGGGCAGCTTGAGGCCATTTCCTCTGGTCCTGTCCCTTGTTCCTTGTGTAAAGAGACCAACCCCCACCTCTCTGCACCCTCCTGTCAGGCAGTTGCAGACAGCAGCAGGGTCTCCTCTGATGTTCCCCCTCTCCAGACTAACCAGTCCCACGCAGTAAAGCCAGCAGCAAGTGACCCAACATTCTGGATGAGCAGAAAACGAGCCACAAGAAAAGTCATGAAGTGCTGAAGAGCTTTGTGAAACCCAGGACTGAGGTCTCACCTCCACCAGCTCCAGGATCCCCGGTCCCTGCAGACCCACCATCTTGCAGGAAGAACTCAGGAATGTTCCTGCCTGCAAACCTTCACAAGCAGGTGCAACCTTTCAGGCTGTGCCAACCTTCCCAAGGTCTATCAAAGCTTTCCCACCCCTGCTCCTGCCCTCCAACTGCTCCTTCCAAAGGCAGTCAGCAGCTCCGGGAGGGTTAAAGGGGAGTGTGAACCCCCAGGGCTCAGCTCCCGCCCTCCTCACCCCTCTCTTCCCGGCACAGACCTGGGGAGCGAAGGCTCTGCAAGATGCAATCTCCAAGACAAACACACTGGGGCTGGAACCTGCTCTGTTTGCACCTCAGCTGCAGATATTAAACAGCAGCAGCCAGGCTCAGGGTTCTGCCCACCTCACCCTGCAGCATGGGGTATCTCCTGACACCCCATTCCTGCCTTGGTAGGGTGTCACCAGCTTTGCAGTGAAGCTGGGAGCTGGTTTGGAGCTGGGGGTGAGGAAATCCCCCCTGTGGCTCTGCAAGGGTCTTTCTGGAAGGTGCAGCTTGCAGAGAATCACAGAATCACAGACTGCTAAGGATTGAAAGGGACCTTGAAAGATCATCCAGTCCAATCCCCCTGATACAGCAGGATCAAGTTGCACAGAAACACGGCCAGGCAGTTTTTAAACATCTCCAGAGAAGGAGACTCCACAACCCCCCTGGGCAGCCCGTTCCAGTGCTTCATCATCCTCACTGGGAAGAAGTTCCTTCTCATGTTGATGTGGAACCTCCTCTGTTCCAGCTTACACCTGTTATCCCTTGTCCTATCAGGGGACCCTCTGCATGGCTGCATGAATACTTTGTGGAAGAGGAGCAGAAGAGCAGCATCAAAGCATTGATTGAGACCTCCAGCATGGCTCAGGGTGCTGATCCAGCCAGGGTCAGACGTCTGTGTTTTGCAGAATGGAGGCTTTGAGGTGGTCTTTTGTCTCAGAGAAGCCACCAGCTTATTTTCTGATCTCCTGAGATGCTGCTCTGGTACCCAGAGCCATCAGCTCCCAGCAAACATCTGAAAGATCAGAAATCACAGACTGGTTTGTGTTGGAAGGGAGCTCAGAGCTCCCCCAGTGCCACACCCCTGCCATGGGCAGCGACACCTCTCACAAAATCATCATGTCCAGAGCCCCATCCAACCTGGGCACCCTGTTCCATGGCCTCAGCACCCTTACAGGGAGGGATTTCTTCCTCAGGTCTCATCTCAATCTCCCCTTTTTAGCCTGAATTCATCTGCCTTTGTCCTATCACTCATAAAAAGCCCCTCTCCAGCTTTCCTGGATCCCCTGCAGGTTCTGGAAGCTGCTATGAGGAGGAGGTTTGGAAGCTGCTAGAAGACCCTTGGTTCAGGGCAGTGGCCTGTGCTCTGCAGTGATTTCTGTGAAAATCTCACAGCATCCCAGAAGGTGCCAAGAACCTCATCCCACAGAGCTGCAGATAACACCCGGATGGTCTTCTTCAGAGCAGGAGGAAGGAAGGGGTCTCCAGGCTATTTGGCAAAGGGAGCCTTCCAGTAAACCCTTATCTCACATCTTAGGTTTCGCTCGGAAGTGGAGGGATTCGGTTCATTTTCCACAGGGAATGGGAGAGCTGAGTTGTGCCAGCGGAGAGCAGAACTGCTGGGCTCAGCCCCAGACCCCTCCTGAGCAAAGGGCCAGGTGAGACAGTGCCAAAAGCCACTTAAAAAGTCATTTTTAGTCCTTAAAAAGTCTGTCTGGTTCACCCTGTGCCATCCTCTGGACCTTTAACTTCTTTCCCCACTGGGAAATGTATTTTCATGGGATTTCCAGGAGGCAATAATTCACCCAACTAAGCTTAGAGCCTCCACCACCACCTGAGAGAACGGAGCCGGAATTAGCTCCCAATGACGGGGACGGAGACCCCAGGAAAAGTCCCCAGTTGGGATCCCAAGTGGCACCATGTGCCACTGCCCTTAAACCCAGCTCTAAAATCACTTTTCTGAGGACGATACCTGAATTGCCCCCACCCCCCCCGACACACACACTGGAGTCTTCATGAAGAAGCCCATTATGCAAAACTTGTGGGAGCAATAAAAAGTATAAATAGTGCTGAAGGCACCGCAAAATGGGGCCATTTTAAGTGCATTTAGCTTTTTCCTTGAAATCTGCGGGGTGGTATTTAAAGATGAAGGGAGGAGGAGAAGGAGGACGTGCTGCTGTGTCCCAACACCAAAACACTCCACAGAGCCCTGGTGGTCTCCCAAAAGCAGCCAAGAGCTCCAGATCTCCCATTAAATGTCCTCTCTGCACCTTTTTGGTGCCGCCCCGCTGAAATACATCAAGTGTTTAACCCCAGCTGCACCCACCAGCACCCAAGAGATGCCCAACTCTGCTCCCCCCACCCTAAAAGCTTCCTCAATATTTGCTTCTATGATCTCAAAAGGTGGCCACAACCCCATTCCCAAAGGTGCTCAGCAACTCGCTGGTGGTCCCTAAAGAAGCAGCCAGGTGATCTCCCAGCAAACAGCCCCTGGTCGTTGTGGGCAGACCACAGCCAGCTTCAAACGAGGACCCTGAACAGGGGACCCACAGTTCTCCTCCAGCCACCATCCTCCACCCAAGGGGGATGTTCCTCAAAGCAAACCCAATGTTCTTGGGTTTTTCCCAAAATATGAGCCCAGCAGGACAGGCAGATGCTGGAAAGGAGAAGGAAAGAAGGGAAACCAGGGCAAAGCCACAAGCCCTGCTGCTCCATCCACGTCACAAGTCCAGTGAGTTCCCTGCCGTGCGGTCAAGGGGAAGAGGATTTTTCCTGGATGGTACCAAGGAGCCCAAGAAGGTGAATAAAGGACACAGTGTCCCTCTACTCCCACCTCTCCAGGACAGCAGGGATGGACCAAACACCTCTGACACCCCACAGCACCCTGGGGACAGGAGGGTTCCTTTTCAGGGAGCTGTTGCTTCATGGGCTAAGCAGCTCCTGTGTGTTCTCTCATCCTCTTTAGGACTGAGGCACTCACATCCACAGGCTCCAGGAGGCATGGACTTGAGGATTGTCTTTTCTACAGCCACTGTGATAAAAAGCAACCACCAGCCATGTGCTGAGATGTCCTGGCATCAGCCCTGCAATGGGGTACCACCAGCCAGGATGAGGGAGAGAGTGTGAAAACAGCCATAGAGCCCAGAAACAGCGAAACCCCTCAAGATATTACTGTGTCCCGATTAATTCCTGCTGGAAAAGTCATCAGCAGCCCCTGAAAGGCAGTTGCCTCTGTTTACTCTGGCATAGGGGCCACCCTGGGCTGCAATGGCTGAGGCCACCACATTGTTCTGCAGCTCCTGTTGAAGCCAGCAGCAGGAAAGGCACAGAAAATCCTGCAGCAACATCCATCTCCGTGTTTTGAGGTGGAGACCTTGTCCCAGGAGCTTTAGCTTCCACATCTTCAGCTCAGGACAGGGCACAGGTGACAGCACGCTGAGGCTCACTGAGCTGTCACTCAGTGGTGGCCTCTAGAAATAACTGAGCTGTAGCCCAGCAGCTGTCGTATTTCAAGAGGTGAGATGACAAAACTCTTTCTCTCCAAGCCAGGGGGTTGTTTATTTCCAAAACCTTAAATCCAGCTTCTTTTTTCCACCCTTTTCCTTTGCACCTTCCTTCACCATCACTGAATTCTCCAAGTTTTCACCTGGGCAAGGAATAAACCTCCAGCTCAGAATCACAGAATCACTCTGGCTGGAAAAGACCCCTGAGATCATCGAGTCCAACCATCCACCCTACCCTAAACCACATCCCTCAACACCTCTTTAAACGATCTTTAAACACATCCAAGGATGGCAACTCAACCACCTCCTTGGGCAGCCCACCCTGACCTGTGAAAAGCCTGACCACCCTTGCTGTGAAAAAATTCCTCTTAAATCTAAACCTCCCCTGTTGTAACTTGAACTCAGTCCCTCTTGTTCCATCACTAATTGCTTGTGAGAAGAGACCAGCACCAACATCTCTAGAGTGTCCTTTCAGGTAGTTGTAGAGTGATGAGGTCTCCTTCCAGTCTTCTTCAAACTGAAGAACCCCAGCTCTCTCAGTCTTTCCTCATGAGATTTAGTCTCCAGGCCCTTCCCCACCTTAGCTGCCCTCCTCTGAACCTGCTCCAGCACCTCCACATCTCTCTTGTACTCAGATGCCCAAAACTGGACCCAGTAGTCAAGATGTGGCCTCACCAGTGCCAAACACAGAGGGGTGATAACCTCCCTACTCCTGCTGGCCACACTATTTCTAATACAAGGCAAGATGCCATTTGCCTTCTTGGCCACCTGGGCACACTGCTGGCTCATATTCATCTTCCTGTCAGTTAGAACCCCCAGGTCCCTCTCTGCCAGACAACTCTCCAGCCACACCTCCCCAAGCCTGTAGCGTTGCAGGGGGTTGTTGTGGCCCAAGTGCAGGACCTGGCACTTGGCCTCATTGAAGCTCCTGCCATTAACATTGGCCCAATGCTCCAGTCTATCCAAGTGTCACTGAAGAGCCTCCCTACCCTCTTGCAGATGAACACTCCCACCTAACTTGGTGTCACTGCAAACTTATTAATGATACACTCTGTGTCCTTATCGAGATCATCAACGAAGATGTTAAACAGAGATGGTCCCAACACAGAGCCCTGAGGCACNTGGGCCCAACCCCAAACCCTGGGGCACAGCCCTGGTGACAGGCCACCAGCTGGATTTAACTCCATTAACCAGCACTCTTTGAGCCTGTCTCTTCAACCAGTTTTCATCCAGCAGATTGTGTGCTCGTCCGAGCCATGAGGACCTCCTTCCACTGCTTGAAGCAGCAGTGTCACTGTTCACGTCACACAGATCAGAGAAACGCAAAATGTTAGAGACTGGAAGGGACCTCAAAAGATCATCCAGACCAATCTCCCTGACACAGCAGGATCCCCTAGATCCAGCCACGCAGCAACATGGCCAGGTGGGTTTTAAACATCTCCAGAGAAGAAGAATCCACAACCCTCCTGGGTGGCCTCTTCCAGTGTTCTGTTCAACCTCACTGGGAAGAAGTTCCTTCCCCGATGATGTGGAACCTTCACTGTTCCAGATATTCTACTTCCTTCATCATCTTTGTGGCTCTGTGCTGGACTCTCTCCAGCAGCTCTGTTGTCCTTCTGGAACTGAGGGGCCCAGAACTAGACATGAGATTACAGATGAGGTCTCACCAGGGCAAAGTAGAGGGGAAGGAGAACCTCTCTCGATCTCCTAACCACTCCCTTTCTGATCCACCCCAGGATGCCGTTGGCCTTCTTGGCCATCAGGGCCCATTGCTGGCTTCTGGCTGTCCTTGTGGCCACCAGGACCCCCAGGTCCCTTTCTCCTACACTGCTTTCCAATGGGTCAATCCCCAACCTATACTGGTACCTGGGGTTGTTCTTGCCCAGATGCCAGAATCTACAGTGTCCTTGTTCTAGTTCATTCCATTTCTCCCTGCCCACAGATGGGGAAACTGAAGGACGGGGATGCCACCATGACAGCAGAACTAACACTAACTCCAAATGAGATGCCGCAGTGATTCCCAGCTACTCCATCCGAGCCCATCCCAGTGCAGTGCTGGCCCTGCACACACCCTGCTACCCTCTGCTCTCCCCCCTCACTGCTGCACTTTCTGTCCAACCGGTTCTGCTCTTTATTTTCGTTTCAGGGAGGATCATCGCCCCGGCCAGCTGGAAAACCCACCTGCCAGCCACAGCAACTGCACGGACAAGGAGCAGGAATCATGGAATGGGCTGGGTTGAGCGACACCTTTCACCAGACCAGGTTGCCCAGAGCCCCAACAAACCTGGCCTTGGACACTGCCAGGGATGGAGCAGCCACAATCACAGAATCACAGAATCACAGATCTACCTGGGCAGCCTGTTCCAAGGCCTCAGCACCCTCACAGGAAGGAATTTCTGCCTCAGATCTCATCTCAATCTCTGCTCTTTTAGCTTGAACCCAGCCCTCTTGTCCCAGCACCAGTCCCTCAGAAAAAGTCCCTCTCCAGCTTTCCTGTAGCCCCTTCAGGGACTGGTAGCTGACTTAAGGTCCCCCCAGAGCCTTCTCTTCTCCAGCTGACCAGCCCAAACTCCCTCAGCCTCTCCCCAGAGCAGAGGGGCTCCAGCCCTCTGAGCATCCCTGTGGCCTCCTCTGGACTCTCTCCAACAGTTCCAGCTCTTTCTTGTACAGGGGACTCCAAAACTGGCTGCAGGACTTGAGGACAGGTCTCACCAGAGCAGAACAAGGGAGGAGAATCCCCTCCCTGGCCCTGCAGGTGGCTGTTCCTGTGACCCAGGCCCTGGGCTGTCCCCACACACTGCAGGAGCAGAGTGGCTGTTGCAAGTCCCTTGCGGCATCAACCAAGGAACAGAATCACCTCTTGAGAGCAGAGAGCTGCCACCAGCTGCTCTTGAGCTAGAATCCTTTCCAAGAGAACAGCCCAAGCTGCTTTTTTCCATGTGAAGTCTTGGGAAGTGTTGATCTGGGAAGGAAGAGATTCTGTGCTGGACAGAAGGGACAGCTCTGCAGTCATGAAACATCTGGTTTGCAACACCCCAGGAGCCTGTTTTGGCCAACAGCCTCGTGGCTGAAGCACGGGGTGGGGGGGGTCTTCAAGGCACTGCAGCTGCTGGGGAGGGGCTGGCTGGGGTGGGAGCACTGCCCCGGCCTCACCCAGGGCATCCTGGGCCACCTCGGTGGTCCCCAGGCAAATCTGCACAAGGAGCCCAAGATGCCACGGCAATTAGTCACTACACCAGGGTAGCTAGTCTGAGAGCCAGGGGGCTGCTCTCAGCACCATTTACAGGGAGAAGAGTGATGGCAGGTGACAGCTTCACCTCATCATCTGGTCATCCCTACCCTGGGGCAGCCCTGAGCTGGGGCAAAGCAGGCAGAGAGCCACCACCCTGCCTGGGGAACCTCTGGGGCTCAGCTGATGCCAGCAGACCTGTTACCCTGTCCAGAGTATCTCACCAAGGCAGAACCTTCTCTCCATCACTGCTAGAGCAAAGAAAGGCCCTAAGCTGGGGATGTTCAACACACCTTGCCACCCTTCAGGCACCAGAATCCACTGTCACCACTTGATACTGAGAAGAATCTCCAACCTATGAGGCAGGAGGACACCCAAAGCAACAACCCCCTGGGACACTGCTGTGTCCCACATCCCTCAGGCTTAGAGATTTAGATCTTGCTCCATCCTGGCCTGGGGACAGAGCGGAAAAGGATTTGCAGCTCCAGCCCTTTCCTTCTCAGCCTCAGGGAATAGCACAAGGATTTCAAAAGTCCCTGCCAAGAATCAACAGTGCAGATGTTGAGCTCTTGGCAGGGACCTCCAGTGTGCTCCCTGAGGGATCAAGGAGCACAGGCTTGGGCTGAATACATCTCTGAGCCCCCCTACCCACACGCGGGGCACCGCAGCTTCACCACGAGCAAAGCAGAGCAAATTTGGGTTGGGATGATACAGAGCCAGAGCACTGTCCCTGGAAGGGTTCAACAGGGGAGATGGCGTGTTTCAGGACATGGGTTAGTGGTTGGGGGTTGTAGGGAAGACAGTTAGATTTCACAGAATCACAGGATCCCAGAATGATTGAGGCTGGAAAAGCCCTCTGAGCTCATCCAGTCCAGCCCAGGACCTAACATCACCTCAGTGGCCACAGTCATGCTGTCCTTCAACACCTCCAGGGATGGAGACTCCCCCACTGCTCTGGGCACTTCATTCCAGTGTCTGATCACCCTTTCCATGGGGAAGGGCTTCCTAACATCCAACCTACCTCAAGCCCTCCCCTCTTGTCCTGGTGCTGGTTGTCTGGGAGAAGAGCCCAACCCCCACCTGACTGCAACCTCCCTTCAGGGAGTTGGAGAGAGGCAGAAGGTTCCCTCTGAGTCTCCTCTTCCCCAGGCTCAACACCCCCAGCTCCCTCAGCCAGTCCCCATCAGCCCTTCCCCAGCTTCACTGCTCCTCTGGACTCAGTCCAGCCCCTCAAACTCTTTCTTGAAAAGAGGGGCCAAGCACTGCCCCCAGTTCCTGAGGGGAGGTCTCTGATTATAATTATGATCTTAACTTGACAATCTTGAAGGTCTTTGCCAACCTTCATGATTCTATGATACCCACTGCACGGACCCAGCTGGCAGCCCAGAACCAGTCACACAGCAAAATGGTGCAGAAAACCCAGCAGAAGGAACTGGGAGCACACATCCACCGCTTGCAGCACTCCCTGATTTAGGAACTACAGGCAAGTTACGAGGTGAGTGGCTCTGCCATAAGGCAACCTGCCTGGCAGCTCGACTCAGTTTGCATGAGCACAGCTCATTTGCCTGAAAAACCTGCATGGAAACCACAGGGAGAAGCCACACGCAAATAGGTGAGTGCAGAGATGCCTGGAATGAGCCCAGTTAAATGCCTGAGCTGCAGAACCAGCTGCTGCCGAGGGCTTGGGGTCACTCCTGCACCTCACAGCGATGCCCACGATGCTCTCCCCGCACCAGCAGAGCCCCAACACCCCAGAGATCCCCACGGCCATGGAAGGAAGGGCAGAAAACCATCCTCTCTGCAAGGCAAAGCCCTTGGCAAGCGCCCCCACCCCGATGCATCCTGTTCGCCGCTTCGTATCCGGCTCGGGAATTCCAGGCACATCTGCACATCTCCCTTGCTCGAGCGCACAGCTGCGTGTCCCTACCTGCCCCCCCCCCCCTGCCCC
>VXBP01004249.1:128111-144269 GCA_013400115.1 Rhinopomastus cyanomelas
CCCCCCCCCACCATGGGGAAAGGCAGCCAGGCCCTCTGAGCATCACCCTGGCTCCCCAGGAGTGGCCCTGGCTGCTCCCCTCGTGTCAAGAAGTCAATTAGCTAAGCTGAAGCTATCACAGACACACAGATCATGAGGGGCTGAAAGGGATCTCCAGGGGTCATGGAGTCCAACCTCCCTGCTTGAGCATCACTCCTCATAAACCACAGCACAACATCTGGAGGGGAGTCCTTGTGTGCTGGGCCGTGCATGAGGTTCCATCCCATCACCTGGATGGGTCGTGTTGCCTTCAAGAACAGAACTAGCAAAAAGCAGAGAATCATTCAGGTTGGAAAAGACCCTTGAGATCATCCAGCCCAACCCATAATCCTACTCTACCAAGTTCAGCTCTAGATGGGGACTCGACTCCCTGGGCAGCCTGTTCCAAGGTCAGAGGGAAAACTAAGGACTGTGGGGTCAAACCTCCCTGTCCTGTGGGTCTAGCTGGGGTGGGTCAGAGAGAAGACTGGGAGAGTTCAACCCCGGGGTTTGAGAACCGGGGTGGGATGTTGAGCCCCACCATGAGCAGCCCGTGGTCCTTGTTTAGAGATCTAGTCTAGAGGTGACCTTGGTAGACTAGAGTTATGGGTTGGACTTGATGAGCTCCAGGGTCTTTTCCAACCTGAATGATTCAATGATCCCAATGCCCTTCTTCTACTAAACCTCCCCAACCGCTTTGTCCTTCCTTGGCTGATGCATCATCCCCACACCAAGGGGATTGCCATCAGTGCTTATCACTCACGAGCTCCAAATCCATCAAAAACTGCTACAGAAAGAAGGAAAAGACCCAGTTTGGGGCAGGATGCACCACCAGGACGGTGCCTAGAGCCTCCCTGGAGAAGTCCACCAGGACTGAGTGGGCTACAGCAACAGACTGGGGCAGGGAACAAAATAAATCCCACTGAGGTCCTTCTTATCCCTTATTTTGACACCTTGCTTCCATCACCCCCAAGCAGAGACGAAGTGCCCTGAGCAGAGGAGCATCAGGGCTGCCTATAGGCAACCCCCACCCCCCCCCAATCCCTTTTGCCAAGACAAAAGGGACACTTTGTGGAGAGGCTGAATTAATTCCCTTTCATGCAAAAGGAAATCGGTTCCTCTTGCCAGAAAAGCCCAAAATGGAGCAAAGTGGAGCAGAAGAGCAGCTCGGCGGCACCTCAGTGCCAAATCAGCCACCGCTGATCCCCGGGCACCGATGTCACCCAGCCCAGGGAGCAGAGCCTCCAATTAGGATGGCAAGGGACAGGGAATGAAAGGCAGAAGAAACTGCTTAATTGAGGAGCTGCAGCCAGGCCTAAGATTATCCAGAGGAATGTGAGGCTCCTTTACAGCGGGTTCAGTCGCTTGAAACAAGAATGAATAGAGCAGACTCCATGCGGGAGAGAGAGAAGGGAAAGAAAGATTCATATGACCTGGATTTAGGGTTGAGATGAGATATGGTAACTGCCTGAGGAGCAGAGAGCGGTTGCACCCCATTACAGCCCCATTTGGTGTCTCCCTCCAAAAGCCTCAACCAGTCAGAAGCTCTGAGCTCCTCGTGATCCCCCAGGAACATAGTTAACGCTCTCCATTAGCCTCCAGCAGGAGCAGGGACCTCCCAGTCACCCAACAAAAAAATCCATCCAGTTCTCTTCCCAGTCCAGAAGGCCACCAGTGACCAGCTGGAGGGATCCAGCTCCAGTTAAAGGGACACAAGGCTGTGCCCATCCATGTTACAGACAGAAGACAAAAAGCACCACCTTCCCCCTTTCCCTGGCAGTTTCATCCTTATCCCTTCTCATTTGGAAAACTCCACCATCCTGCAGCTCCAAGTGCTGCCCTGATGGACCAGGAAGGGTTGGCTCATCCTTGCATTGGCTGGTTTAGTCCCAAGGGAGAAAATCCACCTCTGGCATGGCCAGAGTATAGAACCATAGAACCACAGGGTTGGAAGGGACCTCTATAGGTCGTCTAGTCCAACTCCCCTGTAACAAGTAGGGCAAGCACTCACCAGACCAGGTTGCCCAGACCCCATCCAGGCTGACCTTGAATGGCTCCAGGGACGGGGCCTCTACCCTCTCTCCGGGCAGCCTGTTCCAGGGTTTCCCCACCCTGAGATTCAACAATTTTTTCCTCAAGTCCAGCCCCAATCTGCCCTTTTCCAGCTTCAAACCATGACCCTTCATCCTATCATTCCCTGCCCTATTGAACAGACCTCCAAGATCATGAAGTCACCAGTGATCCCATTCATCCACCACCAGTCGGAGTGATGCTCATGGGCAGAACAGGAGCAGAATCAATTTTCCATGGGGCTTCAAAATCCCACTAATGATGCAGCAGCACACAGGGAATGCTCATATCAGCAACTTTTGGTCCCTCCTATGTCCTCAACTATTTAAGAAAAACATAAAAAAGCAGAATAATTCCTAAACATGGGAATTGCCTGGCTGCACCTCAGCAGAGGTGCAGCAGCCCCTACCCTTGGCCGTTCTCCACAGTCACACAGCCCATACAAACAGCATCTGCGCCGGGATAAAGGCGCTTTGTGCAAGAGTCATCTCTCAGCACGTTCCCATATGGGATTTGATCAGACTGGACTTAGTGGAGCTTTAAAACCTCCCCCCGTCCCTCTCCTCAGCTCCTGAGAGCTGCAACATTCCCAAGGTATTACCCGCCTCGCTGCCCCTTTCCAGGGCTTCCCCTAGTCCTCAGGGGGTGAGAGATGAAGGAGTTTCGGGGGCACTTCAGGGTGCTCCTAGCAGAAAGCAAAGGAAGAGCAGGTTAAAGAAGCAGTAGAGGGCCTGTCTAAGAACTGGGTCTGCCCAACATCACCAAGCAGCTCTGTGGGGAAAAACTCATCCTTTTGCACAACAATTGGGATCATGGAATCAGGGAATGGGTTGAGATGGAAGGGACCTCACAGCTCCCACAGAGCCAACCCCCTGCCATGGGCATCGACACCTCTCATCTGACCAGGTTGCCCAGAGCCCCATCCAACCTGGCCTTGGACACTGCCAGGGATGGAGCAGCCGCAGCCTCCCTGGGCAGCCTGTTCCAGTGCCTCAGCACCCTCACAGGGAGGGATTTCTGCTTCAGATCTCATCTCAACCTCCTCCAGAAGGAGACTAGGGGAGACAAAGGCAGAAACCCCAGAAGCTCCCACTCAGCTCTCCCGACAAAGACTGGGAAATCACAGAATCACAGAACATTAGGGATTGGAAGGGACCTCGAAAGATCATCCAGTCCAGTCCTCCTGACACAGACAGATTCCCTAGATCCAGTCACACAGGAACATGGCCCGGTGGGTTTTAAACGTCTCCAGAGTAGGAGAATCCACAGACCCTCTGGGCAGCCCCTTTCAGGGCTCTGTGACCCTCAATGGGAAGAAGTTCCTGGTCACACTGATGTGGAACCTCCTCTCTTCCAGCTCACACCCACTGCCCCTCGTCCTGTCACTGGGTGCCACCGAGCAGAGCCTGGCTCCGTCCTCTTGACACTAACCCTTCACATATTTATCAACACTGATGGGGTCACCCCTCAGTCTCCTTTTTTCCAAGCTCAAGAGATCCAGCTCCCTCAGCCTTTCCTCATCAGTGAGGTGTTCTACTCCCTTCATCATCTCCGTGGCTCTGTGCTGGACCCTCTCCAGCAGCTCTGTGTCCTTCTGGAACAGGGTGGCCCAGAACTGGATATGAGAGTCCAGCTGTGGTCTCACCAGTGCAGAGTAGAGGGGGAGAAGGACTTCTCTAGATCTCCCCTTTCTGATCCACCCCAGGATGCCTTCTTGGCCACCAGGGCCCATTGCTGGCTCCTGCCCATCCCGCTGGCCACCAGGACCCCCAGGTCCCTTTCTCCTACACCACTCTCCACCAGGTCAGTGCCCAACCTATACTGGTATCAGGGGTTGTTCTTGCCAGAAACACCCCCTCGATGCTTTTGCCATCCGAGGGGCACTGGGAGCCCCCCTCTCTGTGCTGCAGCCTTCACTCCCAACCTCAGCAGGCCCCACTTTCTCCTCCTCCCCCCTCAGCCCTGCTTCCTCCTTTTTAATAATAATAATTAAAAAAAAAAGTTATATGACTTTAATTAAATGCCCTTATTAAAAGGGTGAAATATTTGGAGAGGCTGTTTTTACGCTGGAGGCACATTTTCCAGCAGGCTGCAGAGCGTCTGCATCCGCCCGCCCCGGGCCCTTTTTAATGCACAAATAAATCCCCACCTGAAGTGCTGACAGGTTATTATGCAGCAGGGCAGCCAGCGAGAGTAAACACAGGGGCAAAGTTTTAACCTCTTGCAGTCGCCGAGCTGGGCTCAGGTGTAAATGATCAGTGACACTGGCCACCAGCCGCTCCATCGGGCCCCCGTGGGATGCGGGAGAGCGTCGCTCTCTCCCAGGCCCCGGCGCCAAGACCCCACCAGCACAGGTTGGTCTCTGCAGGTGATGCCTGGACTCATAGTGATTGTAGAAGTGGATTAATTAAGGGATTGATGATCCTGCTCTGGCAGGGGGATAGGACTAGATGATCTTTTGAGGTCACTTCCAACCCCTAATGTTCTGTGATTCTCTGATTAAAGTCATGGGAAAGGGCTCTGTGCCCCTGTCTGGGATCACCGAGGTTGGAAAAGCCCCTCGAGATCCTCAAGTCCAACTGTCCACCCTACAACCCCCAACCACCAACCCATCTCCTGAAACAACGTGTCTGCTCGTTGGTTGAACTCCTCCAGGGACAGTGCCTCCACCCCATCCCTGGGCAGCCTGTTCCAAGGCCTCTCCACTCTTTCTGGGACAAAGTTTTCCCTAAGATCTGACTCTCCCCTGGCACAACCTGACCCCAAAGTTGTGGGTGAGAAGCAGGGATGAGTGTTCCCCACCGAGTCCCACTGCAGTGTTCCCGTGTCAGCATCCAGAGCTGAGAAACTGGGCTCAGCCAGGGTGTCCCAGAACAGAGGGAATCCCAAATGAAGCAGAGCTGGGACATCACTGGCTCCTGGTTATACTGGTCAAGCTGCAGGGATCTGGGGACAAAGGAAACCCCACTGCAGCGTTTACTTCCACTCAGTGCTGGATCCCCCACTTCTGGCTGTGCCATGGGGAAGAAAGAGAATTCCCATAGATGTCACCCCTATCAGTCCCACGGTCACCACAGAGGGGTATGAGCACCAGGACCCTTGTGTGCAGGCAGCCCTGACCTCCTGCACAGCAGAGGCACCTTCCAATAGCCCAGGTCCCATTTGCATCCCTATTTCCAAAGCCAAATCCTGCTCTTTGCATCTGCCTCTATCAGCAGGGGGGAAGAAATGGGGCAGATAATCAACAAACTACAAACAAATGGAGGGAGGGAACCCAACCCAACCACCGGCAACTCGCTGCTCTATTTCCAGAGGAGATGGGAGGACACAAGGCAGCTCCCTCATTCCCATGGAGCCCACCCTCCACCCCTCCTATCCCCATGGAGAACAGCATCTCCATGCCCTGGGAAATACATGAAGGGGTTCACCAGGGCTCCCACATTTAGGAGCAGTGGCTTCTCCCTTCCAGCATTTACACACAGAGATCAAATCTGCTCAACCTCCACAGCTCCTACAGCAATTAACAACAACTAATAACTCCAGGAGCTCAGGCCCAGCCATTTGAGCATTGTCACAGCTCGGCAACCAAAACCAGCAGCTCCCAAAGGCAGTGCCCACCTCTCCCAGTTTGCAACTGGTCTTCTTTACCAAGGGTGAAAAAGAAGCTGCAAATCCCTGTGGTGCAAAGAGCAGCATCTCCATCCCTTGCACATCACAGCAGGAGGAATTCTCTGCTAGAAGGAGTGATTTACACAGAAAAGAGAGAACTGGAGGGGCCACGCTGCCCACCTGTGAGGTTGCCCTTCACCAATGGCCATGCAACAGCTCAGAGGAGGACCTCAGCCCCCTTGGATGCTCACCTGGGACAGGGCAGCCAGGACAGGCTCCAACAGAAACATCCCTCTTGTCTGACAGAATTAAAGCCCCCGCTTCGCTTCCACATCTGACAAGACGCCGCACGCTCCGCTAATCCTTGGAGGAGATTAACGTTTTATTTGGAATTCCTTCCTCTGAATGTGGCAATTACGAAGGGTGGGTTGGATGGCGTGGTTGGGGTTTGGGGTTGTTTTCTGCATTTCTTAAAGATCCTTCTCCCAGTTGACTGAGGAGTGTTGGGCAAATGTAGAACTTGAGGTCTTGGATCAAACCCCCAGCAGCCTCTTGCACAAAGGGATGTCCCTTGTCTCATCACTCCACACCCCCAAAACTACAGCCTATTTTTTGTAAGACGAAGGGAGAAGCTGTCCCAATCCTAGAGAAAATTGGGGACACACATCCAGTGCTGAGGAACACAGCAGATCCCCTCCAAAGGAAGCTGGACTGCTCCTCTGCTAGGCTCAGTAATCAGCAAAATGACATGTTTTACCCCAAAACAGCTGCAGCTCCCTGGTGTAAACCTGGAGTAGGATCAAAGGCATCACCTGCTCCAGGGAATCCCCAAAACCCTGAGGGTTTGGTTACTTTTGCCAACACCAGAAGAGTTGGTCCCTAGAGAGAGCCCTGCCCTCTCCCCACCCAACTGATGCTAATTCCTGCCCCTTGGAGCTGCCACTGGAGCTTCAGCTGGGAGGAAGAGGAGGGGACCTTCTCACCACTGGGGACACAGGGCCAAACTGGGAACACATCTCTTATGACCCTACAGATGGATGGAGTTCATCCCACTTTTCATGCGTGGTTTCCAGGGCTGGACATCACAGCTGGAGGGCCAGCACCAGCACAGACCCTCAACCAAGCCACGACCATCCAGCCCAGTGCCCTGAGGACAATCCCAGTGCTGAGAGACCTCACAAAACACAAATCCAACACAAACCCAAAACTGCTGACGCTGCGTTTGGCACCTGAACTCCCAAGCAGACCCCAGACCCTGGCACCCAGTCCAGCTGTTCCTACTCACAGTGGGGAACTGGAGGAAGGATGCCCTGAGCAGAGCAGAGCAAACCCTTGCTCCACACCAAGAAAAAAATGAATTAATAAATCAGAAGAGTACCAAGTGCCTGTAGCTGTCAGGAAGCATTTCTGCAGCTTTGGCAAGACAGACACAAATAATTTAGTGCAACCTTGCTGAGGTGCATTAAGCTGTCAGAGTGGATGATCTGAATTTAATCACCCCAGCAGATCAAAGTTCCCCAGCAGTGGGCTGAACACCCAGGGATGAAGCAGAGGATGGAGGGTGAGGAACAGGAAGAGCCCATACGATGTGCAGCAGCCTCAGGGAGCTCTCAGGATGTTGGCTGCCCACAACAGGGGTTGTCTCTGCATGGGATACTGGATCTCCACTGTGCAATGGGCCAAGGAAAGCTGGAGCTGAGCAGCTCCTGTGTGTGACCCAAAGCCATCAGGTGGACTCAAGGAACACAATGCCAGTGGAAAGGATTAGCTACCACCGCTGATCCCAACAGTGAACGTTCAAGACTGTGGAGATCAACTCTGCACCTAGCTCTGCCATAACAGCCTGATGAACCCAGTCCCACAAGGAGGTCCTGCCTTAGCTCACAGAATCACAGAACATTGGGGATTGGAAGGGACCCCAAAAGATCATCCAGTCCAACCCCCCTGGCAGAGCAGCAGCTCATCCCATGTCCTAAGCCACCACGCTGCAGTGGGAGAGGCACTTGCTGCTGGCCTGACCTACAGCTCCTGTTGGGTCCATCCCAACCATCAGCTTCTGCTTGAGCCCATGCAGCTCCTCCAGGGGTACAATCTGCCAAAAGCCCCCTCCCAGTTGAACCACATCAACCTCACCTCTGCCAGAGCATGTGGAGCAGCTAGGCTGGAGGAGCACGAGCTGCAAACACCCAGCGATCACCCCCACATCAGCACCCAGTGAGGGGGGAGCAATCCTGGAGGACAGTCACAGCATCCCCACCAGACCTACTCTTTGTCTACATCCAATTTAAATCCCTGAGGGTCCCACCAAAAGCCCCACAAGCCAGCAACACCTCTTTGTGCCACCCTCCACCACCCCTTCCAGCAGACAAGAGGGGAAAGTCACCATTTCTCACATCTGGGAGGAAGGTCACTCACGGCTGCAGTGACTGAATCGACACTTCCCTGGGCTGGTTCAGCCTTTGACCACCCACCCCATTAATTTTTACCAAGGTTCATCCCAACAACTAGTCAGAGCCACCTCCAGCAGAAGCAACAAGCAGAGCACAAGGGCAGCTGGACTGGCTTCTGCTGGAAGTGCTGCCCCGGAACCCTGATTTCTTCATTTAATTCAAATTTTTGAGTCTTCTTTTTCCATTTGCACAAATTCACCCCTAATTTCAGCAGCTCCAGCAGCCACCAGAGACCCCCAATGTGCTTCCCAATTACCCCAGTGTGGTCACCCCTAGCTGTTCCCCCCCTTCCTTGCCCGATTACGGAACGCCGAGCGAGCCCGTTACATAAACCTAATTAGCAGGGCTCCGCTTTCAGCACAGCCAATGGCTTCGTTAATCCGGGATTTGTTCTCCTAGAGACTAATTTAATCACACAGTGCCAGCCAGGCTGCTCACGTGGCCGAGGGGCGACAGCAACCCCCCAAAAAAGTAAATCTCTGTGCCCCCATAATGAGCTGCTACAGGTAAAACCAGCTCTAAGGGAAAACAGGCGCTCGGGGACCTTAATCCTCTACAACTGCCGCAGACAGAACCTACTGCTTGGAAAAAAATCATAATGAAGTAAAATCTTGAGAGAGATTTGGGGAGAAAAGCCAGACTGCGATTAGACCGGTGCGACCCCGCAGCTCAGCCCTAGAAACATCCTACAAAAGTCCTTCCAGACAACTGTTGAGCTTGTGCTGCCCGAAAGGGAAGTTCAAGCGCTGCCAACACCAGTAGGAGCAGCTCCTCGTTAAACTAATCTTAATGAGGTATCTCCAGCACCAGTGGCAGGATTCCCCAAGGGCGGGAGGATATCACTGGGAAATGGGAATTGCATCACAGCTCAGAGCTCTCAGAAAAATCCCAGTGAGGGATCCTGAGGTTTGAACCTACCGACGCTCCTCTCTGAATTTTGAAACTTCAGAGGTTGTGTTTTCACACTCAACTTTACAAAGAGAAGAGCTAGGAAGTCAACAAGAAGTGGGATCACAGTGCAACCCCCACCCCAACATCTCAAATTTTGAGGAAGACCCCTGAATATTCCCAAACCTTTAATAAGCACCAAGTTCCAGACGTTGCCACCTTTCCCAAACCTCTGAGAAAGCTGGGATGAGAGGAAGATGTTGCACATGAAGCCAGCAATGAGGTTTCATGGGCACCAGAGGATGTGCAGCCTACAACAGCGGGGACCTGGCTCCCATCACATCGGTCTGAGAAAGTGAAAAGGGAGAGAACCTCATGTATTTTCAGAGACACAGACATGTCCTACCCAAAGCACTTCAGAGAATGAATGTAGATTAGAAACAACCCTTGAGATCATCAAGTGCAACCACTAACCCAACTCCACCAAGTTCACCGCTAGTCCAGATGTCTAAACTCAGCCCTGTCTGGCCCTACATATCACCCCCAAGCGTGGGGGCAGCAACAGGTCCGTTCGCCCACCCAGAGCATCACTGGGGACAAGGATTGGGGTCTGGCTGCATCTCATACCCCCATGGCATGGCATGCCCACCCATCTGGGAAGAGTCCTGCCATCTCTGGGAGTGAAATGAAAGCCCTTCACCCCCTGCACTACCCTTCAACCCCAACTGAGGGGTTCCAGAGCCACCAAGCCAAATGCAGGATCTGTGGTAGCCCAGTAACGGAGCAGTCCGTTTCCTCCTCCCATGACGCTGCAGAGTCTATTGAGCCTCCTCAAAGGAGCTCTGAGCAGTTCAAGAGGTAACAGGGGCAACTGAGATGGAAAGACAAAAGGGACCCCCCCCAACTCATCAAGTGTAGAGGAGCTGGGGAGCTGCTGCTGGAGCCCTTGGCAGGTACCAAACAGCCAGAGAAACAGAGGACCCAGTGGTAGAGCTCTTGCTTGCAGTGGTGGGATGTCAAGGGAGCTGCTGGTCCCTCCCCAGTGGTTCCTGGATGCACCAAGCTGGGCTTTCACTCCCCCAGTGCCCACAGCACCATCACTCCCCCTCACTCAGGGCACTGATCTTGGCAGGAGCAGAGTTGAGAGCTGAGCCCCCTACCCAGCTCCAGAGCACAAGACACCTACTTATGGGCTTGGCATCCCCAGGGCTGGTTACCCAAGGGATTCCCTGCAGCTGCAGGAGGGTGAAAGGATGTTGGGGTCTGTGCATCGCTCCACCTGCTACACAGCTCTTCCCTGAAGCCTTGGAAAACCCCATAGGCCCAGCTAAGGCACCACAGGACACACCCTGGTAACTGAAAACAACACATCAACTGGGGAGAGATGGGTGTTACTGAGACCATCCAGCACCCCTTGGGTCTCTCTCCAACCTGCAGCACCCAGCACTGAGCACAGGCAGCTCCAGCCTGGGGCAAACCCCTCCGCAGCAGATCTGGCATCGCTGTACCTCAGGATCCATCCCAGAGCTGCATCCCAGAGCCAGGTCTGCACTGGAAGAAAGTCTCAGCACAGACAAGGCTGTGGGGCCAGCCCAGCCTCTCACATGGAGCTCCCTGGGAGCCCAGCCCAAGCAAGCAGAGCGGGGCCAGGCTGGGGGGCCCCGGCTACGTGATGGGTTTCACAGGGCACCGGCTCGGAGCTGGGCTGTTGACACTCTCTTCTCTAGCCAAGTGTAAAGAGTTTTTTTCCCCCTGGACTGTGGAAAGGTGAAGCAAGGACATCCACAGCCAAGCGTCATCATCCAGGCTCGGAGAGCTCTGGCAGCAGCATCCAGCTCTGCACTGACTTTAATTTATAACTGAGCTCACGGTAATTCTGAAGAAAGGCAGGAATTGGCCTCTTAATTCCCCCAAAATTAAAGAATAGCCAAAAATCAGAATTTGGGAGTTTTTCCTCCTTCTGAGCTTCTCACCAGCTTCTGGTTTAAGAAAGCTGACTGTCACCAACAGCCTTGAAAAAGAATTAGATCCAACCCTGCCATAAATCCCATCCTTCCAGAGGATCCCACAGCCCTCAGCAAGGGAAACTCCACCTCCTGGGCAGACTCCCTGGACTGTGATCAGAGCTGCTGGGATTTCAAACCTGACTTGGTTGTTCACTCAGCAACAGGTCCAGAACCTCCTTTCTGCTGTTGAAGCACAGCCTTGGGTACCTGAACTGGCACCACCAGGGAGACAGAGGGGATGGGGTATGGGTGAAGCAGCCGTGGCACTGGGCACGTCTTATCACCCCACAGCATAGCAAAGGGCCATAAATCCAGAGCCGGTGCTTTGTGGGGCTAGAAGGTGACCGCCTGTGGTCCTGATGGGGCAGCTTAAGCACATGCCCAGGTGCCCCACATCTGGCATGATCCTTGGCCAAGACCTCAGTGTGACAGTAAAAACCCTCAGGATGGGCTTCCAGGTTTGATGGGGGCCTTAGGAATTTTTTTCTAGGCACAGCAGGACAAGCTGGGCTCTTCTGAAAAAAACCGCATCTTCTGCTCCAACCTGAAGGAATGAGCATGGCTCTGGCGAGGGAACATTGGGCTACAAGAGCCCGACTACCACCTCACAAAGAAAGGAGCTGGCCCATGTCTCCAGTACAGGATCCCCACAGGGCTCTGGGCATGTGGGAGAGGGAGACACCCACATGCCTGTGGGGTGTGGAGACATCACTGACACCATCTCAGTTGATGATCTTGGAGGTTCTTTCCAACCTTAGCAGTTCTGTGCCCTTCACCTCTGACTGGGAGGGACCAGGCACCATAAAGGAGGCCATTGCAGCTCCCACCTCCAACCCCATCACACAGCTGCAGGATGTGCAGCAGAACCCAGCACCCCTGACCTTGACCATGAGGAACACTTGGTCTCTGCTTCACAGAACGTTAGGTGTTGGAAGTGACCTCAAAAGACTATCTGATCCGACCTCATCTTCATCCACCCAGAACCAGCTGCTGCCTCCACTCCCACCCACTGCAGGCAGGAGGACAGTGGGGACACCAGCATTTGAACAAGTCTCCCATCCTGGACTCGTGTGGGCATCTAGCAACAGCCACAAACTTCAGCAGTAAGTGAATAAACACTCACAGAGCAGCAACGAAAAATAAATAGCTAAAAAGTGGGGAAATACCATAAAAAGTGGAACTTCCTCTCACGGTTGGACCTCTCCTCTGAGCAAAGCTCCTGATGACACAACGACATTGGTATTGAACCGGTCAGACCACAGCAGAAGCCCTTCCAAAGGGCAGAGGTTGCTCCAGTTTCACCCAGTTCAAGCACCGACTGCAGGAGCTGGCTGTGCCCTGTGGGAAGGGCTCTGCTAGCGCAGCCAGATGCCACCCCCAAGCGTCACCCCATGGCCTGGAGACTTGTCCTGTCTGGGCAGGAGCTGCCCACGTCCTTGGTGCAGGGTGAGCAAACAGGCGGTTATCTCCCCTGGGCAAACAACGGGGCCGTTAAGCGACAGGACTCAGACAATATTTAATTACCCCGATCGTGGGAAGGGGGCAGCAAGAGGAGGGGGGGGAAGGCAGAAACTGCGGGGGAAATTCCACACCCGGAGATGAAACAGAGCTGCGGGAGGGTGCTGACAGGTGAACAGACAGGTAATAGCCCAGTACTGTTTGCTTAACCCCATGAGCTCCCCGCAGCTCCATGGTGCACCCCAAACTTCACCAGAGCACCAAAACCACCATGGGAGAGCTGGATGTTGCTCCTCCATCATCCCTAGGAGCTGGGATGATCCATCAAGCTGATGGATCTACAAAGCTTCAGCACTAGATGCCCATCTCCCTGGGGCTAAGCCAGAACCTTTAAGGTGTTGGTGGCACCCTAAATTCTCCCTCAGCAACCCCTGCATCCCCAGCTCCTGGGGAAGGGACAGCACTGAGCACAAGGGCTGCTCCTCAGGTGCCATCGCTGGGTCACTCAAGGATTTTGGAAGCCTTGGCAAAGCAGATGAGGTCCAGAGGCTGCTGAGCACCATCCAAGCAGCATTGGCAGCTACTGAGTGATTAATAGAGGTGACAAGGCTGCACCAGCCAGACAGGAATGTGCTCTGAAGGGCAACGAGCACATCAGCCAAAGGTGTTAAAGAGCTGGGCAGGTTGTTTATAACCCTCCATGAACAACCCATTAACCATTAACCTGCTGCTCTGTACAAGCCCTCCCCACAGCAGGAGCCCGCAGAGCACCAGGGGCACTGGGACAAGCACACACAGACCCACTGGTCAATGGCCAGGTCCCATGGGAGGTCAAGCTGTAGGTAATCACGATAATGGGGAAAACAAGGTGATTCTGGGGAAGAGATGTTTGTCCTGGAGCTGGGAATGGACCATGGTCAGAGGAGGTACCGACGGCAGGGGATTTTCTCATGAAATTCCCTTTCAGATGCTCACGCTCCTGACCTTGAGCTTCCCAGCATCACAACTCCATGAATCACACATCTGAGGTCACCCAGCTCCTTCTCAGCAGCAGGTTCCATTCTGGATTCTTTACATTGACATCCTTCCTCACTGGCATCCTGACAGAGGTACTCTGGACAGGCACCAAGGAGCAATGGCTCCATGCAGGAGAGGGAGGTGCCACCCAGAGAGTGGCTTTCTCCTTTCTCCTTCCCAGGCTGCTCCAAGGGCAGTTGGATCACTTGCAAGAGAAACCTGCTCTCCACATCTATTTGCCTGAACTTTGTTTTTAAGGATTTGCTTATCACTCCCACCCCATCCCAGCACAAACATCAGGAAAGGAAAATAAAAGGGAAAGCTGGACAGGTAGAAGTGAAGGAAGAAAAGGCTGTGCTCTGCAGAGGGATTCTTAGAGGATTCACAGCCACTGTGGTGCTTTATTGTTTCTGCTCCTGAAAGAGCTTCAGAGACCCGGGTTCAGAACTCTGCTCCAGCCAGAAATCCTGCACAGGGGCTCTGGAGAAACTTGAGTGACTTGCAAGCTTTGGACTTCTTACCCAGGAGGCTTTAGAAAATCCCAGCCCTAATCCTTGAGTGCTGTAGGAACCACCCCCCTTCCCTTCTGTAAAAGGGGATAACATCTTCCTGCCCCACAGGAACGGCCCTAGCGCTGCTCTCAGATGCTGCTGAGATAAGAGTTAGGGCTGAGCTCCCCCACTGCCTTTCCCCTGGGGATCCCCTGCTCCAGCAGCTACAGCTCACGGAAAGAGGGGAAAATACACCCAGAGGTGTCTGCTCAAGGGCTGGAACAGAAAACCAGGGTTTCTGCTCTGCCCTAAACCCTACAGGGAGCAAAGCTCTGCCAAGCCCACAGGTGCCACCTCCATAGGGCTCTGTGCTTTGCCACCACTTCCCATCACTTCATCTTCCAGAGCCTCAGAGCTGAGTGGTGAAAAACCTAATGAGAGGCTTCACCCACCTGCCCAGAGGGGCTACCCCAGCCTGGGG
Source organism: Rhinopomastus cyanomelas (assembly GCA_013400115.1). Lineage (NCBI taxonomy): Eukaryota > Metazoa > Chordata > Aves > Bucerotiformes > Rhinopomastidae > Rhinopomastus > Rhinopomastus cyanomelas. The sequence goes on from VXBP01004249.1 coordinate 142,600, forward strand.
CCACCAGCACCTCCCAAAGCGCTCAGAAGCCACAGCAGGGCAAGCGTGAGAAAAGCCCAGCACACGCCACTGGCTTCTGCGATGAAGAAACTAAGGGCTGAGTCACAGCTCTGTGTTCCCAGACACCCAACAAACTGGTTTCCACCAAAGGGATGTTGGTGATCATCCCAGAAGGGATTGAACAACGGCACCAGGCTAACGGGGATCCTGCGCCTTGATGTTCTCATCGCAGCCAGGAGAGCTGAAGGGAGGGTTTGAGGAGAGGGGACCCTCAGCACATCCACACCCATCCCAGCCTCATGGATATTTCCAAATACATCCTCAGAACCAACTGGTTTATCACACCAGTGGCTTCCCACAAGAGGATGTAAAAGCTTTGCCCTCATCCCTACAAAACCGAGCGATGCCCACGGGGAGCGCAGCGCTTTCCCTGCCCTTTAAATCCCTCTCCTCCCTCCCTCCTGCCCACACCCCCTCATTTCATGATATTTATTATCGCTGCCGATTTCCTCATCTCCAGCCGATGATGCAAGAGCTGGGAGCGATGTTACACAGGAAAACCCAACTGCACCACAGGGATGTGAGAAAGCTCCTGGCTGCACAGTGAGGTCACTGGGAGAAGTGGGATGGCACTGGCAGCAGGCAGAGCCCCAGGAAGGATGTGAAAAACCAGAGCTGCTTTTCACTGTTTCCCCTGGGACTGAAATGAGTCACAGTCCCATGACAGTGACACACAGGACTCCCCTCCAGGGACCTCCAAGCAGGCTGGAGGTTTGTCCTTTCACATAAAAGGTTTTTAATGGGGATGGAGTTAGGAGGATGCTGGGGCAGAGAGTTCACCTTTAACAGGGCAGGAGCAGCTCTGCAGCCAGTTCCATCTCTGATACTGCACTGGGGGACCTGAGACCCCTTTTATTCTTTTATAAGATTCACTAAGCTTGGTCCAAACACCAACCCAGCTCCTTCCTTCAGGTGAATCCTCCAGCCAAAGCTCCCTCCTAAGAGCAAGGAAAAGCCCAAGAGCAAAGAAAGGGACTGAGGGACAGCAGGTCACTGGAAGTTTTGGGAGGTCTGATGCTCCAGAGTGAAGCCTCAAAACAAGCACCAGAGTCTGGTGGCCAAAAGCCACAATCACAAGCCCTGGAAGAAGTCAAGTGTGGCAGATGAAGGACAACAAAGCAGGAAGGACAGGGAGGGAGGGGCTGAGTGGGACAGACTGGGAGGACAACGGATGGAAGGAGAGAAGCAGGAGGGTAGGATCTGCTGCTGGAAGAGGATCTACAGCCTGTTCCTGAAACTCCCTGCTCGTGTAGTGCCAGGCACTGCCGAATATCAATCAGGACTGGGGGTGGGGGGGAAGAAGAAAATAAAAGAATATCAAACAATTCGGAAGGAAAGCCTCTTGGCAGGGGTTTCTCCTGGAGACGTCGGGCTGGTTTTTGTTTATGAGCTGGAGGAAGTGGTAACCGCTCCTGTTTGTTCTTGGGAAGAAAAAGAGAAAGCTCCAGTGTTTTCCTTTCTCTCCACTGAAAAAAAACCCTGGAGATGTTTTTTCTCCTGGCCTTAAATGGATCCGAAGGGCTGATCTAGATTCACTTTTGTCACAAGAAAACATTGGAGTAGTTTTGTCCCCCTCCTCGTGCATGGGGGGGGGGGGGGGGGGGGAGGAA
>VXBP01004249.1:144300-272619 GCA_013400115.1 Rhinopomastus cyanomelas
GGGTAGCGGATACAAAGGGGGCATTTTGTGCTCTCAGGAGAGAAGGTATCGATGAAAAGAGCATTCCAGAGCTCCCTGGGCATGGGGAGCTGCTCCTGGGGTGCAGCTGGGTAGATGCAGCCCTGAGGATGGGCAGATAGACAAACTCAACAGCTCCTTTGCATTAAACACACACAGGCAGTCTAAATCAAGGTTGTTAATGAGGTTTTTGCCTACACTTGAGGTTGGGAGGGAGTTGGGACCAGCACTCAAGGCTGAGCAGAGCGATGGGGTGGGCATGGACACCCTCAGCCAGCTACCTGGAGGTGCAACTCACAGCTCATGGAGTCTCTGTATAAACATCTAGCTGGTTGTGGTGATGTTAGGTCCTGGGCTCGACTTCATCATCTGAGAGGTCTTTTCCAGCCTCAATAATTCTGTGATTTCACAGGGGTTTGGGTCAGGAGGGTTTGAACCAGCACCCTGGCAAATCAATGGGAGCAAGAGGAAGGCACCAGGCATGAGTGTGAGGAGGGGGTAGATGCATTGGCAGGGATATTCCTGGTGTGAAAATAAAAGATGCCAGGACAGACCCAGAGCTCAGCCCCACACATCACCCCAAAGGGCAGAGGGGTGTGTTGGAGTCCACAGCAGCATGAGAGCAAAGCTCACGAGCCTGTCCCAAGGCATCAGCTGTCAGAGAACCTTTACAGAATCTCTGTAAAGGAAACAGAACTCCCCAGCAGGACCTCCTGCAGCAGTGGGCAAAGTGTGGCAGCTCTGGGGCTTTTAGGTGCAGAACCCAGTGGGTTCCACGGGTTCACCATGGAAACCCAACTCTGGGGCTGGTGGCGCTGGGGGAATTTGCTCTTGGCTCCAGCTCTGGAGGAGGTAGCCTGGACAGTGAAACTTTTCAGCGCAAGCGGTGCCGAGCGAGCTGTCTGTAACTGCTCTGGAAGAGCTTTTCAAAGCAGCCAAACACGCTGGTTTATCCAGCAATAACTCACCCACTCCCAGACAGAATGAGGTGGAAGTGGAGCCAGAGCTCCCAGCCCTTCTTTTCCTGGGGGAGTTGAGGAGGGAGGGGAAGAAAGACGATGAGAAAGAGAGAAGCACAGCAGGTTTCCAACACCTTTGAGCCTCACTGCTCTGGGACCACTGTGTAGGTGACCTGCTTAGGGCATCCTGAGGACAGCTAGGGCCAGCAGCAGGAGGTGGTCATGAACCTCCTACTCTCCCTGTGCCCACCAGCACCAAAACAATGCCCTAGAGTTTCCAAACAAGACATCATCAGCATCAGCTCTGCTTGCAGCACCCACATTTCCAGGTTACACTGTTGGATGAGAGGCTTTTTTAGATTCAGCCTAAGTTTTCCTCAGTATCAAACACTTCTGGCTAAAACTAGACTCACAGGTGTCACTTATCTGCTCCTCATCCCCTATTGCCTTCACACTCTGGTCACAGCATACTGGCTCTTGGGTCTGGACCTCTTAACGAGCATCTCAGCAGGTCAGAAGCTGCTGGGAGCCCCACAAGCTTGGAGAAATGGGGCACAGAGCAGGTGGCCCAAAGCAGGAAGGTGCCCTGGTGATTTTATTGAGGTCTCCAAGCAGCAGACAGTGCCCTCAGCTGAGGGTCACCCCGTACCCAGCACAAGACCCTGGATCTTCCCACTAAATCCGCACAATTCCCAAGTCAGAGTTCCCTGGATTCATCCAATTTCCAAAGAAAACCCCACTCTCCAGCTCTTTGCAGCCCCATCCAAAGGAGCAGCAGAGCCTAAGCCCAGCTCCAGCCTCCACCGGGCTGTCAGCGCAGGCAGTGGGAGGGCAAGGAACCCCCCTCCTGCACAGCTCCAGCCCTGACAGCAGCAACAGCCCCCTCCCGCGAAGGATCGGACCTCTTTTCCCCCGCAGAGCAGCCGGTTTGCGGGGTGCCGGGGTGCGGGACAGGCGGTAAAAGCAGCGGCAGAAGGAGCGGGGGTTGACGCAGAGCGGGGCCGGGGTTGATGCGGCGGAGCGTCGCTGCCATCCAGTGGCCACGGAGTGGGGTAGGAGCCTGAAGAACCCAAGAGGTGGCCGTTACCCTCTCTGCTCCGTTTTCAACATCACACACACGAAGAGGATTCCTTTTTTACAGGTCACTCCAGGACACCTAAGTGTCCCTACTGGGACCACCACTGCCTGTACTGGGACCACCAGGACCTTCAGCAGTGGCATTGTGTTGGAGGGGGTTGTTCAGCCTGGAGAAGGCTCCAGGGAAAACTTACTGTGGCACTTCAGTGCTTAAAGGGGTCAATAAGAAAGATGGGGACAGAGCTGTTGCAACGGGACAGCAGGTGATGGTTTCAAACTAAAAGAAGGAGATTCAGATGAGATAGAGGGAAGAAATTTTGACACTGAGGGTGAGGAGAGCCTGGACCAGGCTGCCCAGAGAGGCGAGAGAAGCCCAAGAGAAGCCCCATCTCTGGAACCATCCCAGCCCAGGTTAGACCGTGGGGCTCTGAGCAACCTGCTCTGGTTTGGGATGGCCATGCTCAGGGCAGAGGGTTGGACTGAATGAGTCCCTTCAACCTATTCTATGAATCCAGCTCATCTCTCTGGTAATGGAACAACCCTGCCCTGTTCAGCCTTTGCTCTCCAGGAAGCAGGTCCTGCTTTCCAGCACCTCTCCAGGTGTGGTCCTCTCCATACCTTTCTCTGCCAAACCTAGTTGTTTTGAGCAGAGATTCACCCTGGAAATCCTGGAGAACAATAAATCTGTCCTGCTGCTGCCCTGAGTTGGTCCCATCTGTGGTTTGCAAGCACAGAGTGCTCCACAGAGCCACCTTCTCATCTCTCCTACTGTCTCAAGGGACTTTCAGCCTCAACTTTAGAACCACTCAGACAAACACACACCTCCCATCAGCAGTCCCCACCAGCCCTTCTCCTTTCTTCCCAGTTCTTTGAGGACCCACAGCACAGCTCTCTGACTGGTCCCTCCAACCGTTGTACCTTACATCATGGATGCTGCCCCACATGCAGGTAAGGGCAGAATCTGGGGTGTTTTACACAGAGCAGGGGCAAACACCAACCTGAGCCCTCGCAGCTCCTGCTGACTCCAATCCATTACAAACATCAGGGGCATTGAAAATGCTCCAGCCTGTATTTAGGTGCCTTTAGACTGTCACAGCAGTGAGCCCCCAATTTGCCCTCTGGGTTAGTGCCCCCTGTCTATGAAACAGAGCTGACTGCAAACCCATCCAGCACAATGAGGAGCAAGTGCTGGCTCAACCGAGTCCCTGGACTGCAGCAGGGGCTCAGCGACTCTGCATTGCCGAAATCCAACTTGGCAGGGCTCTTAAAGCAGCCTGAGCTTGCAATTCTTACCCAGATGCTGGGCAAGCGACACTAAACGTCTCCATGCTTGCAGCTAGATTTTTTTTTTTAAAGGCTCTTTTACAACCCCAAAGTATTTGGGGAGTCCAGAAAATTCCGCCCTTGCGCGGTCTCGAACCGGCGGTCCCCGGTGCCGCCGGGAACCAAGAGCCCCGGCGCAGCACTGCCCGGCCCTGCCCGCCCTCGATCGCCCCCTGCCGGCCACTTCCCGCCACCTGCCCGCCACTACCGGCAGGGGTCAGCGCGCACCCAGGAGCGCTCCCCAGCACCCAGCAGCGTCCGCTGCCTGCGGCGGGACCCCCACAAGGGACCTCAGAGAGGGCATAAAGCACCAGACCCCGAGGGGCTGCACACGGGAAACTGCTGCGCAGGGCCAATTTTTAGTGGAAATGCAACAAAAAAGGGAGTTTGGCCATTTGCAGGTGGGTTTTGCCGGGTCCAAACTCCACCCTGCTCAGTGCATCACAGACAGACAGCAAGCAGACAGGCAGAGACGGCTTCATCCTGCCACAGTCTCCCTCAGGAGAAGCTGAAGAGGCAAAAAAACCCAAATGCCAAGCACCAGCCTGGCCCCTTCACAACAACCAAGGCCTGAGGTGAGTTCTGCTAGTTTGATTAGAAAACCTCTGCCTTGCCTTAGTCTCAAGAGGTCAGCACTAGAGAGACTGCTGTGCACCATCTCATCCCTCCTCCCTGTGCTCCTGGAGATCAGGAACCAAGAGGTGCAGAGGGATGAAGTCAAGCACTCGGTACCTTCAGCCACCCAACAGAACCACAACCCACAGACTGAGCTCTAGCAGCACCAGGCAGACACCGATAAGGGAAGGAAATCAAATCATCACAGCCCTGCTCAGAGAGCTGGAGGTGCACAGAGAGAACAAATCCAGTGAGCTGCAGCCACTTCCACTTGGCTCTTTGGGTCTGCATCTGCCATCTCCATCCAACCCCAAAGAGCACCCAGCTGGCAGAGGGGAGGGCACGCACCATATCCTCCTGGATCCGTATCCCTAACTGGGCAGCACAGCAGCTTTGCAGCTCTTCTCCAGCTGCATTTAACCATCCTGGCACAGTCCATGGCCACACTGATCCCAAATGGGCACCAGCATTGACCTCACGTTCATGCCAACCTGTATCAACCTTGAACTGACCCATAACCAGATGGGAATGCACCAGCTCCAACCTAAACCAGAGATTCCTTCCAAAGAAGCTACTTCCCAGCAGCAGTTCTCCATCTACTCACATTTCTCAGCCTTGTTCTCCCAGAGGAAAGTTCACTACAAACCACAGCATCTTCCCAAGTGACTCAGTCTGTGCCCCAAAAGTAAACTGGCTTCACCCCAGTTCAGAGCAAAGGCCCCAGCAGCTGCCAACACAGAACCTGTGTGAGGGACAAGGGCTGGAGGGGATCATCTCCATCACAACACATGAGAGACATGAAAGCCAGGTGGCACTAGCAGACCAGCCCCAGCAGAGAGCCAGGAACTGCGAGTTTACCTCTACAGAGCTCACACAGGGTTGGGCAGGGAAAACCCCACCTTCCCATCACGGGAATCACCAGCTCATTCTTCACCCAGGCACAGATCCCCAGTGTTTAATCCTTATTCTCCCAGGAGCAGCCCTGGGCACATCCCCCAGCATCACACCCCAAGATACCAATGCTGACACAAGCCTTCCCATAGTCTTCTGCCAGTCCTCTGCCTTCCCCAAGCAAGAGGATTTTCCACTTACATCACCCTCCCTTCCACCAGAAGCCACTCAGCTCACCCCCTGCACCCACCCAGGCACCAAGTCCCCCCGAGACCAACCACACGCTGCTCCCAGTCCATCACTCAGCAATATAAACCCAGGAAAAAACCCTCTTGTTGGGGATTTCCAGCTCCAGTGTTGGTGCTTGGGTTAAAATGGGAGGGAAAAGCCACCACAGCTGTCAAACCAGCCTGTCCCTGGAGCAGCAGGTCGTGAGATTGGGCAATTTTTCCCCCTCAAGTAAGGAAAAACGTGATTGTCCAAGAAGCAAATCCCACAGGAAGGCGGTTTTTAAAAAAAAAACTAAAGAAAATGACAGTGTTGACTCACCTGAAGCCAGTTGGATTCATCCTATGTGGGGATTCCTTCTTCCTTCAGAGCCATGATGCTCGGAGTAGCCCAGAAAAAGGGGACTGTAGCCACTGCTTCTCCACCTCTCAGTCAGGAGATCCCACATCCCACAAAGCCAGTCCCAGTAGAAGTGGAGAAACCCCAGCACCAGCAGGGTAACAGCAGCAGCAGTAAATCCACCAGGCTGGGGAGCAGGTGCCTGCAGCCTTCTGGCCATGACCTGCCAGGTACAGAGGGAAGGAGCATCCAAACCCCACCCCCAGTCCATGAGTGAGGGCTCCTGATTCCAGAGATTCCCAGCAGAAAGAAACCACCCAGAGAGAAATCCTCTTGGCTGAGGGCTGTTTGCTTGGTGGCGGGGAGATGTCTGAATCCCACACACAGCCCGGCTCATCTATTCACTTCTAAGCACAAGGATGGTCCAACAGGTGCTGCGGCTGGTGGCATCTGCCCCTTTCAGAAAGGACCATCAACCAAAACCTTCTCTCGCAGAGCATCAGGACGAGGGAAGAGCAGTGACCCCTGGCCATCTGGTTCTCCAGGTTTGCCATCCACAGGCACCAGAGCAGAGCTGTGAAATCCCCACACACAGCACCAAGCAGAGAGGAAGGACCACAGAGCAGGATTCCTCAGGCTGCTGCAGAGCAGAGGTGCTGGCCGTGCTGGTGGTCACATCCCCGTGGAGCAGGCAGTGCTGGATATTACTGCTCAACTGTTACTGTCCCAGCTGCTGGGTCTGTACTGGTCATGCTGGTTTCTGATGGGTAGGACAACAGCTTAAATCATCCACGGAAGAGACTCAATTCCTTTGCAGGGCAGCAAACACAGGCAGGAAGGTCCCAAAAAGGTGATGGCTGGTAGCAGCTCAAAGGGTCTGCGGTCACCTCCAACAGCGAGGGCAGGGAGCTGGATTCCCCTCCTGCAAGAGCATCCTCATGAGTCGCTGCCTCTCCCAAAGCTCAGGTCAGCGCTTGGACGCTGCTGGAGATGCAGCCGAGCTCAGACCCCTCCCCACCATCCCTCAGCACCCAGCCCAGCGCAGAACCAGCACCCCACATCCTTCCCCAAACCCGTGCTGGTCAGCAGCAACCAGCTCATGTGCCAGCGCCGCACACCCCGTCCCGTGTGCCCACAGCCCGCGTTTATTAGCCATCCATCAGTGCTCGCTCTTCCCCGCTTCGTTAGGGCACCGCGGCTCCCCGGCACAAAGTCCGTATTTGTTTCCCCGCAGGGGTGGAAATAAAGGGGGTTTTGTGTTTTCTTCCTCTTCTCTTTGCAGGCTGCAGTGAGTTTATTTGACACTCGGGCACTCTTTGTGAGCCGAGTGCCCCGGGATAAATGCTGCCCTTAAGAGTTACTTGGCGTTAGACAGAGGGACCCTCTTCAGAGGAGAATGGGGGGCTTGTTGTGATGGGGCGGGAGGAGGGGTGAGGGGAGGGGGCCGCCCAAGAGAGCCTATGCAGCCCTCATAGAAGGGTCTCTGTCCTGGCCTCACAATAGGGCGAATTCTTCAAGATACCAGGAGCTGAAAGGAAGGAAGGAACTTTCCTCCTTTTAAAAAGGGTTTTCAGGAACAATTGAAGAAGCTATAAAAAGGGGATCATTATTTCCCTTCCCGGCTGCTGGGCAGCTCCCCTCTGTTGCTTCCTCCCCTCCCTCTCTCCCCCTTCCTAGTCCTGCTCCAGGAAGATCTGACACCGACCATTAGGGCCAACATCAGAGGTGGGATCATGGTCACCAGCCAGGCTCCCTGCAAGCAGGAGATGTCCCCTCCATCCTACTGATGGGATCAGCTCCGTCAACCACATCTTTCTCCCCGGGACCAGCTGCTCTGGTGCCTCTAGTTTATGGAATCACTGACTGGGTTGGGCTAGAAGGGACCTCAGAGATCACCCAGTCCCAACCCCGTGCCACTGGGGTCTCACCAGACCAGGAGGATCTGGTCACCACAGTCAATCACCCTACAGATCTTAAAGAGACCTTCTCTGCACCCTCTGGCTGCCAGCAGGACCTGATCTGGCAACCAAGAAGCAATTAGGACTAGAGACGGGGGACACTCCATTCCTGGGATGTTCCTGATGGATGTCACTGTCCTGCCAGTGACACCAATTGTACTGCTGTGCTCCCAGAGACTCAGTCCTGCACCAGAAGACAGCCCTTCCAGAGCTGGACCACAGCCTGTCCACTCCTCAGACAGACAGAGACCTGCCAGCCTGCTCGAGGGGATCTGCTCAGCTCTTCCTAACTGGGATGGAGAGTTTTGTGCAGCTCAGCCCAAAAAGGGGAGCTGCAGTCCCAGGCCAGTGAGCTTCAGCTCCAGCTTAGCACCACCACACCTCCAGAGTGACTGGAATCAGCTCCGCAGCACCTCTGGCACCTCTTACAGCAGCAGCAACAGCCCAGACCCTGACATTTCCCCTGCCCATCACAGCACCTCCCCCAGAGGCATCTGAGCATCCCACCAGCACCTCACTGCACCAGGTTCCCTCACTCCCTTCTCACCTCCAACTCACTGAGGAGATGCTGGAACCATGAAGGCAAAAGAAACAAGCCCACAGCAGAGCTCAGCTGGTCACAAGCTGCTAGAGCTCATGCAGAAGGAGACCTGTTCTCCATAGCCTTGGAATTGGAGAGAAGCTCCCGTCAGCTTTAATTGCTAGACTTTACTTCCTGGCTCATTGTAACACTGAGAGGCACTGGGCTACCCAGCTACAGAACAGGACCACCTGCCTCTTGGTGTCACTGGCTCTTCAGCTTCTGGATCCTGGCAGCAGCTTCCTGCCCCTCCAACAGCCCCTACAGCCCCACCTGACATTCACCCTACAGATCTTAAAGGGACCTTCTCTGCACCCTCTGGCTGCCAGCATGAGCCCCCGAACCACCAACCTAGGAGAAAACCTTCCAAAATTCAGAAGCCACTCCTAAACACGCTAGCCCAAATGTGCAGACACCAGCAGGAGAGGAAGCTAACTCAGGCAACAGCGGTGAAGCTTCCATCCATGATGTCCCAAAGCATCTACTTCCACCTGACCCAACCCAGGACCCATTCAAGTTGCCCTCAGCAGGACTTCCAAGCCAAAGCAAACCCCCCACTCTCCCCCCACAAAATACCCCCTTTAGGTCTGTGATGCTCGAGAGGTTTAAGGTTGTCTTAGGCTGAGCTTGACTTAGAACAGGGCCACTGCTGTTCATTTCCTCCTCCGTAAGAGCATCTCCATCAGATGTCAGACAGCGACACCTCCAAGCCCTTCCCAGGGAGAAAAGCCACAACTAAAACCCCAGAGGAAGCAGCTTTAGGAGAAGCCTGGGCAGAGAACATTTTTGTCCCGACATTAAACCAATTTGGGTCTTTTTTCAATAGTTTGGGGTTACTTCTGCAGGAACAACCAGCCAAGGATCACATGCATTTAGAGAACAGGCAGACAGGGTGTTTCAGGAGGGGGGTTAGTAGCTGGGGGTTGTAGGATTTGATGATCTTGAAAGTCTTCCCCAACCTCGATGCTTCTGTGGTTCTACAAAGACTTGGGGTTTAGCCCTCCAGACCCAACAGGAGGCATCAACTGAAGGGGAAACGTTTCCTTCTCAGGACAGGGCGGCAGCTCAACCTTGGGACCAAGGTGTTTGCATCAGCTCTGCTCAGCGAGAAGACCCTCACACAGGAGCTACTTCCCTTAACCTCTCCCATCCCAGTTCCCTCATGGGTGCAGGAAAGAGCTGCCTGCAGCTCAGATGCTGCCATAAGGAGGGGAAACAAACCCCAAAATGAACTAAGAGGGGAAACCCTGAAGCATTAAAACTGCAGAGCAGGACACGAAGTGAACCCGGGCTCCGTCTCCAGGGACTAATAAGGCGACGCGGTGTAAACCCTAATCCCGCGTTAAGAGCCTTCATCAAAAAGGAACTTTATTTATTAGGGACTTACAGGGGGCAATAAAAGCGTTTGCATGCAGCGGCTGGACTAACGTGGGGGGGAAACTTCATGCAAAAGCATTAACCCCCTCCACCTTCCTCTCTTAAATAACCTCTTCCTGATGAAATAAGCCGACCCCAACAAGGCCAGCCTTTGTAAGGCAGCTAGAAGCCTCCTGGGCAGCCCTGGTAATTGCTGGAACATTTGGGGTTGGGGTTTGTTTTTCCCCTCTGCCTTTTCTTTTGTTGCTTTGTGGATCAGAGTTCAAACAAACCCCAAAGAAAACCCCCCAGTGAGCTGCATTGTCCTCCTGGCACTACCCCACCCCATCATCTGAGGCTCCGAGACCCACTGGGAGGAGCAGAGGGTGCAACCCCAAAAATATCTGATCTTCTAAGATTTAGGGTGCTCTCATAGTTTCTTGCACAGAAAGGCCCCAGCAGGAGCCCAGATCCAGTTGGGATCTGAGCCAGTGCCCACTAAAACACCCGAGGAGAAGGGATGCTTCTAGCAACTGGATTTAAAACCAGGCTCAAGGGGAGCGAGCGCCAAATCCAGCCCTCAGAAGAGAGGAGTTGGAACTCAAGGCTTCCAGATTCCAGCTGGGGTCTGCTGCTGACACAAGATTCCCGTTGGGAAGGGTCAGCTCCCAACTCCAGGTCACAACATCCCCCAAGTCCTCTCTGCCTTGCAGCCTGAGCTCAGCATAGAATCATAAGGGATTGGAAGGGACCTTGAAAGATCATCTAGTTCAATCCCCCTGCAACAGCAGGATCACCAAGACCAAGGCATCGAATCAGTCAGGGAAGTCAGCATCAGGCAAGTGCAAGTTGGGTGGCAACTGAGCCTGGATCAGAGACTACAGAACACTCTGAAATCAGCAGCTTTATTTGCAGCTGCCTCTCAAGCAGTTTGGGATGTCCGCTGCAAGGAACAGTGCGACCACCAGTGTTCCCAGTCCATTTAGGGCATCCCTCCTCTTGTCACAACTCCAGCACAGCTGTGGCAGGGGGCTCTGCCAGGAGAAGCCACCCAGGAGCAGCCCCAGTTCAGTGTCGTGATCAACTGGGACCTGATAAAGCCCAACAGCTGTGGGATTGAGACCATTTGGGTTGTTTCTTACAGCCCCACTGCTGCAGGAGGATCCATTTGGGATCACCCGGGCTGAAGCAACTGCAGCACCAACACCTCCAGCTGCTGCTATTGAACCCACTTGTGCTGCAGGTCCCTGACCCCCTATGGAGAAACCCACTGGTGACCACCACCCACCACAGCCTGCCAGATGCAGCCTTCCCCACAGTCCATGGCCACACAGAAGGTTTCTGCCACAGAAGTGGAGCTCAGATTCCCACCTCACAGCTTGGGAGACACCACAACGAGGACACTCCTGTCCATAGGAGTGAGTCCACCTCCTCCTCCCAGTGCAAGATGGTTGCGTTGCTCTTCGCACCCCCTGTATCTGCAAAGCCCCTTCACACCTCCTTCAGGGACCCTCTTCCCATCTGAAAGCATTAAATCCCCACTGCAAACACCCCCCAAAAAAAGTTATCATGGAGTTTGAGGGGGACCCCATCTCTAACCCCCTTCTGTCCGAGACACCTGAACATGGAAAGAAAAGGAGCAGCCCTTTAGGGCAGCAAACCCAAGCAGTTCTGGCTCTCTTTGCTGCCAAGCCTTTGAGCAAGGGGAGCACTGAAACCCTAGAACACCCCACAAGCTCTCACCCCAGCAGAGGGATCCCACAAACCTGTAGATTGACGTTAACTTGGCAGGGGGGGGATTTTTCCATCTACCCTCTGGGAACCCTGGGGCATCCCCAGAGGGGAGAGAAGTGGCCCTGCACACCCCGTGCTGAGCCCCCCAGGCCGGAATCTCCCCTCCCCAGCACCCAGATGCAGCTCCTCCCCAGGGCCCGAGTCACTGCTCTCCACTCTGTGCCCCAAGCCGACCACTAAAAGATGTCTCAATTAGCCAGAGCTGAGCGATCCCACCGGCCTCCAAACCCTTTCCGAGAGGAAACGCATTCCGAGGCGGCAGCAAGCAGCACTAACAATGTCTGGGCAATAAAAGCTGCTCTTGTTTATATCAAGCTAACCTCAAACATCCCTTTCCCACCCCCCAGCCAAGCATCCCTCCCCGCGGATCAGCGGGATCGCACGCTCGGGAGGGCCAGCGCCGGGATCCTGCGAGCAGACTGGGCTCGTTTCTGGGTGTCTCACCGGTTGCTGGTCTAGACTGGAGTGGTCTTTTTGTTATAGGCAGCGACAGAAGGGAGCTTTTTGGATTTACTTATTGTTTTTCCCGCTTCCAGAATCCACACAAAAGTGCTCTTGTGCCTCCCAGCTCATCCCATCACCGACCCCGAGCGACTGGTCCTGCTGCCAGGCAGCACCGAAAGCCCGGGAAGACCCCTCGAGCAAAGCAAGGGAAGGGGGTGGAGAGGAGCTCTTGGCTCCCCAGGGCATCCCGTTTGCCCACCAACCCATCTGGGCACCTGCCCGGGGCACAGGGAGCTGCTACAAGCCCCTTCCAGCCAGGTTTTCCTATAGGAGGGGGAAGGGGGAAATCGTGTGACCCCCTCAAAAAAACCCAACGAAACCCCCGAAACCTCAACAATAGTAAAAATTACTTTAAAAATTCTCAAAGAAAACAAAAAACATCCATCAATCAAAATAACCCCAGAGGGGTTTCCTGGCCAGAAGAGGAACCCAGCTCTCCCTCCTCCCTTCACCCCAGCACCGGCCACTCGAGCCCCTCCGCGATGCGGAACATCCCCGGTCAGAGCCCCCCGGGGTCAGGGCTGGGGTGGAGGGAGATAAAGCTGGATCCAGGGGGGGTCACAAAGCCAGAAGGAAGGGGAGTACGAGAAAGGATCCGACACAGGGGGCAGCCCTGCGGTGGGAGGAGCCCACAGCTCACCCACCCCGAGGGGCTCGGCAACCCCCGGGGACCACCCGGCACCCCCCACGCTCCTCTCTCGGGGGACTGCACCGGGTAACGCGACGAGAAGGGACCGTGGCAGGAGCAAAACGAACCCGACAACACCCTCAACTCTCCCCAGCTCCGCTTTTTCCACCCTCCCTGGACCCAGCACTGACCTCGGGCGAGTCGCTGCCGCCTCCCAGACGCCCCCTCCGGAAACTCCCGGGGTCGGGATCCCCCTCCCGCCAACAGCAGCAGCATCATCTTCATCCTCCTCCACATCCACAGCCCTCTCGGGGGGTCCGGGCACGGCCCTTGTTCCACATAGCCCCCCACATCCAGGAGAAAACCCACCGCCCCCTCGACGGCGGGCAGGAGGCGGCCCCATGGTCCAGAGCTGGGGAATAGAAGCAGCACCAACGCTCCCAGAGATGCTCCGACTGGGGCGACTGGGCCATTTCCCCTCTTATATAGACCCGGTGGGGGCGGGCAGGCGCCGCGGCTTCACGGGACTTGTAGTTCCTCCCCCCGGAACCGCCTCCCTCCGTCTGTCCGACCCTCCCTCTGTCTGTCCTTCCCTCCTTCCGTCCGTCCTCCCTCCGTCCGTCCATCCCCCAATCCCTCTGTCCTTCCCTCCCTCTGTCTGTCCGTCCATCCCCTCTCTGTCTGTCCATCGGGGAGAAGGGCCAATACAGGCAGTGCGGGGAGACCACCCTCCGAGGGTGGGGGCTGTAGGATCCCTGAATGGGTGTTTTTCCCCCCTCACTGGGATCCCAGTGGGTTGGGCTGGAAAAGCCCTCACGACTGTGTCCCTAAATCCCTGGAGTGTGGGATCAGCCCCATAAAGCGCTGGGTAAATGAGTAACCCCCGGGGACACCCGATTGCTCCCGTTGTCCCCGTGCGCTGGTTATTGTTGTGATTAATTATTGTCCCAATTATTAATTTAACTTAATGATTAACCCACCTGGGAGGGATGACTGAGCAATTAAATGGGTTGGTGATTCAAAGGGTTAATCCAAGGCCCCTTCCAGGCAAAGTCACCCGTGGAATGGGGCTTCACCCCACACCATTCCCTGCTGCTCCGTGAACCCCGAGTGTGTCTCATCCCATCCAGAGGGTTTGACAGGGAACTGCCCTCACAGGGGACAGCAGGCACAACATAGGTGGCAACGGCTGGTCCAACACCAGTATGACCACTGTCCAACTCCCAGCACAGCCCCTCTGCCACAGGGACAACTGGATTTGGGGCAGGGGACAGGGTGGAGGGTACAGAAGGTGACAGGTAAGGGGAACGACCCCACACGCCCTTCCTCCAGCTCAGGTCCACATGGGCAATGCACCACCCCATTGGCTCGGTGGGGTCCGGGACCTGGATCCAGCATCTTCCCACCTGCAGTGGGCCAGGCTCTGCTCTCACGCTGCCACAGTGAACCCCCACGAGGTCTGTAGGACTGGGGGGGAGAAAAAGAGGGAAAGAAAAGGGGAGGGGAAAAAAACCCAACCCCACAGAACCCTGCTGGCGGCTTTTCAGGGCCTGGAGCTGGGATGGAAATAATTCCCTTCCCTGACGGCTTCGAGACCAGATGAATCTCATGAAGAAGCCAGAAGCGAAAGGCAGCACCGATCCCACTGTTGGCCACTTGCTTAAAGGAGGGGAAAGGTCATCATTTGGGGTGGATTGAAAAGGAAGGGGGAAATCATATTTTAGGGCTGTGGAGGAGGGGACTGTAGCTTTTTTAGGGTTGGGATTTCCCCCCCCCGCCCCGAGTAATTCAAACCTGTTTGGCAACAGCTGGGATGCGGCTCCAGCTGGGAGTGGGGCTGAGCTGCAGCCCTCCCACGTCCCACCAAGCCCACCCCATCCCCAACCCTATCCCTGAGCTGTCGGGGTGATGCTCTGTGGGGTGATGGGGTTCTTCTCTGCAGCTTTGGTCTTTATAGGCAGGGAGGGAGGTGCTGGGGGTGACCCCCAAAAGCTGCTCAGACCATAAACCCAGGACTGCTGGAGGACAGGCGGATGCAGGGCTGGGGCAGCTGCTCTGCAGCATCAATGCCTGGGTAGGTGGGATGGGAACACTCATCCCTGTGATGCTCCTGGGCAGGATGACCCCAAAGCTGGCTGGAGTCAACAGAAAGGCTCTTGCTGGCCCAGCCAGACCTGAACTGGGTCCCCAAAGGGTTTCTATTGGCTGGAAGCACTGAGCTGTGGGGTTGGCACTGACCTTGGGCTGCTCCCAGCCCAGCTTTGGCAAGAAGATGATGTGATGGTCCAAGGGTTCATGGAATCCCAGACTGGGATGGGTTGGGAGGGAGCTCAGAGTTCCCTCAATGCCAACCCCCTGCCATGGGCAGTGACACCTCTCGCCAGACCAGGTTGCCCAGAGCCCCGTCCAACGTGGCCTTGGGCACTGGCAGGGATGGAGCAGCCACAACCTCCCTGGGCAGCCTGTTCCAGGGCCTCAGCCCCCTCACGCTGAAGATGCTGGGCTCTGTCACATGGGCGATGTGGCCAGATGAGGCAGCAGGGGCTGGGCACAGCCTGGGTGACTGGAGCGGGCTGGGAACACGAGGACACTGTTTGGAAGAGTGATAGGGGGGAAGCGATGGGCAAAATATCCCAGAGAAAGGGTTTGGGAAGGTGGAGCTGAGTTCCCACAGGATGGCTGTTCCCAGAGCCAGCGTAACCTCAGAAAGTCCTCTGACCTCCTCTTGCCCTTCCCAAACCAGGGAAATATATAGGAATATACTGGGATACGGGAACAAAAAGCTTTTCATTGGAGCACAGCGAGTGCCAAGCGGCTGCGGGAGTCAATAAAAAACCGCGACTGCAGGGACCGGGGAGCTGCCTTTCAGGTAAAACACAAACAACCCCAACCTTGACCCCAAACTTGAACCAATCCCAAAGGTGAAGGAAGAGGAAAAAAAGTCCCCAACCCAGAGGTTTTGTAAAAGAGAAGGAAAAAGGTGGTCACAGCTCTTGAGGTTTCTCCCCGGTGCTGGATCACAGCCTGGACCACAAACCTGTGCTGGTGGGTCTGTGGTCCCCACTAAACCCTGTTCCTCACCCCATAGCTCCAGGTCTTTGAGACGTCTCCAGACATGAGGACTTCCCCACTGCCCTGGGCCAGGCCTGGGGAAACCTTTAGGGGCAGAAATTGGTCCTCAGGGCCAACTGAACCTCCCGTGGGGCAACTAGAGGCTGTTGCCTCTTCCCCATTAGAGACCGACTCCCACCTAGCTTCAGCCTCTTCAAGTTCAAGGAGCTGCAGAGAGCAAGAAGGTCCCCCCAACCCTCTTTTTCTCCAGCTCAATCCCACTCCAGTTCCCTCAGCCTCACAGCACTGGTGCTCCAGCCCCTTCCTCAGCTCCACTGCCCTTCTCTGGACCAACCTCAGCCCCTCAATATCTTCCTCCAGCTCCCAGTGAGCAGGAGGTGCAGGACCAGCTCATTTCAACTGGACTTTTTAATTTAATGGGTTGGACTCAATGGTCCTTGGGGTCCCTTCCAACCTGGTCTGTTGGGATACTGGGATATTGTGATGCTGGGATATTGTGATGCAGGGATACTGAGATGCTGGGCTATTGTGATACTGGGATGCTGGGACACTGGGAAGCAAGAGAGCAGGAATCACCCGGCGCCTGTTTGCTCAGCGACGGTGGCAACGGAGCCAGAAGGGGGTTGGAAGTCACTGCCAAGGTCAGGCAGGAGATCTGGGGTGCAGCACCCGCTCACCCAGTCTGTTCTCCTCCACAGCACTGGGCACCCATCTGACACCCAGCAACTCATCAAAGATCTCACAGGAAACAAAAATTAAGGGAAAAACATCATTATTATAAATAATAATGAATATTAATGATATTAATAGTAGTAATAATAATCCACAGCATAGGGGTATCCATCTCCAACCCAGTCCCCCGCAAAGAAAAATAGTCACAATAATCGTCACAATAATTATAATAACAAAATTATAATTAATTTATATAATTATGTATTTTAAAATGTTGATATTAATCATAGAAAAATAATAATAGCTGTAATCATAATAATAAAAATAGAAATATAATAATAGGAAAAATATTAAGAATCCCCTAATTTTCACTAAAATAAGTAATAATAATAGCAAAAATAATAGATATTAGAATAATAACAGTATTAATTACTATTANAAAAATGGAAAAAAGGCAAGAAAAAAAAGGCAGACCCCCCCCAGAGGGTGAATTTTTTATGTCTTCGAGGAGGCCGGTGATTTAGTGTCTCTCTCTCGCTGCCCACACTCTTGCCTCCTGCACAAGGATCTATTGAGAAGCTGCAGAACAAACGTCCCCTTATGCAGCTCCCAAACCTCTCCCCGTCAGTTTGTCTGCGGCAGCTGCCTCCCAGCTCGCTCTGGTTACTCATTAACCCGCTCTCCCAGGGCAGGGGAAGAGGGAAAACACTTAACAGACCCTAAACCAGAGGCAAAAACAACATTTGAAAAAAAAAAAGCACTAAAATCACTTCATCAGGTGCCTGGAAAATCAAATGGGAGGGGGGTGCCCCCAAGAAACAGGTGGCACCGGGGAGCATCGCGGAGTCAGCAGGGCAGCAGCAGAGGGGAAGAAGGACGAGGGGGGTAAATGTTTGGGGACAAAAGAGCACAGATTATTAAAGGGGAGGAGGAGAAAGAGGGGACAGAGAGGCACTTGTGCTCCGCAGCGCTTTATACGCTCCGGGTGCCGATTACTTCATCGCGGGGAGGTTGCCCGGTCCTGCTCCCCAGAGGAGGGATTCAGCCCCTGCCCACCCCCCTGGCACCGCCTGCATGAGAATGAGGGGCTGCTGGGGCTGCAGAGAGCTTGCCAGGGGGTCAGGGCTACTCAGCTGCCTGGAGAACCGGTCACCTGCTCCAGCATCCCACGGCAAAGGGGCTCTTCGGGGAGGGGAGGATGATGGGCAGCTCCTCTCCTCCTCCTGGGGTTTCCACCTCCACTTGTTCTTCTGCTGGAGAAAAGATGTGGGGGGTCATTAGAGACTGGAACACCAGTGCTCTGAGGCAGAGGGAACTGGGGAGTTGAACTGGAGGAGGGTTGGAGGGACCTTCTCACTCTCCACAGCCCCCTGAACTTCAGGAGATTGGAGCCAGGTTGGAGTGGGTCTCTAATGGAGAAGAGGAAACTGCCTCCAGTTTCCCCACAAGAGGTTCAGTTGGCCCTGAGGACCAACTTCTGCCCCACAAGGGTTCTCCAGACGTGGCCCAGGCTGCTCAGGGCAGGGGGGGAGTCCCCCTGTCTGGAGGGATCGCAAAGCCCTGGAGCTGTGAGGTGAGGGACAGGGGTAAGTGAGGTCCTGGCAGAGCTGGATGGACTTGATGATGTTGAAGATCTCTTCCAACCAGCCTGATTCTGCGACCCAGCCCAAGGCTGGGGGTGTTCTGCCCCGCTGTCCTGGCTCAGGTTAGAACGGAGTGAATTCTTCCAGCCCTAAGCCCTGACCCCTGCCCACAGGAGCCCTGATGCCCCTCTGCCCACCACCACCTCCTTCCCTTGATGCCCCACCATAACCCCTCAGAGAAAAAACTTCCCAGGGCAGAGGGGACCATGGACCTCACCCAACCCCAGGGTGGGACATACTGGGGCAGCTCTGCCTACCCAGTCCTCAGCTCAGGGCAGCTGAGGGGCAGGGCTGGTGCCAGCTGGGCATCTCTGTGAGATCCTGGCAGAGAACAATAATTGTAGGAGCAATAAAACCCTGACTATAGCTGTGAGCAAGGGCAGTAAATCAGCCCTGCCCTGGGCCACCGAGCCTTGGCCACCGCCAGAATTCCCTCACTGGTTTCTGAGGGAGTGGGGAGCAAGGGACTGCAGTTGCCTTCCTGCCTTTTGCCATCTGCTGGTTTTAAACAATTAAGGGACTGCAGGTCGAGGAGCGGGGTGGGGATGGAGCAGAGCCAGGTGACAGCTCCCCAGCAGGGCCACAGCCCTGGGGATCTTGTGGGATCTATCCCAAAGCTGCCACCCACTGTCCCCATGGCCAGTGAAACCCCTGGCACCACCCCTTCCAGGACCCCACAGTCCTTCCCCAGGGGCTCCTTGTGCTGCTCCTTGTGCTGCTCCTTGTGCTGCTCTTGCTGGGGCACCTCCCACCCTAGAGGTGCCCATTTTCCACCAGCAGTGGCCACAGGTTGGGCTCAGATCTTCCTACCCGTGACCTTACCCAGAAAAGGGCTGCTGCAGAGGGGAAGGAAATCCCTCCCTGTGAGGATGCTGAGGCCCTGGAACAGGCTGCCCAGGGAGGCTGGGGCTGCTCCATCCCTGGCAGCATCCAAAGCCAGGTTGGATGGAGCTCTGGGCACCCTGGTCCAGTGAGGGCAACCATGGCAGGGGTTGGCACTGAGGGAGCTCTGAGCTCCCTGCCAACCCCAACCCAGTCTGGGATTCTATGATTTCCTGCTCTCTGAAGGACTGGGAGGTGCTGGCAGCAGCCCGTGAAGGGAAGACCAAGGCTGGGAGACTGCTCGGTCCCCATCCAGGTCAGCTGGAGCTCTGGTGAAACAGGTACCTTGTGGTCAGGACTCTGCTTAGGGAAAAGTTAAACATCTGGAGCTCGGTGGGACAAGGCAGCCTTTGTGCAGCTGCTGAATTATCTGCAATAAACCAGCACTTGTTCAGGAGACCTTCAAGGAGAGGGAGAGGGAATCAAAATCATGGGAAAGAAGCCACTGCCACCACAGAAAGAACCTCTGAGCTCTTCTGGATCTCACCAGCCTTTTCCAGCCTGGCTCTAGCATTAACAGCAGCCAAGACCCCACAGAGACCCCCTTGGTGTTGACTTCACCACAACCCTTTGCAATGAGGGGTCTCAGCCCAGCCCTGATGGTGCTGAGCAGCCCCTTGGAGCTGGTCCTGGCTGGATTCCATGGCTCTGATTCCAAACCTGGTCCTGGGGGGTCTGGAAGGGACATTGAACCCTCCCTGCTGGCTGCAAAGCAGCAGAAGCTGTTGTTTCCAGGTGGCTTCTCCAGATTTCTTGATGTGAGAAAGACTGATCAGAAGGTGGTTAGAAGGGATCTGGGGGCTGATCAGGGCTGAGCACATGGGGTTTGGGGAAGCTGGAACTGGAGGTCACTGGGAGGTTCCCACTCCCTCCAGATCACACTGCTCCACCTGCAGTTGTCATCTGGTCTGAGCTCAGCACATGTCCTCCTTGGGACATTTTGCACCTTTCCTTGGCTGAAAGGCAGCACCTCCTCCCTCTCCTGCTGGACCTACGAGGGGTTTGGAGCCACCACGCTGGTGCCTTGGTGTGGAAGTGGATTCTCCGCTGAGCTGAGCTCCGAGCGCCTGGGGGAAAGGATTTGCACAAGGATGTAAAAGAATTAATCCCATTTTCCTCACCAGCCTCTTCTGAGCCTCCTCAGGCTCAGAAACCACCGTCTCCAGCAGCAGGAGTGAGGATGGAAATGGAACATCTCAGGAGATTTGGAGCCAAGGTCCATTTAAAGCAGAACTGGGAGGGCTGGGGGTCTCTCTCTACCCCATCTCAGGGCACAGGGACAGGGTAGCAGCTCACTGGACCACAGCATCATCTCAGGCATCCCAGTCTGGGCTCCCAGTGCCACCAAGTCCCCAAACATCCCATAAAAACAAACAGGACTGGAGCTGCTGCTGGTTGCACCAGGGAACTGGGTGGGAAGGAAAAATCCCCCCAAAGCTCTTTGTCTCTTTTCCACCCATCAGAGCTGCCTCCACACAGCAATTACTGGGACCTCAGGGGGTTTCACACCCAGTCACCTCCTTCATCTAAACAACTTAATTTGTTTAATGACTTGGGAGGCCCCCAGGCCCCCCTGCTGTCTGGATTTGTTTCCCTGGTCTCCTGAAAGGTCTTTTTTTCTTGGTGATGAAGGCAGCCACTCACCCCCAGAACTGGAGGGTACTGGAAGGCACTGGAGAGTTTGGCTGGACCCTGCCCCAAGGAGAACACCAAGGCACCTGCCCAGAATTCCTGGGGGGCTCCAATCCCCTGATTTTCCAGGGCTCTCTGACCTCCAGTGACTCCAGGTTCAGGGGAAAGGATCTTCCTAGAGAGATTTTCCATCTACCAGCACCACCAGCGAAGCTGAGCCCATCTATAGAGATGGAGACAACTCTGGAGCAAATGATGATCTGGAAAGGAAAAGGGAAAACAAACCCCACAGTGAGATGCTGCTTCATGCTTCAACCTCCCCCCTGCTCCTGCTGCCAACCCAGTCTGAAACTTGGGAGAAACTGGGATGCTCCAGGAAAAGAGGGATTAAAAGGGTTGGGGTTGCCAAAGACCTTTGTCCATACTGTGTGGAGCTGGGGGAGAACACTGGGGCTCAGGGATGCCACGCATCGGGGTCCAGGCAGAGAAAGGGGATCCAGGCAGAGGTGGGATCCAGGCAGAGATGGGGGGTCCAGGCAGAGGTGGAGATCAAGGCAGAGATGGGAGGTCCAGGCAGAAGTGGGGGCTCCAGGCAGAGGTGGGGGAGCCCAGGGTAGAGGGAGTCCCACAGCCCAGCCGTTACCAGCACCTCCCTTCATTGTTCCCCAACGGTGTTTCTTCCCATGACCTCATCTCCCCTTGGCTCTCGCTGCTGGTTTTATGGCAGGGAAATTATTTTGCAGTAAAAAGCAGAGCGGGTCCAGGCCCTTCTCTTCTCTCCTGGTTTCACACAGGGTTTGGAGCAGCAGGACTGTAGGCAGAAGGGTTAGAATCATAGAATCATGGAACCATTAGGGATTGGAAGGGACCTTGAAAGATCATCCAGTCCAATCCCCCTGCCTCAGCAGGATCACCCAGACCAACTCACAGAGTCACTCAGGGTTAGAAGGGACCACAGGATCATCCAGTTCCAACTCCCCTACCACGGCCAGGGACACCCACCCCTAGACCAGACTGGCCAGATCCTCATCCAGCCTGGCTTTAAACACCTCCAGGGATGGGGCCCCAACCACCTTCCTGGGCAACCCATTGCAGGCTCTCACCACTCTCACAGTGAAGAACTTCCTCCTCACATCCACTCTAAATCTACCCATCTCCAGCTTTGCTCCATTGCCCCTAGTCCTGTCACTACCTGACATCCTAAATAGTCCCTCCCCAGCCTTTTTGTAGCCCCCTTCAGACACTGAAAGGCCACAATGAGGTCACCTGGGAGCCTCCTCTTCTCCAGACTGAATAGCCCTCATTCCCTCAGTCTGTCCTCACAGGAGAGCGGCTCCAGCCCTCTGACCATCCTCGTGGCCCTCCTCTGCACTCGCTCCAGCACATCCACATCCCTCTTGTAATAAGGGCTCCAGACCTGGACACAGTCCTCCAGGTGGGGTCTCACCAGAGCGGAGTAGAGGGGGAGAATCACCTCCCTCGACCTGCTGGCCACACTTCTCCTGATGCAGCCCAGGATCCAGTTTGCCTTCTAGGCCACAAGTGCACACTGCTGGCTCATGCTGAGCCTCTCATCCACAAGCCCCCCCAAGTCCCTCTCCTCAGGGCCACTCTGCAGCCAGTCACTGCCCAGCCTGTATTTGTGCTTAGGATTGCCTCGACCCAGATGCAGGACCTTACACTTGGTCTTGTTGAACCCCATCAGGTTGGCTTGTGTCCACCTCTCCAGCGTGTCCAGGTCCCTCTGGATGGCATCCCTGCCCTCCAGCGTGTCTGCTGCACCACACAGCTTGGTGTCGTCAGCAAACTTGCTGAGGGTGCACTCAATGCCCTTGTCACCGACAAAGCTGTTGAACAAGACTGGTCCCAGGACCGATCCCTGAAGGGCTCCGCTTGTCACTGGCCTCCATTTGGACATGCACCCATGTAGAAGAAGAGGTGGGGCCTGAGCGGTGTCTGGATGCCACAGGGTGGGATTTCCCCCTCTTTTCCCATTAGGAACCACCCACCAGGTCAAAGGTTCTGCAGCAGAGGGGTTTCATCCTCATGTTGACTTTTCCCACCCCACACAACACATGAGATGCCTCACTGAGAACATCCCACTGAGGGACCTTTCCACAGGCACCACCCTTCTACCCATCAGCTGAAATTAAGAGGTGTTCAGAGTAAAGCAACCAAGAGAAAGGCAACCAGGGCATCATCTATGAGCTCCGGCCCCGGTGTGGCCATGAGCAGCTCTTGGAGGGCTGATAGGCTGCTCCAGACCAAGCTCATCTCCAATGAGAGAGCGAATACAGACCCCAGAAAAGGAGATACTGGCATTAAACCTCCTCTAGAACCTCCATGACCCCATAATAGCAATGGATCTAGGGAAAGGGCACCCTGAGCCACATCTTCTTGTCAATCTTCTTAGTGGCCATGGTGGGGTGGGGCTGATGGTTGGACTCTTGAGATCTCTTCCAACTTTAGAGTTGTAGAATCATCGAACATTAGGGGTTGGAAGGGGGCTCTGGAGACCATCCAGTCCAACCCTGCTGCCACAGCAGGATCCCTTAGGAGGACAGGTCACACAGGAACATCCAGGTGGGTTTGGGATCTCTCCAGAGCAGGAGACTTCACATCTCTGGGCAGCCTGGGCCAGGGCTCTGTCACCCTCAGAGGACAGAAGTTTCTCCTCATGTTGAGGTGGAACCTTCTCTGTTCAAGTTTATCCCCATTATTCCCTGTCCTATTCCTGGGTGCCACTGGGAAGAGAGTGGCCCCTTCCTCTTGACCCCCACCCCTCAGATATTGACAGGCAGCAGTGAGATCCCTCCCAGCCTTCTCCCCAGCCTGAACAGCCCCGGTTCTCTCAGCCTCTCCTCACAGGGGAGATGCTCAGTGATCCTGTGGTTCCTCTCTTCTTGTCTGTCTGTGGTGATTCCACCACAGAGAGGCTGGAGCTGCCCTCTCATTGGAGGTGTCCGAGGCCAGCTTGGAGGAGGCCTTGGGCCACCAAGTCTGATTGAGAGGCTACTAGCTGAGAGGTCGCTGCCCATGGCAGGCGGTTGGGGTAGCTGAGCTCTGAGATTCCTTCCAACCTCAAACCACTCCATGGTTCTATCATTCTTCCCTCCAGTCCCACCAGGCTCCCTCCTGGGGTTGGAGCAGAGAGGATGAAGCACCGGGCAGGGCTAGGACCAGCAGAACAAGGGGCAGAGGAGCCGCAGGAGCCAACGTGTGCTCACGAGAGCGAGCGCCCTGGCTGCCAAGGACAACTGGGAAAGCAGAGCAGCCAGTGCTCTCTTGGCACTGGGGTTGTTCCTTCCCCCAGGGGCGGGAAGGGGGGTGACTCAGGTGCTCCCACATCCCGCAAGCCCCGCGCCGGTGGGTGCTGGGCTGTGTCTGACAACATGGGCCCTAAGAATGGGGTGATTGTTCCGTTGCGTGCAAAGCCCTCGCTCGGAGTTTTGTGGGTGGGTTGGGGTTGGGTTTTCTTCTGTTCCTGATCCCCGCCCAGCCCTGCGAAACCGCAGCCGCCTTCACCTTGCCCCAGCACCCAGCCCGGCGCGGGCCGGCGAGCACCCAGCACCCACCCGCCACCCATTCCTGCTCCCTGAGTCACGGCATCGGGCACCACGGGGCGGCGTGAGCCAGGGCACAGCCGTGTGGGGAGAGGCTGAGCTCCTCTCTGGTTGTACAACCGTAACCCATTGCCCTTCCCCGTGCTCTTCCCAGTTGGTGGGGAACTGAGCCCAGTATGAAGGGGCCGCCACGGTGCCAACCTCCGCATGCCACCCTGGCATCCACCGGGAGCTGCCTGGCACTGCATGGAGTAAGGTGGGGTTTGCCTGGAGCAAAGGGGATGGTGCTTCCTCCTTGCACCACAGCTCCAGGCGGGGTGGATCAGTCACAAACCCAAAGGGAGAAGCCCAACACTTTGTGTTTTGCTGGCAACCCCATTAATCCCTCCCCAAAGCTCTAATCCTCTAGCAAACACCGGAGCTGTCAGCAGCCTCTCAGCCACCACTTAGTCCCATCAGCACAACCCCACAGGGCCCAAGGAGCTCTCCTGCTGCAGGGCACTTGGAACTTCTCCACACTGGGGGTGACTGAGCCCTGGAACACGCTGCCATGGGGATTGTGGAGTCTCCTTCTCTGGAGACATCTAAAACCCTCCTGCACACGTCCCTGTGCCACTAGATCTGTGATCCTGCTGTGGCGGGGGATCAGACTGGATGATCTTTCAAGGTCCCTTCCAATCCCTAATGATTCTATGATTCCTATTAATCACCCAACCCAAGACCATCCTACAGGGAAGGGCAGCTCTGAAAGGGCCAAGAAAGCACCCAAAAAGCAGCAAAATGCACCTAGTGCTCTCCTTGGGGAAGTTCTCCGAGCACCAGTTCCATACTGGGACACGGCCAAACCACCACTGAGCTTCACTGGTTGCCCAGTGCAGCCCCCACATCCAGGGGGTGGAGAATTGGGGGATTTTCCAGTTCTCAGCTGAACACTTGGGTCACCCTCTGCCATTATCAGGGCTTGCAGGACCCCAAAAATCATGGACTGGTTTGGGTTGGAAGGGACCTCAGAGCCCACCCAGCTCCATGGGCAGCGACACCACTCACCAGAGCAGCTTACCTCGAGCTCCATCCACCCCAGCCTTGGACACTTCCAGGGATGGAACAGGACCTCAGAGTGGGGGTTTGGGGTCCTTTTTAAAACCCCCACTGCTCTTAAGACCAAGACCTCTCTCTTTCCCTTTCAGGGTCTGAGGCTTTCAGGTGGAGGCTGGGTTGGGCTCCTGCAGCTGGTGCAAAGAGTGGTTCCTCATCTCCATCCCCGCTGCCCCGACTCCACCTCTTCAGCAGCAGCGAGTGATTGGGGGCCGGGCCCCCAGCCAGCTTTTTGGTCCCGGTGAGGAGCAGAGGTATCATTTCATTTCCCCCCCAGGGCACAAACAGAAAAGGGGGGGTTTCGGAGGCGCTTTCGGCACCTGCGGGTTCCGTGCCCGTAATTATCCGGGCTGGCTGCACCTAGGTGAGGTTAACCGTGACACCAGCTCGCAGCAACCTGACTGCCGGGCTGATTTTAAAGGTAGACTGGAGCTGGTTGGGGTTTTTTTGGACCAGTCTGGACCACAGACCAGAACTGAAATAGGAAAACATCACTGAGAGCCCCAATCCGTGGTCAGCCCTGAGGGTTGGGGGGTTTTAGGGGATCCCTTCTGGTTGAAAACAGAGGGTTAAGAGCTTCACAGACACTTCCAGTGTTTGAAAAGACTCTTCTAGTGGATCTAGAGATGAGGGGGAGAGTGGTAGGAGTGCCCTGGTGTGGCTGCTGGGGTGATGTTGGGTCCTGGGCTGGGCTGGATGAGCTCAGAGGGCTTTTCCAGCCTCAATCAGGAGGAGATGCAAAGTTGTGGCCTTGGGGCATTAAAAGAAATGGGCACAAGCTCAGAATTTCCCATTTATTGAAACCAATCACAGTTAAAGGTCCCATCCCTTGGCAAACAGCAGCTTGGGATCATCCCGATGCACAACCGAAACACAACTGAAATGCCCAAACAAAACCCCAACCCCTGAACCAAACCAATCCACAGGGCTCTGGTTTCTTCAAGCCTGTTCCCTCTGGCTGCTCTTCCTGCAGCTTCACAGCAGCGCGAGACCTCCCCATCTCACCATCCTGTTTGCCTGAGAGCTGAGGGGGACCGAGATGAAGGCAGCAGCCTGGAGATGCAGTTGTTCCTGCTGAAGAATCTATGGAAACCCTGTAGCTGAAGGCAGAAGCAGCCTTAGCAAAGAGGGAGATGAGGTTTTTGTAGCATCCTTGAGGATCTTGCTCCACCCTTGAGCGTTTTGCTCCATCCTTGAGCATTATGATCCATCCTCGAGCATTTCGCTCCACCCTTGAGCATTCTGCTCCATCCTCACGCATTTTGGTCCATCCTTGAGCATCCTGCTCCATCCTCAAGCATTTTGCTCCANAGCAGCCTTAGCAAAGAGGGAGATGAGGTTTTTGTAGCATCCTTGAGGATCTTGCTCCACCCTTGAGCGTTTTGCTCCATCCTTGAGCATTATGATCCATCCTCGAGCATTTCGCTCCACCCTTGAGCATTCTGCTCCATCCTCACGCATTTTGGTCCACCCTTGAGCATCCTGCTCCATCCTCAAGCATTTTGCTCCACCCTTGAGCATCCTGCTCCATCCTCAAGCATTTTGCTCCATCCTTGAGCATCCTGCTCCATCCTCCAGCATCTTGCTTCCTCCTCAAGTGTGTCCCAGGCACAGGAAGGGACAAGCAGGGCTCATTCCTCGGCCTGGAAGTGACTCATCCCACCCACTCAGGAACAGAGATGCTTTAAAAGCAGAAAGTGAGGAGGCATCTCCACCCACTGCATGTTCCTGGCTCTTCAGGTTGAACCATTAATTCCCCCTGATGGATTATTACATCTGGATGCAGCTCAGGAAGATGAGGAGCTCCTAGCACACTCCAGTCTGGACGCAGCTCCGAGCCTGCTGTGGGGTGAAGCATGACCAGGGCCACCACCAGGAAAACCCCGCGATGGCTCATTTTTTTTCCAGAGAAAACCCCAGGGAACTGGAAAAACTGGAGCAAAACTCCCCTTGGGAGATAAGTGTAGGAAAAAAGGGCATTTCCTTCTTACTGAGATCCTGGGAAAAAGCCTTTTTATTTGCCTGGACTGTCTGAATCCATGAAAACTAAATTCCTAAACCCTTCCCAAGGAGCAGCAGGACACAGAGGACCTGTGATCCCGCAGTGCTGCCGGTGTTGGCTCAGCCCTGACACTCTCTCCATCTGCCCTTCCACCACAGGGTGCAAACGGAGACTCTCGGAGGAGTCGACTCCTCCCAGAGCACCTCAAACAAGTCCACCTCCAGTTTTCCAAGGAGCAAAGATGGTCAATACCCAGGGCCATCTGACTTGGAGAATCCAGCCCAGCGCCAGAGGGAAAGGACGAGGTGACCTGCAGCTCTGCTGATCCGTCGTCCCACGACCCTCCCGAGAGGAGAAGGAAATCTGGTGGTGAAAGGAAACCAAGACCTGCGAGGAACCCCCAGTCTTTGTGCTTTGAAAACCATCGACACCACGTTGGAGGGGAGGAAGAGATAGAAAATCAGAGGAGATTAACAGCAAACCAGATCTGAGAAAAAATATCTACAAAACCATCAAGTCCAGAGGGTCATTCCAGTCCAGTTCCAACCGCCGCCGCACCCGTGGCTCTGAAGTCTTCTCCTGGGGAGCATCTCACTGCCCTACCCCAGCCCTACGTCCAGGGACATCATCACCACAAATCCCAGTATGGAGGTCCAGGATGCCAACTTCCCATTGCCACTGCAGGGGGAAAGGGGATCATTAAGGTTGGAAAGGAGCTCTACGATCATCAAGTCCAACCTTCTCATGAAGTCATTCAGCTTGGAAAAGACCCTTGAGATCATCAAGTCCAACCATTAACCCT
This sequence comes from Rhinopomastus cyanomelas, assembly GCA_013400115.1. Lineage (NCBI taxonomy): Eukaryota > Metazoa > Chordata > Aves > Bucerotiformes > Rhinopomastidae > Rhinopomastus > Rhinopomastus cyanomelas. Next base: position 171,934 of record VXBP01004249.1, read on the forward strand.
ACTCTCCCTCCAACCCAGCATGTGGGCTCCTGGCAGCTGGGAACTTGCAAAACCCTTGGGGTTTCCCTCCGTGTCCATCTGCCTTCAGCAGAGGTCACCAAGGTGGGGGGTCTCACCTGGTCTGAGCCTCAGGGATGATATCGTCCATCACCACATAGACCATCGCTCCGGCGGCGAAGCCCAGGGCGTATGGGAGGAGAGGCTCTGCCACCACCATGGCAAAGGCCCCCACGACTCCGGCCAAAGGCTCCACCATCCCGCTGAGCTGCCCGTACCTGCAAGATGCCAACTGTAAAGGACACTGGGGGTGGCTCTGCAGCTCCCCATCCCCACGGTTCTCCCTAAGGCCACAGCGTCCAGCAAGAGGGTGGTTGTGTGGCCACACCAAACCCCCAGATCAGTGAAGGTGATTTCACAGAACCATAGAATCATCAAGGTTGGAAAAGTCCTTCAAGATCAAGTCCAACCATCCACCCTACAACCCCCAACCCATCTCCTCAGACACCCTGGCTGCCTGGTTGGGTTTTTTCTGACCAAACCAAGATGATTTTTCCAGGAAGCAATTGAAAGGAAGATCCGGTTCCTCCCCACAAGAGCTTTGCAGGGCCTGTGAATCCAGATATGGGGCAGACAGGAATCATCTCCAACCAGGACAGACCAATCCCAGAGAGGACATCTGGCCCCAGCCTCTACTAGGATGAGATTGTGCTCTTCCCCCTCATTTTCTTTCCCTCTAAGACTGTTTTAGCTCCTCCAGAGCAGGGGAACTCCCTTCCCGGCAGCAGCAACACCAGTACAAGTCGCAGCACTGGCTGCTGTCAGTGAACTGGAGGTGGGTGGGAGGAAAAGCAAACAAAGCTTGGGCAGGAGCCGCTTCCAAGCCCCCCTTGCCCTGCCATCCATCACCCAGCAGAGCACACGTGGCTGCTCACACAGCTCATGCCCTTGGCTTTTCCACCTCAGGGGAAAGAGGGCAATAAAAACCCTATAAATGTGGTTTGACCTCCAGCCCAGAGCAAAGGGAGAAATGAAATTAAAAATGAAATAAACAGAAATTAAAAGAATACTCCCCTGTTCAGAGAAGTTAATCAGGTCGTTGAGGTGGGATGGGGTGACCCGTTGGGATCCCCCCACCAGAAGCTGAGCTGGGGCACTGCACAAGTCGCAGGGCAGAGCTCACCACCCTTCTTAAAGTGGAAACCAGCAGCTCCCTGTGATGCCAGGAGGGCACCTGGCAGGTCTGGGAGGTCACTCTGACCCAAACACATGGAGATCCAAGGGCAGCTCAGTGATGGAGCAACAGGAATGGGTAGAAGAAGGAAATTACAGGCCCCAGGGGCTCTCGTATCCAAGGGTGAGGAGGAGCTGCTCCACTTACCAGAAGGCTCTCCACGTGGAGAATCCAGCACCACGCAGAGGCAGGCTGACAGCAAGTCCCTCTGGGAAGTTCTGAATCCCAATCCCAATGGCCAGGTTCCTATCCCCAGCAGAAAGAAGTACAAATACACAAACAGAGATCTAAAACCATCGCTGTTGATAGAGGGTGGGAAGCTGAGCCTGGGGTAGGCTGCTGGGGCTTAAAGAAATAAGATCTTAAAGAGGTGCCTTTAGGATGGGAGAGCAGGTAGCCCCAGGGCTAGTTGTGCTCCTAATTCAGGTGAACACAGCAAGGTCTTATCTGCAAAGAGCTCCTCAGCATTCAACCAGCTTCAGAAGCAGCCCTAGGACTAGCCAGATGGAGAAGAGACCTGGCCAGGGAGTTCCCATCAGATGCTTCCAACCTGGGAGCAGCATCTCTGGATGTTTAGGGCAGCCCTGGGCTCATGGGTGCCCTCAAGGGCTGACGTTCCTCTGTCCCTGGCAGGCCACCACCAGCATCATCCTTAACCATAACTGCTCCAAGCAAACCCCACATCCCCAACAGCTCCAAACATGGCCCTTAGAGCTGACACCTGAGGGCCAGGCAGGAGAGGTCTGTGGGCACATCCAAAGGAGAAGTAGGTGAAGTTTCTCCTCATCCTCTCCCTGCAACTTTCAGACCCAGCCCCTGCTCCAACAGCCACCTTTAGAGCATCCTGAGCCTGCCTGCAGCTCCTGCACCACACAGTGGCCCCATGGTGGGACCCCCACATCATCCAGGGGTTATCTGGAGTGGAAGCAGCTCCTGGAACAGCTGGTGCTCGCCAGGCTGGATCTGGAGGTTCTGTCTGGGAGGCAGCTGCACCCCAGCTGGGAGAGCAGCACCTCAGTGAGCAGGGCCTGCTCCTAGCACCCCCACCCACGCAGCGACCCAAGATCTGCTCCAGCCTCAGGATGACCCTTCCCACAGTCCCTTCCAGCTCAATCCAGCTTGGGATTCGGGGTGAAAACCAGAAGAGCAGGACACAGAGTCTTCTCTTTCACTCTGAGGTCAAACCAACCGCAAGCACCAAACCCCAAGGGGCCGGCTTCTCATGGCATGGGCTCCTACACCAGTAACTCACTCCCCAGCTGGAGCATTTCTCCAGTTGTGGCTGCACTGGTTTGTGTGGGTGAGGCTGAGCACTGGACATGGACATCACAACCATCCCAGGGGGCTCAAAGCTCCGGCAGTGGGGACCAGGCTGAGCCCCGAGCGGGACCTCCATGAGGTCAGTCTGTCCTTTCCCAGGAGCCAAGAGCTCTAAGCACTGGTTTCCTAGTAGGAAAATCAGACTGGTGAGAAAAAAACCTCTCTGGGTTGTTTAAACTTCTACCAGGGTTTACAGAAGAGGGGAGGGGAAGGGGGAGAGGCTGTGGGTTTCCCCAACCAGGACGAGCCATTACAATCAAAAACATTATTCAAGGGAAAAAGCGAGAGAGAGGAGAGAGAGGAGAGAGAGGGGGGAAAAAACATCCCTTTGAGAAAACACTGGGGCCGCTGTCTGTGCCCTGGGCTTGGGGGTTTTTTTTCCTCCTTCCCTCGCCTCTGCACAAAGCAGCTTTTACTGGCCTCGACCACAACAAATTAATGGGGTGGGAGAGGGAGGTGTGAATGGAGGGGTCTGTACGGGCAGGGCAGTGAACCCCTCCTTCGCCCACAGTCCCACCGGGAGGAGGGAACCCCGCGCTGACCCCCTGGCCCTGCAGCAGCCCCAGGGCAGAGGAAGCCCCACTGGGCAGAGGAAAAGGGGATTTAAGGAAAGGAAGGATCCAGCAGGACAAGGTGGGTTTGTCCCTCCTCTCCTCTTCCTCTCTCTCCCCACACTCACCCCAAAAGAAAGAAGCAGCCCTGATTCTACAGTTTGGGCCACCTCCCTGGCAGCGCAGGATGCCCAGTGGGTCTGTCATGTACAACAGCATGTGATGGGTCCCAGTGTGCCCAGCACCAGCAGGGACCTGCTGGGGCCAGGCCAACCAAACACCCCAGTCCTCAGCAACATGTCCCCTCCCCAGGGACAGCTGAGGACCTCCCAGGTGGGGATTGTAATGGGTTTTCCCAGGACCCATGGGTGTGGGAATGATGCTCTGTGGGTGCTGGCACTTGAGGTGGGCATTGGGCACAGGTGCTCAGCGCCTCGGTGTGTGCCACAGCAAGAGGCAAAGGCCACCAGAGATCTAGGGGGTCTCTTGCCTTGGGGTCATCACAGGGCAGAAAGAACCTTTAGGGCTGAGAAGGTCTCCATGGCCTCCAAGGCTCCAAAGGGTGCTCACCCAGACCACACTCCCCCAGCCCTAGAACCTCTCAGTCCTTCAAGGCTTCCTCCCACTGCAGCTCTGCCCAAACGTTCTTGGACTGGGGCTTTCTGAGCTTTTTCCAGGGACACAGATCTCATCAGGAGGAGGATAACCTCAGGACACCGTGGAGGCCAGGAACCCATGGACCTTCCTACCTGCTTTGTTCACCGCCCGAAGGTTCCTCCACTCAAAAGGAGGTTGAGGGGAGACCTTACTATGATCTACAGCTACCCGAAAGGAGGGTGGAGAAAGGTGCGGGTTGATCTCTTCTCCCCAGTCACCAGGGATAGGACAAGAGGGGAGCATTAGGTTGGACATCAGGAGAAACCTTTTCCCTGACAGAGCGGTCAGGGGGTTGGAACAAGCTCCCAAGGAGGTGGGAAGTCGCTGTTCCTGGAGAGGACTGTGGCCTTGGGGACAGGGTTTAGTGGGCAGAATGGGGTTGGGGGGATGGTTGGACTGGATGAGCTTGGAGGTCTCTCCCAACCTTAATGATTCTGTGGTTCCACTCGCTTGGAGGCTCTTTGTCCAACCCATCATCTCAGGAGACATCTGGGTGCTGATGCCTCGACTGCGACACCGAAGCATCGCGAGGGATGATCCTGTGCTCACTCCTCACACCTTCCCCGCAGATCCCGTGCCGAGCGGTTGGGTGAGGAGGCAACGGAATCAAAGCTGCTTTGTGTAGGGGGAAACAAAGGCGGCCTTATTGCGGAACTAGGTGGGGACTCTTGGAAGGCTTCCCCCTGCTGCAGAGAAGCGCCTCGTAAAACACATCCACACGCAGGCTGGAGCAGCCTGACCCAGGGGACAGGAAGCTCTGGGTGCTCACAGAGAGCTCTGAGACACCTAGGAGATGGCAACGGAGCAGGTGGGCCACCGCAGCCAGAGGGACCATCACCAGGATGAAACATTTGTGGTCTGTAAGTGGGGAATAAGTGACAAGAGGTGTCAGAGACAGATCCCACCTGGTCTGGTGGGTGATCCCCAGTCAGAAGACCCTCTGCAGCCAACCTGTGGCTCAGGCCCAATCTACAAACACGTGGTGGGCTGAAGAGTGGCCCAAGGGGAGCCCCTCCAGACCCTGCAAGTGTGACTTGTTAGTGGCTCTGCCACCAGCACCCTGCTCAGCTTGACAACATCGCTGGGTGTCTCCTCTGTCTGGGTACAATGGACTCAGGCACCCCTGGGATCACTGAGGATCAAGTAGCCAACATGAGTTGGACAAATTACCCTTCCCAGCTCTCAGCTTCTCCACCTCTGAAATGACTGGTACATACTCCATTACCTTCTCCAGAAACACTACTGGACCATGAACAACCTACAGCTGAGCTCTGCAAGGCCAGGGACACCACCACAGCTCTGCCCTTGCGGTGGCTGATCTTCTACCAGCAGAACCTGGCAGTGCGGCTTTTAAGCAAGAAAAGGCAGAAACAGGACACCCTGGTGGAGCTCCACTGACAACCAGCTGTGTGAGGGAAAGACTCCACATCCCCTAGGAGCAAACCAGGACATCCTGGTGGAGCTCCACTGACAACCAGCTGTGTGAGGGAAAGACTCCTCATCCCCCAGGAGCAAACCAGGACATCGTGGTGGAGCACTGCCCCGGACCAGCACTGTAAGGGAAAGACTCCACATCCCCCAGGAACACAGTGGGGCCGGACCTCCTACCCCTGAACCCTCTTGTGAGCCGCTAGCGGCACCACACTGGGAGCCTCCCAGTTCACTTCCCACCCCCCAAAACGAAAAACAAAAAAAAAAAAGGGGGAAGAAAAACGTTGGCATCTCGGCATATTTGCAAGGTCAGGGCACTGAAAGCCCTTCTCTAAGCCTAAACCCTTGTTTTGAAGGGCCTATTCTTTGAGGACCTGATTATGAAAGCAGGCTACATATTCTTAACAAGCCCCCTTTGAGTGGGGCTTTCAGTTCCCTCCAGCGTAGAATGTGCATGTGTATTCTTGCATGGCAGGCCCCTACATACTGTTTTGATTGTTATCGCCCGGCCATGAAAGGGCCGATTGTTTGGGCTTCCCAAGATTACATCACGGGCTCCCAGCGCTGGGCGGCCCTGCCGAGGTGTTTGATCAGCGCTCGCAGGTGGGAAGGAGCCAGCCAAGGGGCCCCCGGACCTGCCCTACCTGTTCCGTGTGCCGCCTGCTGCTGCGGGAGCATCTCACGCGAGGAAGAGGAGGAGGAGGGTGGTAGCGGTGTCCTTGTGCCCGCTGGATCATGCTCACACATCATGAGGTAGGATGGAGGGAGGTGACTGCCCACCTGTACTGGGCACTGGGGAGGTGACACCTTGAGTGCTGGGGTCAGGTTGGGACAACTCAATACAAGAAGGACATTGAGGGGCTGGAGTGGGTCCAGAGAAGGGGAACAAGGTTGGGGAAGGGTCTGGAGAACAAGGAGAGGTTGAAGAAGCTGGGGCTGGTTAGGCTGAAGAAAAGGAGATGAAGGTCAGACCTTATTGCTGTCTGCAACTCCCTGAAAGGAAGGTGAAGAGGTAGAGGTGGTGGTTGGTCAATTCTCACAAGGAACAAGTGATAGGACAAGAGGAAATGGTCTCAAGCTGCCCTAGGGGAAGGTCAGGTTGGACAGAACAAGTGATAGGACAAGGGGAAATGGCCTCAGACTGCCCCAGTGGAAGGTCAGGTTGGACAGGAGGAAGAACTTCTGATGACCCTTCCAGTGAAGCCACCGCTGAATGAACTGCTCAAACCAGGCTGGACAACCCTCCCCTTGAGTACAGCCAGGAGCCCAGCTACCTACAGGATCGCAGAAACACATGAACAACTGGTGTCCCCATCCCAGGCATCACACAATGGTCCCATCCTCAAGAAGAACCTCAAAACCACTAGACAAACAGGGCTCTGCCAGCTCAGGAGTTGAGAAGCTCACGTGGGACACGACGGCTGCTCCCTGGGGTTTGGACCTTTTGCTGCTCCTCAGTAGCCACTTCCACAGCTCTCCCTGCCCCTTCTGCTGCCTGGCCTGGGTCACATCTGCTGGCCTGGCCCTCTGCCAGCCTTCAACTCACCCCGCTCCGTATCCACCCGCAGCAAACATTAACAATTTTAGGGAATTTTACCTTTAATTCATCCCAAAGGGGCAGAAGCCAAGTTCAGAGTCATAAACCCAGCTCTTCCCTCTGGCTGCAGCAGCCAGGTTGTGAGTTTTGGCTGAAGAGCAGGAAATTCTCTCTTTTCCCCAACATAAATAAACTGGTGACAGACCAGTCCAGCATGGGGCTGCCATTCACCTTCCCACTCAGGACAACCAGGATGGGGAAGCCCCTTGTGCCACCCATCCGATCACATTCATGAAGCACCCAAACCCACTCAACAGGCCTGAGATGGTTCCATCAGCTTCCATCACTCAGCTGAAACACAAAGAACTCAGCTCATGTGCTCCGTGTCCTGCCTGGGGACACCAGTCTCCACTAGATTCACAGGAAGACTCCGGTTCTTCCCTACCCCCCTTCCTGAATCCCACCTCAATAACAGCTCCTGTGCTGGTCCAACCGTTTCCTGCATAGAACCACAGACTGGGTTGGGTTGGAAGGGAGCTCAGTGCTCACCTAGTGCCAAACCCCTTGCCATGGGCACCTCTCACCAGACCAGGTTGTCCAGAGCCCCATCCAACCTGGCCTTGGATACTACCAGGGATGGAGTAGCCACAGCCTCATTGGGGAGCCTGTTCCAAGGCCTCAGCACCCTCACAGGGAGGGACTTCTGCCTCAGATCTCATCTCAATGTCCCCTCTTTGAGCTTAAAGCCATTTCCCTTGAGCCATCAAATCATTACCATTAATTAGCTGGGCACTGGCAAAGAAGGTGGGCAGCTCCTCAGGAGGACAATCCTACCTCAGATGCAGCTGGCTGAGGGTGCAAGACCATCCCAGAGGACACACAGGCACCAGGCACTGGCAGCCCTTAGGACTGGGGGGGCATCTCACCCCTAGCCCAGCCCAGCCAGGAAGGGCTCAGCCAAAAGGACCACCAGTCCAGTCTCCTCCAACTTCCAACGGGAGATGTTCAAAGCCACAAGGCTGGCCAGGGCAGCGTTAGGGCAGATGTGGATCTACTGCTGGGTCACACAGAGGAGTCCCATTGTCCAGGGGCTCTTTATTCCCTGGGGGAGGTTGAACATGTTTATTATCTGCTCAGTTCTTGATGTAACTGTTGGATTTCTGAGAGAGCCTCAGGCACAGGGTAAAAGTTCACATTCTCCTCAACCTGGGAAGCACAAAGCCACGATTCATGAGCTTGGGGTGCTCCTGATGTCTCACCACGCTCTGACCTCGGCTGCTGAGGAGACCCAGAACGTTCTGCTGCTGCTGCCAGACCAGAGTGTGAAGGTGACCCACGGGCACAGGACTCAGTCAGAGTTGGCCAAACCAGTTTCTCCTGGAAGCCGTTTGCTCTTGTGGCAGGTAACAAAAAGGAAGACTCACTTGCATGGGCCAACCTGTGGTCATGGTCAACCCAGCTAGAGGAGAGGGGCTTTTAATGAGGGATCTAGTGAGAAGACAAGAGGGATGGCTTCAAGTTCAAAGAGGGGAAATTGAGATGAGATGTGAGGTAGAAATCCCTCCCTGTGAGGGTGCTGAGCCCCCAGGGAGTATGTGGCTGCTCTATCCCTGGCAGTGGTCCAAGGCCAGGTTGGATGGGGCTCTGGGCACCTTGCTCTGGTGAGAGGTGTCACTGCCCATGGCAGGAGCTCTGAGCTCTCTCCACACCCAACCCAGTCCATGATTCCATTAACAGTGAACAGACACTTCTCAACGGATCCAAAACACTCTGTGAAACCATCAGACTGGTACAAGCAGAACAACAACCACCACAAGAGTCTGAGGGGCTGGTGAGAACCCAAATCTCATCAGACCCCAATGCCAAAGGTGATGCCTGGGACAGGAGTTTCTCCATTTTCAAGCAGAAACCAAGATCACCCTTCCCCAGTAGCCCCTGAGGAACCCAACCATCACCAGGAGGTTTCAGTTAAGACCCTACAAGTGTGAAGGCCCTGTTTCTTGACTGCTCAAGAAGACCTTCATGTGAGACCTCGTTAAGTCTATTTTAAGCAGCATCAAGCTGCAGATCATTTCCATATTTGCTTATTCGTACGGGCAGTGCCCATAATTAAAGGGGGGTTTAACGATGTGGCTGCATTGATCTAGGGTAGCACCAGAGCTGGAGGGAGACACAGACCCTTATAAAAGTTCTTCAAATGTTCTTTAAACAAATTACAGAGGCAGAGAAGCTGGGTGGTCTGAAAGCAGGGCCGGGGTTATGATCCTCCTATAAAAATTCCCAATAATTCCTGCCAATTTACATGTGTGGCTTCATGAGGAACCACCAACCCTCTCCTCTGTGCAGGGATCTTCATCTCAAGCAGAAAGCGGTTTGCCACGCCACGGAAATCTCCGGGCCAACAACATGCTGGGGCAGGGGGAATGGTTTTGGGGGGGGATTTTTGGGGGGGTTTCTTGCCTCATCCTCCAGCTGTAGGCAGCTGCTTCCAGAAAACCGAAGCCTGGAGCAAATCAAGGGAAGGAGGATGAGAGCAGCTCATGAAGACACTGTTCTTCCTACCAGCTGTAGGTGCAGAGAAATCAAGGGCTGAGCTTCTCTCTCAGACTCCTGCAGGAACATCAGGACAGATCTCACCATCCCACTGCTTCCCACCCCAGAGCCATGTGGCTGGGTCGCATCGAGGGGCTCACGGAGGATCCCACTGCCCCTACATCCCATCCCAGTGAGAAGCACCTCCCTGAAAGTGAAATTAAGAGCAGGGAGAGGATTTCCCCTCCTCTCCCTTCTGCTGCACAGAGTGGGATCAGTGTGGAAGCACCAGAGCGGCTCCTTTATGCAGCCCCTAAAAAACCTGGAACGAAACAATTTCCTAACAGCTGTAGCCATAAAAGGCCCCATTCTGGCCACGTGTTCGGTGACAATGTCCTCATTCACCCAGCTTCCCCTCCTCTGAGGGTTTATTTTCAAAGCAGGCTGCTACAGAGGGTGAGGTATGAGCCACCAGGGCCATGGAGACCAACCTGGTGTTCACCAGCAGCTTTGTTTGGTCTCACCTTGATAAGATAAAACTGGGATAATGTCTTTTTCTTTCTTGGCTTTGGGGTTTTGGGTTTTTTCCCCATTGCCTTCTTCCTTTTTAGGTTAAGGTGAACAAGGAATGGGACAGGTGAACTTCTGCTGGGCAAGAGAGACCTTTGGGGAAGGTCCTGGAGAACAGGCAACAGTCAGCTGTTGGGTTTTGGGGTTGGGGATCATGTTCAGAGGTAGATGGTCACACAGCCTGGCCCCACTGACCCCAGCTCTCCCCCTAATAACCCACTCTGTGACACCATCACTACCTATCCCAGCACCCACAGCCTGAACCACCACAGAGAGCTGGTCCCAGGACCCCTTCATGGTCCTTCCAGCTCTGGGCAGTCACCCCAGTCGTTCTCCTGCAAAACCCCACAGGATGATGCAGACACCCAACACCATCACAGTGAAAACTACCAGTGCCTCAGCTCCAGCGAGGAGTTCAGGGTGAGCCATGACCTTGAGGAAGTGCTACAGCACATCCAGCAGCTGTAGGAACACAGTGCTGAAGCCTTCTCCTATTGCAGGGCCACCACAGCAGCCAGCAACAGATCATCCAGAACCCGTTCAGCTGGCCAAGAGCACAGCCAGGGAAGGGCCTGGGCAGCTCCTTGGGAAGCCCTGTCTCAGGTAGGTGAGAAGCTCCACATGGGAGCAGCTTCTAGCATCTCCTGTCCTCCAGGTTGTATCTGCAGACCACCAGAGAAGGAAGTGTCCATCACACTGAGCCAGATGTTGTGGGGAGGCAGTTGTGCCTCATAAATGTTGTGAACCAACCAACCCAATCCTGGTCTCAACACTTGAGTAAGGGATAAGGAAGAAGTGAGAGAGAAGAAGAAACTGTTTATACAAACAGGGGTTCCCAGCCCAGCTTTGGAGACCTCTCTGCCCACTGGGAGGTCTTCTCTAACCCAGGACCATCAATAAAGGCTGCAGCACCCACTCAGCTCCACAAGCCTCAGCTCTGCCACAGGCTCAACCCACCCGTCTCAGAATCATGCTCTTCCCTCCTCCTGTGTGAACTTGCCCTCCACAGCCTCAGAGGGCAAGTTCAGAGCCTTTGGAACGGTAGCCATGGGCACAGCAGGAGAAGACGATGCAGAAGCAGGGCCAGGTCTAGGAAGGACATTGCTTCGAGCCCAGAAAAGCATCTTAGAACCACAGAACCATCCAGGTTGGAAAAGACCTTCAAAACCATCAAGTCCAACCACCCACCCTACAACCCCCAATCCCCAACCTATCTCCTAAAACTGCCTGGTTTTGGAACCATCCAGGGATGGTGCATTTGAGAGATGCTCCCCATCTCCCTCACCTCCTACCCAGCACCTCTAGGAGACCCAGAGGGAAAAGTTAATTAAAAGGTGCTTAATGAGCATCTCCCAGCAGGTTTGTTTTGTAACCAGCGGCAGTGCTGGGCTCTGTTCCGCTGTGGGGCAGGAGCTTGAGATCCCAGGAAAACATGGAAATCCCCATCCAGCCCCACCTCACCCACCCTCAAGTGTTTTCCCATTAGGTGCTTCCATGCAGAGCCCTGATCTGATAAAGAGATTGGGATTCAATCCCACATTTGGAAGCCACCCTGCAAAGCTCTTCACCAGCTCCCCTGTGCATCATAAAAAGTTAGTGATTGGAAGGGACCTCAAAAGATCAGCCAGTCCAATCCCCCTGCCACAGCACAATTCTCTAGATCCAGTCACACAGGAACATGGGCAGGTGGGTTTGAAACGTCTCCAGAGAAGGAGACTCCACAACCCCCCTGGGCAGCTCCTCCCAGGTCTCTGTCACCCTCACTGGGAAGAAGTTCCTTCTCATATTGATGTGGAACCTCCTCTGTTCCAGCTCACACCTGTTTCACCTTGTCCTGTCACTGGGTGCCACTGAGCAGAGCCTGGCTCCATCCTCCTGACAGCTGCTCTTTCCATATTTATCAACATTCATGGGGTCACCTCTCAGTCTCCTTTTTTCCCAGCTCAAGAGACCCAGCTCCCTCAGCCTTTCCTCATCAGGGAGATGCTCCACTGCCTTCATCATCTCTGTGGCTCTGCGCTGGCCTCTCTCCAGCAGCTCTGTGTCCTTCTGGAACTGAGGGGCCCAGAACAATATTCCAGATGTGGTCTCAGCAGGGCAGAGCAGGCGGGAGGAGAACCTCTCTGGACCTTCTAACCCACCCCAGGATGCCACTGGCCTTCTTGGCCACAAGGGCACACTGGCCCTCCTGCTGGCCACCAGCACCCCCAGCTCCCTTTCCCATCTGATGCTGTCCAGCAGCTCAGTCCCAATTCAGAGTCATAGGCTGCCTGTGTGTGAAGGTGAGGAAACCCCCAGTGAGTCTTCTGCTGCCTCCCAGACCACAAGGACTCCCATCCACTCAAAGAAAACACAGTATTAAATGTTTTTCCTGGTTTCAATCTCCCTCCACTAATCAATAATTTTTTATTGGGGGGTGGTTCAACCACTCCACAAGCCTGCGAGACCAGCGTGGAAGGCACAGGCTGTCCCATGACAGCTTATTTTCCAAGCCATGGTCACAGCCCTCCTGTCAACTCCAAGTTGAAGCTTCTTTTTAATTTCCTTTCCTTTTTCTTCCTTTAATGTCTTGTTTTCACCAGACAGGAAACAATCTGTGGGCACAACGGAGCAAAACAAGGCCAGTGTTCCCAGTCAAAGGTGACCGATGAATAGGAACCATTGTGCTGGGGTGGAGGAAACATCCTTATCCTCATATTAAAAACATATATAATTAAAACAATATGAAATCTATCTGTTTGCATCACTTCCACACTTACTCCCTGCTCTCTCCAGCTGCCCTAAAGAGGAGCTGTGATTCAGGAGGTAACTGGGGCAGGTGGGATGCTGGTGGGAGCTGTGGTAGCATCAAACCTCTTTGCAACTGGAATTGAGCTGGAGAAGAGCAGTTGGGTGCAAAGAGGGGGTTTTCCCTTCTTCAGTAGAGGTCACAGCACAGGTAAACCTTGTGCTAGACAAGAGGATGCAGCAAACTGGGAGGATTTGGGTTCAAGGGGATGCAGCAAACTGGAGGAATTTGGGTTCAAAAGGATGCAGCAAACTGGAGAGCTTTGGTTTCTAGAGGATGTAGCAAACTGGGAGGATTTGGGTTAATGAGGATGCAGCAAACTGGGAGGATGTGGGTTCAAGAGGAAGCAGCAAACTGGGGGCATTCGGGCACAAGAGGATGCAGCAAACTGGGGGGATTTGGGTAGAAGAGAATGCAGCAAACTGGGGGGATTTGGGCACAAGAGGATGCAGCAAACTGGGAGGATTTGGGCACAGGAGGATGCAGCAAACTGGGGGCATTCGGGCACAAGAGGATGTAGCAAACTGGGAGGATTTGGGTACAAGAGGAAACAGCAAACTCGAGGAATTTGGGTTCAAGAGGAAGCAGCAAACTGGGAGGATTTGGGTTCAAGGGGATGCAGCAAACTGGAGGAATTTGGGTTCAAAAGGATGCAGCAAACTGGAGAGCTTTGGTTTCTAGAGGATGTAGCAAACTGGGAGGATTTGGGTTAAAGAGGATGCAGCAAACTGGGGGGATTTGAGTTCAAGAGGAAGCAGCAAACTGGGAGGATTTGGGTAGAAGAGAATGCAGCAAACTGGGGGGATTTGGGTAGAAGAGAATGCAGCAAACTGGGGGGATTTGGGCACAAGAGGATGCAGCAAACTGGGGGCATTTGGGCACAAGAGGATGCAGCAAACTGGGGGGATTTGGGTACATGAGGATGCAGCAAACTGGGAGGATTTGGGTACATGAGGATGCAGCAAACTGGGGGATTTGGGTACAAGGAGAAGCAGCAAACTGAGGGATTTGAGTGCTGCTGATGGGGAGCAGGAATCATCCCTGGGGTGAGGTGACAAAAGGTCATTGAGTAGTGGGTCTGTCTCACCCAGGAGGGTCCCATCAGGGTGATAAGGGGGTGACACTCACAGTAGGGAGACACCAAGGGATTCCCTTGCCACTGGCTCACCCTCTGGCTGCTAAAAGGGATCCCTGTGAACCCCACAACTTGCTCCCCTAAGGAAAAGCAGCTGTTGGCACCATGAACAGAACTCCCCAACCCCAGAGCAGAAAGAGCAGTTAATGCTCCACAGTCCCCACGTGTAAATGTACTCTGCTTCATCCCAAGGCACGATATTTACCAAGAATTTTAACTTTTAACCCCTTTAGGTTCTTTGCCTCTGCAGCATCCTAAAAGCACCCAGTGCCTGGAACACCCAGAGTTTCAGTTTTCACATTCAATTTCCCATAAATATTTAGATACCTTTAGATTAAACTGACTGCATCGACCTCAACGTTGGTTTCTTCTGTTTTAATGGTCTGTCCCATCTGAAGGAGCAGCTCTGCCTTGGGAGCCCCATGAACTCCAGGACTTGCCCTACAACCACAAATCCACCCTAAATCTGGCTGGTAGGAACACAGCTGTTACCACCTAGTGTCAGCCAGGAGAGGAGCAGCAGCCAAGGATGGGGATGGGAGTTAACTCACTGGACAAGGTGCCCAGAGCAGTCAGCAGATGAGACCTGGCACTGGAAATGCTAAAAGAGCAGATAACATGGGGTTGGGGCAATTGGTTTGGTTCATTCAACCCATTCCATAGGGAGGGATTTAATGAATCAGGCACAGAAAACATGGCAAAGGGTATTTAGGGCTTTTGGGGACAGGTAGGAGTCACCCATCCCATCATAAATTCAGCCCCAAAGAGCAAATCCAGCCCAAAGGGCAAATTCAGCCCCACAGAACAAATCCAGCCCCAAAGAGCAAATTCAGCCCCAAAAGACAAATCCAGCCCCAAAGGGCAAATGCAGCTCATGTTGATCTCAGCAGCTCCAACTCCATCTGGTTCCCGTTAAATCAGCCACACAAGGTGGAGAGGGTTTCCTTCCTCTCCCGCCTCCACCTCATTGCGTGCAAAGAGGGAGAGGTACTGCTGCTTTTTTTAGGATGTGGCTGCCCTTCTCTTTACCTTCCTGCCTGGAAGGCAGCCAGGAGCAGATCCGGCCTCCCAGCCCACATCTGGAGCTAGGGAAGGTCCCAGCCCACATCTGGAGCTGGAGAAGGTGCTCACTGCACGTCCCACACCAGGAACTGCTCCTCAAGCCCTGGCAATGGAGTCTGGCTCCTCTCCTGGCCCCACAGCAGCTTTGTCCTGATATGTTATTTCCAGTCCCTAGGACTTTCTGATGTTTTTATCGGCAGGTGAAGCCCAATCCCACAGCAGGGAGGGATGTTCCTACCTGAGGACGAGCAGCGACTCATAATCCCAAAAGCAAACTTTAGGTCGACCTAAGTCCCATTGAAACTGCCATAAAAACTACATCACCTGCTGACACCCACCCATGGGCAAAGGTGTCCCACAAACAGAGCAGGATCCCACAAACAGAGCAGGATCCCACAAGACAGAGCAGGATCCCACAAGACAGAGCAGGATCCTAGAGACTGAGCAAGATGCTACAAATGCAGTGGGATCACAAGAACTAAGTGAGGCTGTACGAATGGAGCCAGACTGCAGGAATGGAGCAGGACTGCACAAACCAAGAGAGATCCCAAAGACCAGGAGGGTCCCAAAAACACAGCAAGATCCCACAAACCCAGCAGGACTGCAACAAGCCAGCGAGGCTGCAGGGGTGGAGGCAGATCGCAGGAACGGAGCCTGCACACCCGGTGGCAGCAAAGAAACGCAGACAGAGCGGGCAGGGACCGTGCTGGCAGCTCCCAGCTGCTGCGGGAGAAGGAGGGAAGGATGGATGGATGGATGGATGGATGGATGGATGGATGGATGGATGGATGGATGGATAGACGGATGGATGGACGGATGGATGGATGGATGAGCCAGGAGGGTCAGATCCTGCAGGCACAGAGCTAAGGGGCAGGACACTACCAGAGAGTCAGGGAATGGCTGAGGAGATGCCAGTGGATGCAAAGCACCAGGTGTTTTAACACATGAAAAACCCACTCTGCATCCTAATCATCAGTTTTTTGGGTTTTTAACCAAACCCCAAACTCAGACCATCAGCTGCCTGCACTGCTCTGCTTACACCAGCCATACCAGTCCTACCTCTGCAGCACAGCTGGCCCCACTGTGCTTGAAAACCCTACAGTGGTCCCTCACCACATTCAGCCAGAGCTGAGGTCTGCTCTGGAGCTGCACCCCCTGCACTCACAGCTGGGGCAAGAGGCCCACAGCACTCTGAGAAACCTGGGGGTAAGTCAGAACCACAGAATGGGTTGGGTTGGGAGGGAGCTCAGAGCTTCCCCAGTGCCAACCTCCTGCCATGGGCAGCGACACCTCTCACCAGACCAGGGTGCCCAGAGCCCCATGCAGCCTGGCCTTGGACACTGCCAGGGATGGAGCAGCCACAACCTCCCTGGGCAGCCTGTTCCAAGGCTTTAGCATCCTCATGGTGGAAGTCCTCAGCCTAAGATCAGCCTCACAGGATCCCTGCAAGGTATCGAGAACAAGGTGTCATCCTTCACCCCAACAAGGCTGAGCTATGTGAGCAAAGCAAAGCCCGTGGAACCCAACAGATGAGCAAAGCAGGCAGAGACCCCACTGCAACACTCCCGCTCGAGCTGCTCCAGCGCACAAGGGGTTCCCCCCAGTGTTGCTCTCTTGCTGTCAAGCAATGCCCAGGCATCACTTATGGGGCAGCTTGGGCTGTCTCCTTCTCCCCAGTCACCTCTCAGCCAACTCACTGGTTATTTGCAAAACCCACAGCTCCAAAACCAGCAGGGCCATGTCTCCCCAGGGCCCTCCAGTGAGCTGCAATGAACTGAGGCTCCTGCCTCGGTTTCACCCTGCTGGGAACAACGCAGCCAGCCCATCCAGTAGCCCTCTGGGGAGCACAAGCTGGCGAGGCAGCTCCTCTGAGTAGTGCAGGCAAGTCTCAGCCAAGCCTGGGATCACCCACCAGCTGCTGCAAAGCGGCCTCGAGGCATCGGGGTCTGTCGCTGGGGCTTTGAGTGCATCACAAAGCTCACAGATCCTCATGCACACCCTGAGGTTGGGAGGAACCAGCCTTCCCAAGAGGCAGCTCAGCCCAGTCCAGCTCAGCTTGGGGCTAATGTGGTTTGTCACAGCCTGAAGATGCAGAAGAAGAACAGAGGAGGGAAACTGTGTCGGATTCAAGGGGTCAAACTAAGGAATCTTGACATCCCCTAAGAGCTGAGGTTGGCCAAGGAGTCATTTCCCCTTCCGATGTGTCACAGGACATGGAGCTGCCATCAGGTTTAACTCCACTACAGAATATGAATTGGCCACCTCGGGGGATTTTGTACTCTTGGCTGTTCCCAAACAGCCAAGGAGGGCTTTGGGGGCTGCCCAGGGCTGACAGTGACAGACAGATTGATGGTGATGGAGCTGTTTTGTCTCCTCTCCCAGCTGACTCCATTTGCATTGGTATTTCCATGGAGCAGGCTCCACCTTTCATCCGACGTGATTAATGCTGGTGGTAAATACAGAGAAAAGAACCAGCTGCTTCTGGCTTTTTAGCTTCAACTGAGCAGCTGATACAAAACAAAACAACAAGAAGTCCTTTTGTTCAAGCATCTCTAGAGCCTCTGCTGACTTCATGAAGAGCCTTTTATTTCAAAAGCTTAGAGAAGCACTGTGGCTAGAGCTGGTGTCTCCTCTTCCCTCACTGCGGATCCACATGGGATCTGCTGCCATTGCAAGTGCCCGGGGCAGCACAGCCTGTTTCAGCTCCTAACAACACATTGGGTCCCACCTCAGCCACAGCTCCAGGTACAGCAGGATTTGCTCATGTTTTGCAGAGGTCCCCTTAGTGCAGCTTGTGCTCAGCCAGAGAAGCGACTGAACAACCTGGAGGGCTCCACAGCCAGCCCTGGGGTCCCACAGGAGCTCCAGCAGGAACCAGAGGTGTAACAGCACGTTCAGTGGGCTGGGCAGGGTGTCCACAGACCAGGCACACTGGGTCTGCTGGGTTAGGGGTGATGGGAATGCGGTGGGTCACAGCCCCAGGTATAAAACTCGAGCAGGAAAAGAGCAGTATTTGGGAAGGAGCATCAGTAGGAGGGTGCTATTTGCCAACCAGCCTCCAAGAGGTGCCAGCAGCTTTTTTCCAGAGCTCCTTCCACACCAGACCTCTTCCCTTCTCTCAGTTCTTTACAGTTATGGACCTGCAGGGGAAGCTGGGCATGGGGAGCAGTGGGGGTCTCCCTGCCATCACGCATCTTGTAACCCCATGTTTTGCTCCCAAAGCCCAAACCCCTTCCCCAAGGAGTGTAGAGCACCCGAATGAACCCCCTGGGCGCACACCAGTCCCAGAGAGACACACAAAAGGTTTTACTGAGTAGCACTGGGACAGTATTGGTGCTGCCAGAGACCAAACTGGGTGAAAGCGGCTGCTGGCAGAGCTGCAATGGGTAAGCAGGGATGCTGGGAGGATTGAGAGCCTTTAATACCACCAATTATTGAGTCTAGTGGCCTTTCTTGGCAACTAGATGGAAAACAAAGTCACCACAGCTTCCCAGCAGCTGCTCCTGCCTGTGGAGATGCTGCTTTTGTGGAAAATCTCTGCAATCCTCCATCAGGGCTGACAAAAAGAGCCACGAGGAAACTGGAGCAGCACAAGGAATTTCCTCTGGTCCTGCTGCCCACACCAGTCCCTCCAGACTTGTTTCAGTCTCCAGCCATGGAGATTGATGGACAGACAGACAATCTCCGAGTGGTAAAAGTCCATAAACCCCAATGGAGAGAAGCAGGAGGGTGGCTGTGGCTTACCTGGCACTCTGGAAGGTGGCCGATGTGGATTTTCCAATAGCCCCAAATCCAACTCCCACTGCCAGACCCTCTGAAACAGCAAGGAAAGAAAAACCCAGTAAGGTCAAACCCTACAACAGCCCTGAGCTCCAGTGGAGCAAAGAGTGGGGTGAGTGGGAAAGAAGGATCCAGCCAGGTCGTTCCCCATCTCATTGTAATTTAAAGACAGACTCAGTGCCAGACCCTGCCTAGGGTTCTGCCCCACTTGGTTCCCAAACCAGGGTCAGAGGGGAGGTTTCTGCATTTGTGGGTGCAATGGAGAGGGGGGAATGATGACCCCACCAGCAGAAATGCTCTTTTAATAAGGGGCATCACAGTGCAAAACCTCAAAACCTCTTCAAAGCGGTTCCAGCTCAGCAAACCTCTCTGTGGAGTCAGATGAACTGGGGAATGCAGAACCAAACACTGAGTTCTCCCATCCAGGCTCCCAGCATCATCACCTCGCTGGCTGCTGGTCTCACTGGACCCAAACACCAGCACTACTCCTGTACAGGGAGTCTCCAAAGCAGAAGGAAACCCAAACTCCCCCAGAAAATTCCCACCATGCAGATTATTTTAGCCTATGGTCAATCCCATTGTTTTAGATCCCAGTTAATCCCATAAACCCCACAGAAAACCAGTCCAGGAGCCTTCCTAGGAGGGCAGTTGGCGCGGGAGACTCGAGACCTGGCAATACCTCATCCCACAGCTCTTCAGGGATTGATGTTCCATCCTTCCCTGCTCCCCTCCCATCCTGTCACAAACTTCTTACTCTCCTTCCACTCCCTCATCCCTCCCAAGAAAACGAAATCCTATTTTCCAGAAGCACCAAACCACCTCAACAAATCTTCTCTGTTTTTTAAGTCCCTTTGTGTAAAAATCCTAAAAAACAAAGAACAAAAAGCACAAACCAACCCAAATCCCCCCCCACACCCCATTTGTTTGTCTGGTTGGGATTGATAGCTCTTCCAAGGAGGCAATTAGCCGCTTGGGCTGCTGCAGCCACATGAGGGGCCAGCGGGGATGGGTCAGTTGGGATGGAAATGTCATGGGGAGTGTTTACCTGTGTAAGGGCTGGGAAGGAGAGGACTGAGAGTGTGTGTTTGTGGGCTTCTGGATCTCCAGTTGCCTTGGAAACCCATCAGAAAAGCAGCACTAAGTCAGCTAATCAGGCATTTGCATCCCCGAGTCCGCACTGAGCACGGAGGAGTGGAACCCTCGACAGCTCCTCGGTGCCCTGAGCCACGGCTGCTGCTTACGGTGGAGACAGGGAGACGGCAGCAGCCACCAACCCTGAGCTTGGGGTGAGGAGACCCCAAACTGTCCCTAAAACACCATCAGTGGGTGTTCAAACAGCCAGAGGAAGCGGGGCACCCACCAGAGCCGTGAGGGATCCCACACGCACGCAAAGCTCTTGGGAGAAGCTCTCACACTGCCCCACAGCACCCAGCTGCGAGAGGGGTGCTGGTGTCCCAAGTGACAGGAGGAGAGGAAACAGCCTCAGGTTGCACCAGGGGAGGCTGAGGTTGGATATTACAAACAATTTCTGCTCCACATAGGTTCCCCAGGCCTGGCTCTGAGGTTACAGTTCCCATTCCTAGAGGAGTTGCAAAGAGATGTAAAGGGGTGAGGGACAGGGGCTAGTGGGGCCCTGGCGGTGCTGGGGAACACTTGGAACTGATGATCCTAAAGGGGTCAATGAATGAATAACTGAAACAACTTTGTCAGAGGGGACAAACCTCGGCGATTTCCCTGCTGCAAAGCGAATCGTGTGGAGTAAGACTCCAGAGGAGCACCATGAACAAAAGTCCAAATCCCATAGACACGGAAACAAATGCTGGGGAATTAACCCAGCAGATGGTGCGTAGTGAGCTGCATCTCTGGGGAGGGACAAGCAGCCGGCGCTGGAAGCTGCAGCACGATGGAGATGCTTATCAGCACTGAGAGGGGGAGGAGGTGACACCACAGCCTCTGGCCATGGGCTTGTCCAGGTCTCCAGGAGGACATGAGAGCTGGGGTGCGATGAGAACAACCATAAAATGTCATCCCTGGCTGTGTTTCACAGCTGTGGAGATCTGGAGCTCAGGGACAGGGGTTAGCAATGGGTTGGGACAGTTGGGTTCATAGTTGGACATGATCTTAAAGGTCTTTTCCAATCTAAACAATGATTCTATGAGTTGGCCAATGGGCTGCTGACTCCAGAACTTCTGATGGGAACCTTGCTGAGGCCAAGCAAGTCAGGCTGGACAGGGTTCTGGGCAATCTGGTCTGGAGAGTAATGATCCTTCTGACCCTGACTGACTCTATGACTTGGTCTAAGTGATCCTGCTGTGGCAGGGGGATTGGACTGGATGATCTTTCGAGGTCCCTTCCAATCTCTACGATTCTATGCTTGTTGGGGAGTGGGGGTGGATTAGATGACCTTTGCAGATTAATTCCAACCCAATGATTCCATGATTCTAAGTTTGAGGTCACACATAGCCCAGAAACAGCAGGGACCCTGCACATCCCACACCTTGAACCCTGGGAAGGCTCTAACCCTACAGGGCAGATCTCGTGGGACACACTCAGCCCATTGCTGAAAGTCAAGTACTTCACCCAGCAGAAGCTGCCAGGATCACACAGCAATCTCACTGCTTCAATCACACGGGTTCAGCCTCTTGCAAAGAAGATGTCAGAGCTCAAAACGATTCTATTTTGCAGGCTGGGCAGGCAGAGACGCAGAGGTTGAGGCAGAAAACACAGAGAAAATGCTCACTGCCAGTTTGCCCACACTGAGAGCTCAGAGCCAGCTCGACCCTCCGCTAGCAGTCCCTCTCCTGGGTATTCTCCATGCACTCAGATTAAAAATAGCCTGACACGGCTTCTTCAGGTGGGAAAAGGTACAGAAAGGGAAAGGTCAATGTTTCTGTGTCGCTGGAGGCTCTGTAAATGGATGACTAGGAAGACAGGTCCCTATGGATGGGGTTGGAAGAGACAGCAGCTAGAAAAACAAACAGCCCTGTGTGATTTCTGGTGCTGGGCACCAACATGAGCAAAGGCAAAGGGAGTCTGGGGCAACTCTGAGCCACTCAAGGGTTTCCAGTGGGTCAACAGCCTGCAGAGGGCAAGGCAAAAACTCCACAGCTCGGGTGTGAAGGAGGGTGGAGAAGGCAGGGGTGCACAGGAAAACTTTCCATGTCAGAGAAGGTTCTTCTAAGCATTTCAGTGGCTGAAGCAGTTGCCAGCCCCTTCTGCAACTGGTGACAGAGCTGGAAGACCTGGAGGTTCCACACAACCCTGTTAGCTGGCGAGCTTTGTGGTGAAGGCACTGGGCTGGGGTGTTAATTCGCTATCTCCTGGCAGAACAAAGCAAGAAAACTCTGAGGAACCTCCATCACCGCCAAGAAAACGCTTCTGTTTAACCTAAACAAAGGGATTTGGTCTCTCTTGGGCTTCCTTGGCATTACAATCCAAGATGCTTGATCCTGATGAGGCTTTGCTGAGGGATCAGGTTAATCCTACACTAAGTTAGGGATCAGCTGCAAACCCCTGAGCGGGCAGTGCTTGCTGCAGAGGCATCTTCTCAGAGAAAAGAAACCAGTGTCTTCACAGCACCATGGCCCCAAAGCCAAGGGGACCCCATTTTCCCTGTCCTAGAAGCTCAGACCAAACTTGGAGGCCAAGCCCTGCTCCCTCCTCCTTCTGTGTCCTTCCTCCGCAGCCTCAGAGGGCAAGTTCAGAGTCATGGGGATAGTAGCCATGGGCACAGAAGAGCATGCAGGAGCAGCATCAGGTCTAGGAAGGACATTGCTTTGAGCCCAAAAAACCATGTTAGAACCACAGAATCATCAAGGTTGGAAAAGATCTTCAAGACCACCAAGTCCAACCATCTGCCCTACAACCCCCAACACTAATCCAACTCCTCAAACACCCTGACTGCCTGTTGGTTGAACCCCTCCAGGGATGGTGCCTCTACCCTTTCCCTGGGCAGCCTGTTCCAAGGCCTCCCCACTCTTTCTGAAATAAGGTTTTTCCTGAGATCCAATTTGACCCTCCTCTGGCACAACCTGACCCTGTTTCCTCTGGTCCTGTTGCCAGTTCCTAGGGAGAAGAGGCCAACCCTCACTCCACCCTCCTTTCAGGTAGTTGTAGAGAGCAGTGAGAGAGAGAGAGCAGCCTCCTCTTCTCCAGGCTGAACAGTCCCAGCTCCCTCAGCCTCTCTCCATCAGCCCTGTTCTCCAGACCCCCTGATCACCCCAGCTGCCATTCTCTGCCCCTTCTCCAGCTCCAACTTGTCCTTTCTGTACTGTGGTGCCCAAACTGCCCCCAGTTCTTGAGGTGGGAGGTCTTCAGAGAGAAGACAGCCAGTGCAAGATCCAGAAAGGAAAAGGCAAGAAGGATCACCAGAGCTTGGAGGAATCAACGCAAAGAGAAGTACCATGGGGCGAAGCGAAAGGAGCAGAGTCACATCCAGACCCGCAGGCAGGCAGCAGGTGAGGAGCAGCCAAGGGGAGATGTACTCAGCACACAAAACGCTGTCAAGGAGGACATCAGCCAAGAGAGAAGAGTGAAGCTGCTCTGGGAGCAGCTCTGACACCTTCACGCTTGGCCTGAGGTCTCCAGCACCCCAGTGTTCACGCAGCAGCATCCAAGCGCCAGCAAGCAGAGGGGCCTCGGGTGCTAGTGCAGCTCTGGGGTTATTTTCCTTCATTTCACTTCAGTGCCCTTCACTGGAGCTGCAAAACAGCACAAGATGTTCCATCTCGTTGAGCCAAGAGGACAGTGACGACATTCCCGTCTGCTCTGTTCTGCAGGACCAGGCAAAGCAGCTGGGATGGGCTTGGGATGAGCCCCAGCACTGAGCAGTCTCATCCTGCTCAGTGTGGGAGCTCTGCACACTCCTATCCCATGCTGGGATGTTCCTGGGGAGGAAAAAGCTCTCCAGCTTCCTCATCGAGCACCAAAACACACAAGTAACTTGAAACAGAAGACATTCACTGGAGAGGTTTATGGGAGAGATGCTTCCACTTGGAAGCAGAAGGGTTAGATGTTCACAGAGACAGCTCCAGCACCCAAACTATGCAGGAAGTAGGGAACTTGGAGGACAATTTGAAGCTGCTTTGCTGGTCTCAAATCTGGTTTGACCCACTGTCCATGGCCTGAAATCACCTTCTGCTGCTGCCCACAGCATTGACCGTCTGATTCTGTGCTCTCACACCCTCCAGTACTTCCCTAATTCCTAAAAATCACTAGCTCCAGCTTCCAGGAGCAGCCACTGCTGGGCTCCCACAGCAGAGCCTGTCCTAAAGTCACAGGAGCCTTAAGTTCAAAGGATCAGCCTCCAAAGCAGAAGGGTCAATTTCATCCCATCAAACCTCTCCCTTATCACCCACAGCCCCAGCCTGCAAGAGCCTGGCAAGCTGAAAGAATAAGGTGAAATTAAGCAGGCTGCGGTGTGAAATCCTATTCAGAGCAGCTTATGGGGCCAGGCAGGGATCACAGCCCTCTGCCACCCGCTCTCTGTTTGGATCTGCAGCCAGAAAAACCCTCCTGCAGGCCCAGAACCCTGCTACAAACAAAACCCTTCCTGCAAATCCCAAGCCTCCCTGCAAACATCAAACTCTCCTGCAAACCCCAAATCTTCCTTTAAAACCCAACCCCCCCAACCCCAAAACCTTCCTGCAAACCCAACCTTCCTCTGCAAACCCCAAACTCTCCTGTAAACCCCTAACCCCACTGCAAATCTAAAACCCCTCCACAAACCCAAAACCCACCCCACACCCCCCTGCAAACCCAAAACCTTGCTGTAAACTCAAACCTCCCTGCAGACCCCAAACCTCTTGCAAACCCAAACCCCTCTGCAAACCCAAACCCTTCCTGCAAACCAAGAACCCCCCTGCAACCCCCAAGATCCACTCTGCAAGCCCAGAAACTGGGTTTTACAGGGCTGAGCTCCTGCCCTCCCCAGCTCTGTTGTGGAGCATGAAATGAGCTTCGCAGGCGCCGCAGGAAACCCCTAGTAATCCTCAGGAGGAGGGCTGTTCACAAGAACAACTGCAAAGAAAAGCCCTTCAGATCCTCTAGAAATCCAAACAAGCAAATAGTGAGAGGCACTGGCAGGGCCCTGATAAATTACAGCAGCAAGGAAATCAACCCCAGCTCCTACGTTGCTCCCTTATGCCATAAAGAGCAAGAAAATGAACACGGGCTGTGGACAGAGAACAATATCCTACGAGAACATCAAAACCAAAACTCTACTCACTAAACAAAAATCCCATTTCTCTTCAAATCAGCTCAATATCCCACAGGCAGGATCTCAGGATTAAGGAAAATGATGGTGGTTTAGGGTTTAAGTTCAAGCCCAAACCCTGGGTAGACCTGATGTCTGCTGTTGTGGAACAGCATCAGAGAGGGTAGGGTTTGGGAGGTCTTCATCCCTTTTTGTTTCCATGCACAAGCAGGTGGGGATGGCAGTGACCAGGGAACACAGATCAGCTCTCTATTCTGTTCCATGCCTCTCCAACAGGGTGTGGTGGTCAAGGTGCCAGCATCACATAACAAGGGTAAGTGTAGAGTCTNAGTGATAGGACAAGGGGCAATGGTTTAAGCTGGAACATAGGAAGTTCCACATCAATATGAGAAGGAACTCCTTCCCAGTGATGGTGATGGAGTCTGCCCAGGGAGGTTGCGGAGTCTCTTTCACTGAAGATGTTTAAAACCCACCTGGATGTGTTCCTGTGTGACTCAGTCTAGGTGATCCTGCTGTTGCAGGGGGATTGGACTACATGATCTTTCAAGGTCCTTTCCAATCCCTAATGATTCTATGATTCCCCACCCAGGGGTGTCTTTGCCCTTAGAGGAAGCTCCTCTAGGTCTGCAGCATTGTCCTCCAGGGGAGGAGGAGCTGTAGGGATGAAGAAGCCACTCACAGACCCCACAGTGTGAGCAGACTGTGGAGGGAGGGCAAGGACAAGGAGCAAAGCAGGTTTGTAAATAATTCTACCCCAGCTCAGTCCAGGGCCATCAGATTTCAGATTTTCTGGCTGAGCAGAGATTTGTGCTGCAGAGCTTTGAAAAAATGGGAAAAATATGAACTTAAGAGCAGTTTGTGAGCAAAGGGAAGAAAAGCCCCTTGGCACACCCGATACAACACAGCACCAATACGGAGATGCACTGACAGGGTTCCCCTGCACAGCTGAGAGCAGCACCTCGAGCCTGGCAGCAGCATTAAGAGCCGGGAGTGACGTTATCTGCCCCCTGTGAGGATTAATAAAGCTAATTCTCCCAGGTCAGCAAAAGCACAGCTTCCTCTCGGAAGGTACTACAGATGCCAACATGTCATCCATTATTCATCCTGCTCTTTGAAGAGCTGTTAAGTTCCTGGTGGGAAATTAATCTGGCTATAATGAGGTTTGTATTTCCCTGTCGCCAGGATTCAAACTCTAAGGATTATTTTTCTTTGCCCCCAGAGACTGAATTCCAGTTTCCTCTAGGTGACATCATCTTGCCATCCCTGCATTAAAGAGCAGAGATTATGAGATCTAGGAGGTTTTCGTGTTTCTAGGTACCTACCGTTACAACGGTAGCAAATGGGAGCTTCAAGTCATTTTAGAAAGATTCTTGGGTTTTGCTTTTTTAACTCAACCAAGCCAGCAAGCAGGGGATTTCCCTTTGCATTTGGAATGCAAATCCCATGGCTGCTCTCACATGCAGCAGCTCCAGTGCTGGCTACCCAGTGGGGCATCCAGGAGGGTCTGGGATCTCTCCAGGGCAGGAGACTCCTCAGCTTCTCTGAGTTGCCTGAGTCCGGGCTCTAGGACCCTCAAAGTCCCCTGGTCCTGGCACTGGGCACCACTGGGCAGAGTCTGGCCCCATCCCCCTGTCCTTTAGCCATTGCTCACAACGCTCAGATGCTCCTTCAGACTGCCTTTATCCAGCTGAACAGCCCCAGCATCACCCCCAGAGCTGCTCCAGCCCCCTCAGCATCCTGTAACCCTATCCAGTAGGTCCTTGTCTCTCCAGACCCAGCACTCCAGATGTGACCTCACCAGGGCAGAGAAGAGCAGGAGGAGAACATCCCTGACCTGCTGGCCACACTTTTCTTCCCTCAAAGACAGAAAGAAACCAACCCTCATGAACTGCCCCACCAGCACATCTGAGGTTTCCCATACCGGGCTAGAAACTGCCCCTGCCACGAACAACCCACCCACATAGACTCATAGGGTCATTGGGTGGGAAGGGACCTCCAAAGGTCCAACCTCCCTACACCAAGCAGGGCCATCACTCACCAGACCTGGTTGCCCAGAGCCCCAGCCACCCTGACCTTGAATGGTTTCAGGGATGGGGCCTCCACCACCTCTCTGGGCAGCCTGTTCCAAGGATCCCCCACCTTCAGATCCAACAACTTTTTCCTCCTGTCCAGCCTCAATCTGCCCTCTTACAGCTTCAAACCAGGACCCCTCATCCCATCATTCCCTGCCCTTGGGAACAGCCTTCCCCAGCCTTCTGACAGCCCCTTTCAGGGACTGGAAGGTTGCTAGAAAGTCCCACCAGAGCCTTCTCCTCTTCAGGCTGAACAACCCCAATTCCCTCAGCCTGTCCACAGAGCAGAGGGGCTCCAGCCCTCTGAATATTTTTGTGGCCTCCTCTGTTCTCACTCCAACAGTTCCTCATCCTTCTTACATTGGGGCTCCAGAACTGGACATCTTCTGGTTCAACACCACAGTTCACCATAAAATGAGTTTGGCTCTGACTCTGTTCCCTGAGGTGGGACCCAGCATCCCGGGCTCAGACAGAAGGTCCATGCTGGTGGGAGATAACCCCAGAGCAGCTGACAGACTCCAACTGTGCACGTGGAGAGGACATGGGGAGCAGCGACAGATTGTGGTGTGGACAGAGCAAACACTCACAAGTCCCTCAGGCATCACATTGCCATGAATTATTATTAAGCACTGACAGGGTGCTTGACCTGGAGGGAGCCCTTCAGCCCCAGTGTCTGCTGAGATCCCAACACCAGCAGGAGCTGGGACAGAGCCACATTGGCAGAGCGGGACTTGTTGGATGGGAGCAGCCGGCTAAGGAGCCCAGATCACCCCCTAATTATTCCTCTAATGGAAAATCCTTTCAAGCAGAAGACAAACATAAAAACTTGATTGATTAATTTGCAGTTTATAGGGGCAGGTATTATTATTTGTGGTGTGAGTTAGTCACTCGCTCCCCCTCCTCCCCTGGGTTCCTAAGGAACGAGAGCTTTTGTGTGTGTGAGGGATGTGCAGTGGAATAGGGAAGCAGCTCCAGTCCCCATTCCCTCCCACCCTGAATGCTGCCAGCAGACGGTGATGGGACAGAGAAAATAAGCCCCAAGGCACCAGCTGGATGATCCTGCTCAGACAAAGCAGTCCTGGGCAATCAGTACTTTCACAGCTATCTGCAGCCCAGCAGAGCCCCATCACATCCCTCCTCCAAAATGCTGACCCTGAATAAAGGGAAATAAACCTGGTTTTGGTGCATTTTACACCCCAGTGCCCCAGGAGGGAACAAAGAACTCCCACACAGGAGTGCAGCCCAGCCCCAGTACCCACAGGGAGCCCTGCAGTCGCCGCTCAGGTAACACCACGCTTTGCAAGCACAACACAAGGCGTGTGGGAGGAAAACCCCATAAAGATTTGTGGGGAAGCACAGCAAGGTCAGGCAGTTTGGAAATGGGGTGGGGAACTGCAGGGAAGGACCTCAGAGCTGCTGTGGCATGGCACAGCAGCTCAGCCTCTCTCCCCTGCTGTAAACGACTCAGGGTTTACCTATTAGGGACATCATGGCCTCGCTGAGGTTCGAGAGGTGCTTTTATTAAGCTTGAAAGAAGGTGAAACATCTCAAAAGCTTCTGCTGTGCTCAGACAGATTTTGACAGATAAAACCCTAATGGTGCAGCTTTGCCGCCGAGTTTTCCAGAGATTCACAGTCGGGTCCCAGAAAGGTTGTGCAAGAGGTGCTGACAAACAGCAGCTGATGACAAGGTGGAGGCAGCCCTCAGCTGGAAAAGTAAACAGCTCGGCAGTGCCTAACAGCAGCACGGGCACAGGGAGAGCCAAACTGGGCTCCTGCTACAAGGGGATTTGAAGACCCAAAGAGCTTACAGCAACAGATATGGGGGGGGAAAAACAACCCAAGAGAATCATAGAATCACAGAACAGCCAGGGTTGAAAGGGACCTTAAAGATCACCCAGTTCTAATCCCCCTGTAGAGGCAGGGACACCTTCACTAGAGCAGATTACTCAAGAGCTCCAGCCAACCTGGCATTCAACACCGCCAGGGATAGGGCAGCCACCACTTCCTTGGGCAACCATCTTAGTACCCTCACAGCAAAGAATTTGTTCTTCATGTCCAAACTCAATCTCCCCTCTTCAAGTCTGGAACCCTTTCCCCTTGTCCTCTCACTACCATCCATGGAAAAAGCCCCTTCCCCAGATTTCTGTAGCCCCCTTCAGAGATTGGAAAGCTGCTAGAAGGTCACCTGGAAGCTTCTCCAAGCTCAACAACCCCAACTTGTTCAGCCTGTCGTTATAGGGAGGTGCTCCATCATTGCAGTTGTTCTCCTCTGGACACCTTCCAGGAGCTCTGTGTCCTTCTGAAGCTGGGGACTCTAGAACTGGACACAGGACTCCAGGTGGGGGTCTCACCAGTGCAGAGTAGAGGGGGAGAACCCCACCGCTTCACTTGAGGGTTTGGATCCATAAAACAAGGTGGCCTTTGGGTAATGTGAGGTGGTTACTCCTAACGCACCTCCTGGTTTACCCCATAGGAGCCATCCTGTCCCATCCACCCCATCCTGTCCCAAAGAAGAATGAGGTGAAGGAAGTCATCATCTCAATCCATCAAGCTGCGATGGCGGGAGCTGGAGGCAGCGTTCAGCCACCGCCTGCACCAGAGACAGCTGAATCAACCTGAATTCAAGAATCCAGGTACCTGCCCCTTCATCACGAAAACGCTTCTCTGGAAGAAGAAAGACTCTAGCACAGATGAACAAACCTAAAAGCAAGGACCAACCTGTGCTGGAAATGGGCTCTCCCTGACCCCACACAACCTGAATCCATCACATCAACTTAACGTTTCCTGTCTAGCAGGGAGATGATTTCTCAGGCCACTGCTCACCGCTGTGTTCAGAGCTGCAGACCTGCGAGACGTGATGGGGAGAAGAAAGAAAAGGAGCCTCCCCATACATATTTTAGCAGACCTTCACTCTGGCTGCTGAAAACACCCTGTTTAATTGGCTTTTTGCCACCCGGGTGGTTGTTAGGGCATCAAAATCACCGCCCGCCACCTCACAGCGATGCCACCGAGATAAACGTGTGTTATCAGATCTCTGACGGCTGTCCAGGCGTCTCCTCCACATTACCTTTTGAAATATGAGCTGCTGTTAGTGGGGCAGGAGAGACCCACAGTCTCCCACTACCCTTTAGTGGTGCCAGCATGATGAGCTGTGACACCCCCCAGACCCACCGTGCCCATCTACTGCATGAAATCACATTTCCATAGGGCTGTTCTTCACGGACCATCTCTTGAGGAACCTCAGACCCAAAGCTTCAGCCTCTGTTTGTTCAGGATGAGCAAGGAGAGGTGCCCAGGGAGCTGCACCAGTGGCCATAAAGCCCATCCCTGGCAGTGATTCTGCAATTCCACAACTGAGAGACCCTGCAGTGCCCACAGGAGGATTCTCTTTTAGCCTTCACCTTCACAGGACCAGACTTCAGCTGGTGGCATCTCACCTGGAGTGGGGCAGTGCTGCTGGGAGCATCGCCCACAGCTGAGGCTGCCACCTGCATCCTTCCCCCAGTGCCAACAGCTCACCCAGCCACCTCCCAGCACTCCCCACCACCTCACACAGGAGTTTTAATGACTCTGAGCAAGTTGTTCCAACCCACCGAGCTGCTGAGGAGGTGAAAATGTCAAAATATGCACTGACGAGGCAACAATTAATGGGAACTTTAATGAAAGACTAAAGCAACCTTTCCCCAGCGGCAGCGACGAAGCCGCGGGAGCCAGCACTGCGTGAAACACTCCGGTTCACCCCCAACACCCAGCTCTGTCCTCATGGGCCACATCCCATCTGACCTCATCCTTTCCTCATCACAGCATCGCTGCAAACAGCAACTGCTCCACCCCTGATGCATCCACACCCCAAGGAAATCAGATCCTCTGAGGCTGAGCTGGTCCTGGGGCGAACACTCAGATCCCTCTGACCCTTAGATTCCATCAAGGTGCTGCACAAGGTCCTCACCACACACGGACATCTTCCCTTGCCCACATCCTTCCTTTTCACCCCAAAACCCAACCTCCAGACAAATCTCCTCCCCCTTTATCACTCAAGAATAGCTATTAAGAGCAATGGAACCAGTACAAGTGACAGTGGGATGAGGTGTTTGCTGAAGGTTCAGGAAGAACCACTCCAAGATGGGTGGGAGCAGCTCAACAGCTCCTGCTCCACCAAACCTCAGCAGGTACCAAAGGGACATTAAAGTCAGCCATCACAAAGTAGTCTCTGTTTCAACCCCCCTACCCCACCATCACTCCAAGCGACTGTTTCCAGCCTTTAATGGGGCTCTCAGAATTCCTGTATAAATCAGCTCTGTTTTTTCTATAACTGAGATGCAGCATCTCGCTGGCTGCTCCAGCCCCCTCATGGGAGGGTCTGTCCCAGGAGAAGAAATTCAATCAGTTTTTGCTAATGAAAAAGAAACCAGCCTGGAAATCAGCGCCCCTCCCTGCCAAGGAGCACCAATCTGCCAGCGCAGCGTGTGACCACCCTGCTGCTGCAACCAGCCAGAACCCCCTTCCCCACATCATCCTCTTCAGCAATGGAAATCCATCTGCATCCTCAAATTCACCGTCATCTGAGGACCAGTTCCATCACTGCTCCACTCTGGGTCTGAGCTTTGCTAAGCTGGTTGAAGCCACTCTGCACCCACTAGTGGGGAACACTGGAGCGAACCACTACCACGTGGCACTGCAGGGTGATCCCCTAGGAGATGCCCAACCACCTCATGGCTGGGGAACAAACCTCAGGGAGAAGCTCCCTCCTCATATCCTTTGGGTTTGGACACATCTCCACCAGCAGGCAGCCACAGCTACAGCCCTTGGGGTTTGGCTGGACCAGCCAAGGATAGGCTCAGTCTCTGGAGATGTCTGCAGCAGGACAGACAACAGAGGAGACCCCAAGTTGTCCTGCTACACCCCAGCTGGTGCTGCAGGGCCTCAGCTCCCATGTGCAACTTGACCCAGCAGCCAACAACCAGGATCAGCACCTGCCAGCTGCTCCTCTCCCCAAGACAGCCATAAAGCACGACACAGCACACTGCTGCAGTGAAAGCTGTAAAAGCTTGGCCTTAAAGCCAAGCCAAGGTCCTGGCCGTTCCCAATTGAAGAGGGCAGCTCTTGCTGCCAGCTCCCCTCAGCCAGTTCCCGCTGTGCCAAGGGCAGCAGGTCTCAGACTCTTCATCCTCCCTCCCCCGTGAAGCTGCAGACAAGTGTGTTCCAAATCCACTTGACATTCCCCATCCTTTAGTGCAGAATTCCCTTCCACTGCTGCTCCTTGGGATAAGACAACATGGCAGCAGCATCTGCTGCCAGGTTCTGCCCTGTCCTCCGGGATGGAGAGGTGGCACCGAGCTGTCACAGGGATGGGCAGGAGGTACCCACCCTAAATCTATCACCAGCGTGAGGAACTGTCCTATGAAAAAAGGACTTGGTGGTGCTTTGATGTGATGACAGTCAGACACCCAGTAATGGGGGCAAACCCTACCTTCTCCTCCACTCTAGCCCCCTGGCATCATTTCACCTCAACCCCAAGTGATGCAACAAAACCAACCTATAAGTTTTGGGGCTAAATCTTTCCCTCCTGGGGAAGGAGATGAGGAAAGTCCCCAAAAGCAGGCTCATACCATAGCACGGGGCCAGGGTCAATCCACAGCGCAGTGGGTGCCTCTCACTGCCTTCTGCAGGTACACTCCTGGTGGGGATGAACTTGGTCACCTTAGGGTGCAGGGACCTTCCCCCAAGGAGATTAGGTCTCACTCCCATCCTGCTCCTGCTTCAGTTCCTTTTATTGGAAAGAAAGACATCCCAGCTCACTGCTGGGTTTCTGGCAAGTGGAGGTAACAGCTCAGGTGGAGATGTGTGACACTGGGGGGTGACTGGGGGATGTTGGTGACACCTCACACTGTGACCCGGTGGCTCCACTCTGCTGCCACATCCCATTTGTTCCCTTGAGACACCTCTGGGATGGGGCACCTGAAGTAGAAACATCCCAGAAATTGAACTGAGGAGCAAACATGGAGCAGTAGAACTGAACATGGAAAGGAAAGTGAAGCAGGGCATCACCACAACTCAACACTGACTCACAGAATCATTAAGGTTGGAAGAGACCTCCAAGTTCATCCAGTCCAACCATCACCCCAACCCCTCACTGCCCAATAAACACTGTTCCCTAGGGCCATAGCTACTCGATGTTTGAACCTCTACAGCGACGGTGACTCCCTGCCTCCCTGGACAGCCTGTTCCAACCCGTGACCAGTCTGTAAGGGAAAAGATTTCTCCTGATGGCCAACCTAACCCTCCCTTGGCATAACTTGAGGCCATTTCCTCTTGTTCTACTGCTAGGAAATTACCCAGAGGTCCAATGCCATAGTGAAGTGTATCTCCTTCCCATATGGACACCCACCAGTCCTCTATGTGAGCACCGTGACAGCCAGGGAGAGCCTCAAGGCATGAAGGCAGCTGGAGAACGTAGCCTTGGTCCTACCCTTCATCTCACCTAAACCCCATTAGGGGCTCCTGCAGCATCTCTAAGCCTGAGGAACCACAGTCCCTGCCTGCACCCCATTACCACTGGGCTCTGAGCAAAGCAGACCCTGCAGGAGCAACCTGGGGAGGCAAGAACAGACCCTGAACTCCATCCCACCAAGCTCTCCTCCTCCTCACTGCTGCACGAGCGCAAAGAGAAAGGCAGTTCCGCTCGCACCTCGCTAATTGTTATTTGCAATACAGCAGTAACGTTTTAATTAATCTGGAGTCTTCAGCCTAACAGCCACCCTAGGTACAAAGAGAAACTGGAATAAACAGGGCTTGATTAAATACATCATTAATGTTCCGCTAAACCAGGCATATATGAATATTAATTAGCAGGAGTCGTTTGCAGTTTGGCATCTCCTGTCATTAGCAATTTCAGGCTTTGCATTGGCAGCCCCAGTTCAGAACGAAGGAGCAGACCTTTCCGAGTCCCTACTAAGCACCAACTGGATGAGAGGCTGCTCTTTACGTTCAATTATCTCACCCCAACATTAATGGGTTCCAGCACATTTGTCTGAAACCCAAGTCAGTCCCAAGAGCCAACTGGGTTGGCACCCACCAGCTGCAGCCTCCTTCAGCAACTCCACCACCGAGGGATGGGGGTGTTTCACAGTCACAGACCGGTCTGAGTTGAAGGAACCTTCACAGCTCACCCAGTCCAAGCTTCTGCAGTAAGCAGGGCCATCCCCAAGCAGAGCAGGTTGCTCCAAACCTTGTCTAACATGACCTGGGATGGGTCCTGGGATGAGGTTTCCACCACCTCTCTGGGCAACCTGGGCCAGGGTCTCACCATTAGCATAAAAAATCATGGGATGGGTTGGGGTTGGAAGGGAGCTCAGAGTTCCCCCAGCCCCTGCCACAGGCAGCGACACCTCTCACGAGATCAGGTTGCCCAGAGCCCCATCCAACCTGGCCTTGGACACTACCAGGGATGGAGCAGCCACAGCCTCCCTGGGCAGCCTGTTCCAGGGCCCCAGCACCCTCACAGGAAGAGATTTCTGCCTCAGATCTTACCTTAATCTCCCCTCTTTTAGTTCAAAACCCATGGCCCCACTACAATACTGTCCCCATTATGAAGAAAAGGGTAGGACAGAAAGCCCTGGGCCACTTGGCCACCTCTGCTCATGCTTTGGGCTCACACCAGCCATAGCAACAGAGCTGTATGCTGCTGCCAAGGTGGGCACCGAGCGATGCCCCAAGCCCAGGAGCCAGGACAGCCAGCAGCCCATGTCTAGCAGCTGTTGCCAGGTGTTGAGCACCCCCAGTTCTGAGCTCAGCACCTCCCACCCCGCAGTCACCACAGTGTCACTGCGCTGCGGGAGGCTGCGCTAATTATAGTGCCAGCCGTTCCGCTCGCAGGGAGGATAATTGAGGTGGAGCATTACAGTGTTTCCAAACCCTGCGCTGCAGGCAGGGACCACGCTGCACCCGAGAAGCAACTCCAGCACCAGCCTGCACTCAGGAAGATAAAGGGGAAGTCAAGCTGAGCCCCATCCTGCTGCTGGTAAGACCCTGGTAGGGAGCAGGGCAGACCACGAGCTCCTGCTTTCAGCACAACTTGAATGATTCGGTGGCATCTCGGCTGAGCTGAGACCCCAGGCAGGGTCCAAGCAGCAGAACCACCCTAGGGCCACCGCTGTCACAGCCCTCTTGGATATTAAACTTTAAAAATATGACCTTTAAGATGCGAGACGGGATCTCTGAGCCTCTGCAAGACTCCAGGGGTGACTTTGTGCTCCTGCCAAAGGCTTAGCCCAGCATCTCTGTCCAGACAGGGCTCAGCTACAATTAACCTACAGCTTTGGGTGACACTTTGCTCTCTCCCCTACAGAACTTCCCTTTGTGTTGCTGGTGACAGAGACAGGAACCCCCAGCTAACACAGCCTGAGGCAGCGAGATGCCGCCCCGGCTCCTCATCCTGGCGCCCTGACACTTAGTTTGAAGGATAAAAACCAATTACACTTCGCTCCGTGCAAAACCTTCCCCCTGGTTTGGAGGATTTTTTTGGCTAATTTAAAGCTCCCTGTTTGCCTCCTCTGCCATGAAGCTGCCTCCCTGCTGCAGCACACGGGACTGAGTTAAAGCAGCTGAGATGTCTAGGCTTTTGAAAAGGATGAAAAGAAGGGCAATGGGGTTGGTGAAGGGTCTGGAGACCACACCTTGTGAGAAGCAGCTGAGAGAGCTGGGGCTGGATGGTCTGGAGAAAAGGAGATTCAGGGGAGACCTTATTGCTGTCTGCAACTGCCTGACAGAACAGTGCAGAGAGGTGGGGGTTGGCCTCTTCTCCCAACCAACAAGGAACAGGACAAGAGGAAATGGCCTCAAGCTGTTCCAGAGGAAATGGAAGTTGGACAGCAGGAGAAATTTCTTCCTGGAAAGGGCCCTCAGCCCTTGGAACAGGCTGCCCAGGGAGGGGTTTGAATCAACATCCCCAGTGTGTTTCCTAGTCAGGGGGATCTGGAGCTCAGGGACAGGGTTTGGGGGTGGGATGGGACAGCTGGGTTGGACTGGATGAGCTTGAAGGCCTTTTCCAACCTGAATGATTCTATGATAAGAGGAAGGAGGGAAGAGGAACCCAGCAAAGGAAGCCTTTGGAAAAATTCCCTTAAATTACTCTCCACATCACCAAGAATTGCAAAGCAGCCAGGTGTCCTCAGCTGCTGCCATTTCCCTTCATCTTTTTTTTATCAGCTCTTTGTCTGCTGCCTCAAAGCTCAGCGCCCCCAACCCTAGCAGAGGACTCAGCTCTCCAAGACTCGGGGCTCTGCAGTTTTCCATCTATTGGCAAACTCCTTCCCCTGAATAAGAAAAACCTCCCATTTTCTCTGCAGGAGCACATAAAGCAGCTCCTGAAAATGCATCTCATGCCGGCACCTCGGACCAGAAGAGAAGCAGAAAAAGACCACAATTTGTTGCCTGTGCAGTATCATCCTTCTCAATACCCTCTTGGATTTACAATGTTCGCCCACGACGGGCTGGCAGGAGGGAGCCAGGCTGCAGATGCTCAAGCCGCAGCAGCCCACGGGCTCCCTCTCTGAGCCCCCTTCTCGTAGAGGGTTTTGCTGCCAAGACCTGGCAAGGCTCAGCCCTACTAAAAGAGCAAGATTGGACATGAGAAACCTCAACAAAAGGCACCCAGCAGCCACTCGGTGGCTGCCAGCTGTGAGGATGAGACTAAGGGAGGAAGGTGGCAGATCCTTCTGAGATGGCCCTGACCCACAATGGATGGATGGACACAGGGATGGACACAGGGATGGACAGGACTCACCTGGGATGTTGTGGATGGTTATAGCGAGGATCATCAGTACAATCCGCCTCCAGCTGCTGCTGCCGGCTGTGGGGGTCCCATCCCTGGCCGCGGGGAATGCTGGGGGGGTGTCAGGCAGGCTGGACCCCCCACCCTTCCGCCTCTGGTAGGGCTCCCCATTCTCACCTTTGTCTGCGGGTACAAAAACAGTGTGGTCAGCCAAAACAGAGGGACAGTGGGGCAGTTCCAGCCTCCCCTCCCAAAAGAAAAAAGCACAGAGAAGGAGAAACAGGGCTGAAGGGGGCAGGGTGTTGAACTCGCTCTGCACGTTGTTACAGGTTAGGGTAGAGGGTTACCCCACATAGGCCAGGGAGACCTTCAGCAGCTCATTCTTTGCCTCCTCCTCCTCTAGGGATCCTAACCCAGTCTCACATAGCTCCACATCCACCTGCAAAGCCCCAATCTTGTGGGGTCAAGCACTGATCTGGCTGCAAAAGCTCTGGGGATGATGATGATGAGGACAGAGCAGCCAGGTAGGGACCCACAGTGAGAGGTTCCCCACACAATGACCCCAAACCTGACAGGTCTGCAGTTCCATCACCTTCACTGATAAAGGAAAACCACATAACATGAAGGAAAAGCCTATGGCAGGAAGGAAAACCACATAAATTGAAGGAAAACCCTATGGCAGAAAGGAAAACCACGTAACATGACGGAAAACCCCATAATATGAAGAAAAACCCTATAATGCTTTGTGCTGACTTCACCCTGGTTACAGACTGACTGCCCTGAGCTGCATTTATTGACTACTTGTTCCACTCCCAGAAGATTTGCTGCTGTCATTTACTAAGACATCACTAGGCCACTCTCAGCTCTCTGCTCCCAGCAGGACCATTGCAACCAGTTGCCACCAGCTACTTCAAACCCAAGTCCAGATTAGGGCTGCAAAGGGCAGGCCAAGCCCCAGGCAGCCCTATAACAAAGCAGAGAGCCTCTCTCTTCACTTCAGCCAAGGTCAAGGAGTACAAATCCCTCAACTCCACATAGTGACGGCTCCGTATGGAAGATGTGACATTTAGACACTATATCCTCTCCCCCTGGATGTCTCTCATTTTCTCTTTCATCCCTGAGCCACCCTCTGGGATGATTTTCCTGCAGCTGCAGCATAAGGAGCTGTGTGGAGCTGTTTTCAGGGAATGCCAAAGGTTTTCCCCCAGTGCCCAGCCATCATGTCACAGCAGCAATTAAGAACCTCAGCATTAGCGGTCACCTTGGGAAGTGGAGGGGTCAGCCACAATCCCCATTGCAAAATTGGGAGTGTAAAGCACCCCAGAATGATCCTCAGCAGCTCAGGAAACAAAACCTGGGGCTGGTCAGTCTGAAGAAGAGAAGACTGAGAGGGATCTTCGTGTCTGTAAATATTTGAAGGGTAGGGGTCACAAGGAAGGGGCCAGTCTCTTTTTGATGGTGCCCAGGAATAGGAGGGGGACTAATGGGGATAAACTGGACCATGGAAGATGAGTGTTTTGAGCAGCTGATTTGCTTGGCTGGTACCTACCAGCAGACTCAGCAGAGCAAGATGGCTGGACAAGACACTAAACCCCAGGGCATCACATTCTTCACTGGAGGAGGTTTAGGGTGGCCAGGAGAAGAAACTTCTCCCTGCAAAGGGTCCTCAAGCCTTGGAACACGCTGCCCAGGGAGGAGGTTGAATTGCCATCCCTGGCCTCGTTTCACAGTCTGGGAGATCTGGAGCTCAGGGACAGGGTCTAGGGATGGGCTGGGACAGCTGGGTTCAGGGCTGGACTCAATGACCTTAAAGATCTTTTCCAACCTAACCAATTCTATGATTCTACAAGAAGTTCCATCTCATCATAAGAAGAAATTACTGTGAAGGTGATGGAGCCCTGGAACAGGCTGATCAGAGAAGTTGTGGAGTCTCCTGCTCTGGAGAGATCCCAAACCCACCTGGATGTTCCTGTGTGACCTGTCCTAGGGGATCCTGCTCAGGCAAGGGGGCTGGACTGGATGATCTCCAGAGGTCCCTTCCAACCCCTGAGATTCTGTGATTCAATGAAAAGTGAGAGTTTAATATCTTTTAGTACTGAAAAAACCCCAATGCAAAGAGTAAAAGCCCACTTGGTAGCAGCAGGACTGGGGCAGGGTGTCACTGGGGCTGCCAGCCACGACGGCCACAACTCTCCCCAAAAGGGCCATCACGGCCATCGCTGGGCAAACAGAGCAGACAAATATTGGTGTTGGCATTGGCCGTGCAGAGCCAGACACTCTCTGTCCCCATCTCCTCGCCCAGACAATAATGTGCAGTAACATTTGACAGCAGAAGCTTCTCCCCAGCCTGCGGGGACGAGGATGAATCTGATTTTTTCAGCAATAGGAAGGAACAAGCAGATGGAGCGAAGAGGCTCGAGCGGCTCACCACAGGAGCGCTGGCGCAGCAGACCCCTGGCAATGCTCGTACAGATGAAATTCCCTTCTCCTGCCAGCCCACTGGATGACTTTAATTGCTTGGCATGAGTCCTCCCTGCCCCACACACAGAGTTATCCTCAGCTCACTCTGCCCCAGCCACCAACGCTGACCCAGGGACCTGCACACAGTGGGTTGCCACTGTGGCGCCATCCCCAAACTGCTCCTGGGATCCTCCTCACACCCCAGGGTGATGGGAGGATGTGCAGAGGTGCAGGAACCGCCCTCCAGTGAGGAGCAAAACTGGTTGAGGTGACTTTTAGAGACGAGCTCTTGAACAGCGACAAATCACCAGTGCTTCTCCCTTTACAGCCAGCAATCAGGTTGCAATAACAAACTGACTGGCCAAGGCGCCACGACATGGAGTCAGGGAGTTGTTTAGATTGGAAAAGGTCTTCAAGCCCTTTGAGCCCAACCCTGAACCCAATTGTCCAAATCCACCCCCAAACCCTGTTCCTGAGCTCCAGATATCCTTGATTAGGAAACATGGCAAGGGATGGCGATTCAACCTCCTCCCCGGGTAGCCTGTTCCAAGGGCTGAGGGCCCTTTCCAGGAAGAAATTTCTCCTCAGGGCCAACCTAACTCTCCCGTGGGGCAGTTTAAGGCCAACTCCTCTTGTCCTGCCCCTTGTTCCTTGTGAGAAGAGACCAACCCCAACCTCTCTGAACCCTTCTGTCAGGTAGTTGGTAGACAGCAGTAAGGTCTCTCATCAGTCTCCTGTTCTCCAGACCAAGCAGCCCCAGCTCCCTCAGCTGCACCTTGTTATCCTGACCCTTCACCAACCACACTGCATCTCTCTGGACCCTCTCCAGCACCTCAGTGTCCCTCCTGTATCAATAGCCAGAGCATAGAGGCTCCTGGGGTCGTTTTAGCAAGGTAGAAAGGCCAAAAGTGAAAGGTTTGGTGTCTATTCAGAACACTTCATCTCTTGCAGCCCAGGTACCTGCTGGGGGGCCACAGCGAAAACACAGAATGTCCTATCAGTGCCTTGTTTCATCTTAAACCAGGCCATAAAAAGCCTACCAGCCCTCTCCCCCCATTATCAAATTGCATGCGCAGATCCTTTTCACAGCTCTCTCTTACAAAACCTGATGCTCAACTCAGCTTGAAGTGACCCAACAAACTGCTGAGAGATCTGGTTAGTCCCCAGAAACTACTGGTGCTTCTACTAAATCCCTTTGAATTATTGTTATGATTTTATTTTACTTACAACTAGGGTGCTTGGTACTAATGAAAATAGGTTTTGATGAAAATTAGACATTTTATAGCATTTGAAGCTACTTGAAAGCCAGTGGTGACAAAGGATGGGGGTGTCACACAATACCCAGGGTGTGAGGAGCTTTGCTCCCACCAGCATCAAACAGGGGAAATCTGTGGGGAATAATAAGAATAAAGACAACTTCTTAGAAGGGCAGTGCTGAGGGTGGTTTGGATGGACAACAAGAACACGAAATTGCCCCTCACTCAAATCACCAGCACCTTAGCGGAGGATAAAGGCAGCATCACCACCCCCAGCACAATCTTCCCCCAGCACAGCGAGTCAATGAACCACCCACGGGTCAAGCCATGTGTTTTACACAGAATCCCAGAATGATTCCTGTGTGACTTGGTCTAGGTGATCTGCTGTGGCAGGGGGATTGGACTAGATGATCTTTCGAGGTCCCTTCCAACCCTAATGATTCTATGATTCAGGCTGGAAAAGCCTTCTGAGCTCATCCAGCCCAACCTAGGAACTACCATCACCTCAGCAGCCAGATCAGGGCATTAAGGACCACAGCCAGGCTGTCCTTCAACACCTCCAGGGATGGGGACTGCACCACTACCATGGGCAGTCCATTCCAGTGTCTGATTCCCCTTTTAGTGTTTCCTAACATTATCTCCAATTGCTTCTGGAAAAGATAGAAAAACCCCAAAAAGGATAATTAGAGCAGAGTGATGGCCCCAGCTCGCAGCATCGGATGAAGGGAGGTACGGGGCTGCCACACAACATGCAGCTCCCAGCTTGAAACGGGGCGTCTTGCCCAGGCTGAGAACAAACCTGTAATTATAGCTAAATGTGGACTTGGCTGGAGACAGGGAAAGGATCCACAGGAAACCGAAGCAGCGATGAGAGCGGGATAAGGGGTGGTCTTTAATGAAGAGCCGAGCCGATCGGCTAAGGCTACTCACAAGAACGGGACGACTAATTATCATCGGCACCTAGATGATTTGAAACCTTGCTCCCTAAAAGTCTCCCCGATAGATTCCCCTTAATTTCTTGTTATTGAATTTCTTTAGGAAGCTGCAGGGTAAAGATTCTGCCAGGAGTTTAATTACGTATGTGCAGCCTGCTGCATTTTTCATATCCTCTGCAGCCAGCCCTGCAAAGAAAAAAGAGAGAGAAGATAAATGGCTTTGAGTGGGGCTTCAGCTGCTGCTGAAATATAAAAACCAACTGGCTTCTTATCAGCATCTGAAATGGCTTTTTATTTTTTATTATTCCTTAATGAAAACTGTTTGCATTAGCCCTGAGCTTGGCTTTATTGCTCTCCCAAGCGCTACCCAAACAGACCAAGACGCTGTTTGTTCAACAAAACCCTCTTTGCTGCAGCACTTTAGCTCCTGAATTCAAACCACCAAAAGAAAAAAACCTGTGGAGTTCTCTAGCTACTCACATTACTCACATCTGCTCCCGAGCCCTTCGCCTCTCTAATTAGGCCTGGCTTAGCCCTGCTGCTCTCCTATGGCTCTTAAAGGCTTGAACATGCTCAAGCAGGCTGAGGAGACTTAATTCCCACTCAGCAACCTGTCCTAGGCAGCCTGGGACTCTTTAAAGTCCTGACTCACCTACAGACTTCTCCCTTCCAGCCCTGCCCCAAGGAATCAGGGAGGAAATGGACTGGTGGGACTGGAAGGAGCTGGTATCCCCCCAGCAGTAGAACAGCAGCATCCCAGCACCTCCTTCGTCCTTCATGCTGGACCAAAAACACTCAGGGGAACGTGGAGCCTCATTTGGCTGAAGATCTTGGAAGGAAAATCATTTAAAGCTCCAAAATCCTGCTCTGTATTTCCCCTCCCTCAAATTCATGCAACAAACCTCTGCCTCATCAAGAAGGGACCTGCAACAGTTCAAGGGAGGGTCATTGGGATCTCACACCAACACCGCTAGCTCTGGGCTTTATTCCTTCACCTGAAACTCATGGAGGAAGAGCTGGCACCTTTGTTTGTTAAGATTCACCAGCTCCGAAGTGCTGGTGGGAGAAGGGAAGGGGAAGCAGTGCCAAGCACAGATGCACAATCAGCTGCTTAAAAATCTACCACCATTCACCGGCTACTAGTAGGATCTGTCTGGTGTTGATGCCCATGGGAGCAAGGCAAGGAGACAAAAGCATCAAATACTCTGATTTCTAAAACCTTCGCTGTGGTTCTTACAGCTTTATATCTGGTTTAATTTCCCCTTTGAGCCAAGGTAGCAGCAAAGTGCAAGGATGGAGCAAGGCCAGCGGCCAGTTCAAACGTGGTGCCAGATTCCTCTGGGCTCCTGCAAGCCCCAGCACCACTTCCATCACTGCCAGCAGCTGCTCAGCTGCAGCTTCGTTTGAGCTGCTCTGCTTCAACCAGGAGAGCTGAGAGAGCTGCCTCTGACCCCTTGTCTGGCGGTGAGGTGAGCGAGGAGGAACAATTTGCTCAAGAAAACGATAACAGGAGCAGCTGACAGCACTTCCCAAGGTGTGGGAAATAATTGCACATTAAATCCTTCTCCCCTAATGGCTGAGATAAATCAAAATTACTTGGAAAATTTCAAGAGATTCCCAAAGGCCCAAGAGCTAATCCTGGCCCCTTCTGGAAACACTCAGCCGTCGCCACCACTGTGATGCTGCCAACAGCTCTTGCTCTGCAAACCCCAGCCCTTTCCTCACTCTGTTCATCTCCATCAGCTCTTGATGCTCCGTTAACTTTGAGCAGATGTTACAGATGTTTTGTGGCAGTTGGGCTTCATTCCCATGGCACACGGCTCCCATCGGCAAAATCCTCCCTCCCACAGATTCCACCTCTTGCAGCAGCACTGCTCATGGGTGGTAGAAATGGGGGAACATCTCTGGGGGTCTAAGAGAGCCCAGGCTGGGGGGCACAGACAGGACCACCCCTCTTCTGAAAGCTACAGAAGATGATTTGGGCTGCCCAGTGGCTGGCAGCACCACACCCCAGCACACTCCGCACTGGTGGGGTTGGAAAGGACCTCTGGAGATCACTCAGTCCAAACCCCTTGCCAGAGCAGGATCCCCTAGAGCAGATCCCACAGCAACACATGCAGGTGGGTTGGGACGTCTCCAGAGATGGAGACTCTTCCACACAGGGATCCTTGAGCTACCCCATCCCCTTCTCCCCACTCTCCTTCATTTTTAGACCAACACAAATGCCCCAAACAAGAAACTGCATCAAAACCAACAGCCACAGTGTTTGGGAAATGGAGCAAGACACAAGAGCAAAGCTCAGCAGCACCCACACTCTGCTCCTTGATCCACCACAGACAGCGCTCTCTGCCTTCTGAGGGCTCCTCCCTTCTTCTTCACCCTCTTTGTCTCTTTTGAAAGGCTCCTTTTTGAGGAGCCTGGGTCTGTAGCCATCAGCCCAACTGGCCACCCCATAGTTCCAACAGGTTATCGTGGCTTTTCCTCTCACCCAGAGGGAACTCATCCACCTCCTGAACTTCTGCTCATACTTCTTCTCCTCACTCTTCTTTCTCTGCTGCCACAGGAATTCCAGGGAGCACAGAAGGGCCTCAGTGCTGAAGAGCAGATGGGTGTCAGTGAGCATCTGCTCTCTGCCACACCACTCCTCCTTGACACTTCCGAAAGAGGCTTTAATTACTGCAAGTAATTAAGCACCACACCTCTTCAGGGAGGACTGCTCTCCCCTTTACAGGCAGGTACAGGGAGAGGCAGTGAGCGCCGCAGGCTCTGAGCCAGGCGGGCAGGAGTCCCAGGTTGTCTGTCTCTGTTCTGATGGGATCTGACAGCCCAGATCACACCAGAGCTGGAAATAAAACTGCCAAGGAAAAAGCTTCTTGTTAAGGAATGAGTCCTCAAAGCAGGGGGGGAAAACATGAAATCCAGCTCCTGGACACTCTGCAAACAAAGCTGCTGACAAAGGAGTTTCATGGAGTTGCCCAACTATGGTTACAATGAGGGTGGGTGGTTAAAAATAGCTTTTATTTACAGCTAGAAAAGCTCAGACTGGTCTGGCAGGGAGTGTGGGCAGGGTCTGGGTGCCCATCACTGTGCCAGGGGTTGTGGCAGGGATGGGAACGGGACACCAGTAACACCAGTTTGCGGTGAGAGCCGCCCCAGCTCACCAGCATGATCTCACGGCTCCGCAGGTAACGGATTCACTCTGCAGTGTTTCTGGCAGATGAAAGAGGTCTCTGCATCTGCTCAGGCTTTCAGAGGGAAGATAAATAGAGTGTCATGACTCAGTGTCTATTAGGCGCCGTCGTTCAGCGAAGCGTGCTCAGGAGCTCTCAGAAAAGGCTGCTTAATTCAGTGTGACTGACTGCCACTCGCCCTCACACACGATTATTGCCCTGATCTGGCTGAGCTTGGGAGCCAGGAGGATGCTGGAACGCGTCGGCCAGCACCAGGGACCCACCACGTCCTTCCCTCCGCCCCCGCTCCAAA
The DNA here is from genome assembly GCA_013400115.1 of Rhinopomastus cyanomelas. Lineage (NCBI taxonomy): Eukaryota > Metazoa > Chordata > Aves > Bucerotiformes > Rhinopomastidae > Rhinopomastus > Rhinopomastus cyanomelas. The sequence goes on from VXBP01004249.1 coordinate 216,722, forward strand.
GGAACCATCAGCTACAGAGAGAAGAGCTGCTGGAGAGCAACATAGGGAAAAGGAACTTGGGGGTACTGGTGGATGGAATGATGACCAAGATCCCAGCACCGGGAACTACCTGAACCCCAGCAGAGAATGACACAGAATATCCCAGAACGACTGAGGCTGGAAAAGCCCTGTGAGCCCAACCAGACCAGACCAGGACCTAACATCACCCCAGCAGCCACACCAGGGCATTAAGGACCACAGCCAGCCTGTCCTTCAACACCTCCAGGGATGGGGACTCCACCACTGCCCTGGGCAGTCCAGTCCAGGGTGTGAGCATCCTTTCCATGAGGAAGGGCTTCCTAACCCCCAACCTAACCCTCCCCTGGCAGCTTCACACCCTGCCCTCTCCTCCTGGCACTGGATGCCTGGAAGAAGAACCTGACCCCCACCTGACTGCAACCTCCCTTCAGGGAGCTGGAGGGAGGGAAAAGGTCCCCCACGAGTCTCCTCTTCCCCAGGCTCAACACCCCCACCTCCCTCAGCCTCTCCTCATCAGTCTTTCCCTCCAGCCCCTTCCCCAGCCTCGTTGCTCCTCTGGACCCACTGCAGCCCAGCAATCTCTTTCTTGAAGTGAGTGGCCCATCACTGCCCCCCCCAGCACTCAAGCACAGGCCACCCCAGTGCCCAGTACAGGGAAAGAATGACATCCCTAGTCCTGCTGGCCACACTACTACTGATCCAAGCCAGGAGGCCATTGCCTTTCTGTGACCACAGGCTCCTGGCTCCAGAAATAGCTGGGAAACCTCTGGGGTAAGGCACAGGACCTCCTGGTGACCGGTGCCACCACAGCTGCTTCCCAGTGAGGTGTGGTGGCACAAGCCAAGCATGGGGTGGTAACCCTAGGAATAACCAAGCCAAGGTGCTGCTCATCCACCACCAGGAGTCCGGAGAAAAGCCAAAACTCTCAACATCTGTGGTGCTTGAAGATTAATTTCTTGGGTGAGAGCGACAGGCACGATGTTAACTGTAATTACATGCACCAGGTCCTTTGAAGCAGCCTAATTCGCACTAACTCCAAAGCTCTTTCAAGAGTTCCCAGCAGATAAAGTGCACCAGCAGATCATTTTCTGCAGAAATTTTACACATTTGACTTCATTTAATCACTTCATTTTGGAGGGCTGAGCTCTGCTTGGAGCTCTGAGCCTTGGCAGGGAAGAGCTGCTGATCTGACTGAGATCGGGATGCGGCAGAATCTCGGAAGGAAAATCAAAAACCCCACAAACTTAGCAAAAAAAGTTAAAATCTCATGACCTGTTTCAAAAGAAAATAGGAATTTTTATCACAAAGAATTCAATCAGGGCTCAGATGATGATCAGCTCACAGCCAGGAGGACAAGGTCTGTGCTGAGCATCCTCCAAGCTGCCCCAGGGTGGTGACATGGGCTTGCTGGAGCCATTGCTGGGTCCCACCACGGTTGACAACCGTGGAATCCCACATCTCCAGGCAGCAAGTTCCCCAAGTTATCACCTTCCTTTGGCCAGCAAGGCTTCCTGGGGCGGGGCACAGGAGGAACTTTAAAGCCATTTCTGTAGAGGGTGTCAGTTGCCCGGTGCCCCTTGCTAAGGCAGTGCCTAGAGAGATTTTCCTGAATCATGGAGTGGCTCGGGTTGGAAGGGACCTCACAGCTCATCTACTGCAACCCCCTGCCATGGACAGCTACACCTCTTAACCAGACTTGAGTGCTCAAATCCTCATCCAGCCTGGCCTTGAACACCCCCAGGGAAAGGATAGCCATAGCCTCTCCAAGCAATCCATTCCAGAGTCTCTCCACCCTTGCACTGAAGAACTTCTTCCTAAGATCTGGTCTGAATCTCCTCTCCTTCACTTTCAAACCATCTCCCCTTGTCTTACTGCTGGATCCTCTTGGAAAAAGTCCCTCTGCAGCCTTCCTGCAGGTTCCCTTTAGGTACTGGAAGGCAGCACTAAGGTCCCAAAAGAGCCTGCTCCTCTGTAGACCCAGCAATTCCAGCTCCCTCAGCCTGTCCTCACAACAAAGGTGCTCCAACCCTTGGGTCATCTTTATGGCCTCCTCTGGACTCGCTCCAATAGTTCCAACATCCTTTTAATGTTGGGGACACCAGGACTGGCTGCAGGACTCAAGGTGGGGTCTCACATGAGCAAAGGGGGAGAATCCTCTCTCTTGCCCTGCTGGCGCCACTGCTCCTAGAATCACAGAATCATCAAAGTTGGAAAAGACCTTCAAGATCATCAAGCCCAAGCACCCTACAGCCACCAACCACTAACCCATCTCCTGAAATACCCTGGCTGCCTGTTAGTTGAACCCCTCTAGGGACGGTGCCTTATCCCAGGACAGGGCTGGCAACCTATCCCAGGTTGCCTTTGCTGTTCAGTGGCTCCAGGCATCCACTGTAATGGGAACGCATCCGGGCTTCTCATTCTTATCCCCAACCTCAACATGAGGGAGAGGCATTGAACCCCCCAGATCTGTCACTGTGGTGGCCAGGCAGACCAAACACAGAGGTCGATAAAGGGGCTATTCCCATAGTCTGGAAAATAAAAAGAATAAGTGATCGATTTTGGAAGACAATGGATAAAATGCTCCTTTGTTCCCAGACTACAGAAGGATTCAGGCTCTTCCAGCAAAACCAACCCTCCTGGCTGCTCTCAGGAGTACAAACCTACATCCCCACACCCAGAGCCAGGTGAGTTTTGGACTGGGATGTCCTGATGGTATCAAAAACACACACAAAGCACCTCCTTGAGCCTCAGACTCCCGCAGCACAACAACATTCCTGCAAACCAAGTACATTTCATACAGATTGTGGGATGCAAAGAGGCTGCAGTTGGAGTCCAGTCCTGACGTAGGAGCACAAGTTGCCTTTCCCTGTCAAAGGAAGGATCCTAGGATTTTCCTTCCCCGTGACAACACTGTCCAGTCTAGTCCCATATTTGTCATTTGCCTGTTGGAGGTAGAGCTCAGAGGGAAAGTAGAAGAGCAAAGCCACGGCTCAGCCACACGATGAGACTCTTCACTTAAGGTCTGGGCTCTCTGCCTTCCATCAATTCTGATTTATGGATCTGGGCTGAGCATCTCAGAAATGAGAACTCCTGTCTCTAGCAGAGTTTAAGTAGAAACAGGCTGAGGAGATCAAGGATGGCCCAACTCACACTGGGATTCCTTTTGCCCCAAGCCCTGCAGCAAGGGCTCGCTCTCAGCCCAGGGTGGGCAGAGGGGATGACTCAGCCAGCAGAATGGTGGTGCTGAGCTCTCCTTCCTCCACAGTGGTACAGGAATTCAGCTGGGAAGCAAAAACACATGAAAGTAATCACCTAGTTCTTCAATGTTCCTTTAGTATTTTAACTAAACCTCCCAAACAGCTCCTGTTCCCAGATGAAGGTTCTTCTGATCCTGTACAGAGGGATCCCAATCACAGAACATTAGGGATTGGAAGGACCTCGAAAGATCATCTAGTCCAATCCCTCTGACACAGCAGGATCACCTAGACCAAGTCACCCAGAAACATAGGCAGGTGGGTTTTAAACATCTCTAGAGAAGAAGACTCCACAACCCCCCTGGGGCAGCCTGTTCCAGGGCTCTGTCACCCTCACTGTGAAGATGTTTCTTCTCATATTTATATGGAACCTCTTATGTTCCAGCTCACACCCATTGCCCCTTGTCCTATCACTAGATGACACTGAGAAGAGCCCGGCTCCATCCTCCTGACATCCACCCTTCACATATTTATCAACATTAATGAGGTCACCCCTCAGGCTTCTTTTCTCCAAGGTCAAGAGACCCAGCTCCCTCTGCCTCTCCTCATAAGGGAGGTGCTCCACCTCCATCATCCTCATTGCTCTATCCTGGACTCTCTCCAGCAGCTCCGTGTCCTTCGGGAATCGAGGGGCCCAGAACTGGACATAATACTCCAGATGTGGTCTAACTAGGGCAGAGTGGAGGGGGAGAAGAACCTCTCTTGATTTGCTAAACACCCCTCTTCTGATCCACTGTTGGATCAGGATGCTGTTGGCCCTCTTGGCCACAAAAGCTCATGGTCATCCTGCTGTCCACCAGGACCCCCAGGTCCCTCTCTCCTACACTGCTCTCCAACAGGTCAGTGCCCAGCCTATACTGGTACCTGGAGTTGTTCTTGCCCAGATGCAAGACTCTACACTTACCCTTGTTATACCTCATTAATTTCTCTCTGCACAGCTCTCCAGACTGTCCAGATCTCGCTGAATGACAGCACAGTCTGCAGGGGTGTCGGCGACACCACCCAGCTTTGTGTCATCAGCAAACTTGTTGACAGTACTCTCTAATCTCTCATTCAAGTCATTAATGAATAGCTTGAACAGTACTGGTGCCAGTACTGGCATTTGGGAGACTCCACTATATTGAGGCCTCCAACTAGACTCTGTCCCATTGACCACTACTCTCTGGCTTCTATACTGCAGCCAGTTCACGATCCACCTCGCTACCTGATCATCCAGTCCACACCACCTCAGTTTGGTTGTGAGGATGCTGTAGAAGACAGTGTCAAATGCCTTATCAAGTCAAGATGACCACATCCACCACTCTGCCATCATCTATCCACCTGGTTACACCCTCATCAAAGGCTATCAGGTTGATCACGCATGACCTCCCCTTGGTGAAGCCATGCTGACTGTCCCTAATGACCCTCCCGTCCTTGATGTGCCTGGAGACAGCATCTAGGATAAATTGTTCCATCACCTTTCCTGGGATGGAGGTGAGGCTGACCAGTCTATAGTTACTCAGGTCCTCCTTCTTACCCTTTTTGAAGACTGGAGTGACATTTGCTATCCTCCAGTCCCTAGGCACCTCTCCTGATCCCCATGACTTAGAAAAGATGATGGCGAGTGGCTTAGCAATGACTTTTGCTGTCTCACTTAGCATGTGCGGGTGCATCCCATCAGGGCCCATGGTACATCCAGTTTGCTCAACTTATCCCTAACGCAGTCCTCATCCAGGGCAAGCTCCTCTCTTGTCTCAGCTTCCTCTGGGGCCTCAGCAGTCTGGAGCTTGATATCAGGACAGCCTCCAGAAGTACAGACAGAGGCAAAGAAGGTGTTCAGTATCTCTGCTTTCTCTGTATCCTCTGTCTTCAGGGTACCCACCTCATTCAGCAGGGGCCCTACATTGCCTCTAGTTTTAGTTTTACCTGCAATGGATTTGAAAAAGCCCTTGCCCTCTCTTGCAAGGTTTAATTCCAAGAAGGCCTGCCTACAACAAGCAGAGACATGGTGCTGGGGCTGGTCCTGCTCTCTCCAAAGACCAACTCCAAAACCAAAACAACAAAACCCCTCCAGCGCATGGAGTGATGGATGTTTTACAGGGCAAACAGCCCCAAGACCAGCCTGGCCTCAGCTCTGAGCAGGTTAAGATCTGCTCTGAAGATGATGAAACATCGAGCTGAGTATGTTGGTCACCTCATCCCATTCAGGGATGAGACCCAACTGGCACAGTGGAGAGGGATTCCAGCAGGGAAAAGAACCCAACAAATATTTTCCTGATTATTTTTGAGCCTGATCATTACTTGCTGATGCCATAAACTTCTACCACCCTCTTGCAGGGAAAACCCTGCAGAGCATCCGGCCGGAGTCCCTTGGACAAAGAGAGGAGAGGAGCTGCCTGTTGGCAGCAAAGTACTTCTCCATCATTGGGAATTCAGTGCTATCTCGTCCTGACTTTGAGGCAGTTCGCACCATCTGCTGCCACAGAAACTTCTCAGGGTTTGAAGAGAACCAGCCTGGGCTCTGCTTGCTCCCTCCCTCTGTAGATGCCCTCGAGGCCGTGGTTCTGGGGAAGCAGACCTGCTCTACAAGGCAGCACCTGCTCAGCTCACAGCAAGGATGAGCTGGGCTGTTACCTAGAGACACCCAGATGGCCACAAATGTGCTGGAGCTTTAGAATTTGCAGGTAGAACAGTTTAAAAAATAGAGAGATTTAAGCTGCAGCAAAGACAGGAGAAACCATCAAGTATTTAAAAAGGAAAAAACCCCTTTTTCCCCCTCCTTGCAGCAGGTCCCCAACAGCCTCAGCCCCGGGGATGGGGACACTCAGGGCAGCACGTTCTTATCACAGCTCCCTCACAGGCAGCTGCTGGGTTTGGCTCCCGCGCTGGGTGCTGGGGCTGTTCCAGTGCCACCACCCCCTTTTCCACAAGGAAGCGAGGGAGAAGGAGCTCAATTTGGTATCTCTGCTCACATGCTGCAGCTCTTCTGCATCCAAACCCTGCTGAAGTAACTCCTAGCGTGGGCTCTGAAGGGGATGTGACAGCACTGCTTCCCACATCCTGACACGGCCAGGAACACTGAGCTGAGAGAAGGACCCACCCAGACAGACCAAACACTGTCTGACCCTCGTTTAAGGTTGCAATAAATCTCTTCTCTTACAACAGCCCACCAGAAGGGACATTATGGGAAGGATGGGGTGTCCGAGCCACTACCCTATCACCCTTGAGTGCAAAAGTCCTTCCAGTTTAGTGGTTCCTCTGTGAAAGGCAGAAAAATCCTCTGTGATCTGGGTTATTTAACCAGCATCTCTCCCAGTGGTTGCACAGACTGGGATCCCTGGCGCAGGGAGCTGTCCCAGCCCTGGGGAGAGCGTCCCAGCCTGGGTGAGGGTCTCCCATCCAGCCCTGTGACCCTCTCTCAGTGTCCCAGCAATAGACCACGTTTGGGCATCGTGGAGTGGCCTTGAGGGCAGCAGCAGGCAGGGAAGGCAGAGCAGCTGCCTCCAACCTTTTCGCCCTTCCAAGGAAGGAGGCAGATGACGGTCAGGGTGGGGGGATGCTCTGCAGTTGGGGTTCGCTTCTTGGGAACAGCAGCAGCAGGAAGCTCCTTCTCTTCAGATGCTAAGAAATTCAAATGAAACAGAGCTGCTGCACAAGGGCAGGAGCCAACAAAACCTCAATCACAGCCTCTGTCTGACGAGGCAGCAGGGTCCCTGCACGAGGCAGGAGCGGCTGCAGCACAGCCCTCATTACCTCTGCCACTCGCAGAGCACTTTCCTTTAAATAGGGGAAAAAAATCCCCCTGTAACCACAAGGCAACTCCTGCTCCAACCCTGGGCACTGTCTCTCCAGCCAGTCTAGCCCAGGGAGGACCCAGCGGTGCTCCCCAATGAGCAGTGTGAACCCCTGGTCACCCCCTTGCTGGGAGGGATGGATCAGACTCCAGTGTTTCTGGTGTCACAGACTGGGGTCTGGGGTACACTGTGGGAAAAATGCAGCCTGGGCTGGCCCAACCCTGGGCTGGCCCACCCCTGGGCTGGCCCACCCCTGGGCTCACCTTTGTCCAGGTTGCAGCTCCATCCCGCAGCCACCCAGCACTGCTCTAGTTTAGAGAGCAATTATGGTATAAACCCACCAACCCCACTGGTTTAAAGAGCAATTAGAGTGGGAACATGGCTTTTATCCCAACAATCAATAGCTGTATCAGGCAAAGCTTCCTGTTGGGAGGGAAGGGGGAGGGAATAGAGGATTGATTTTTAGTGAAAAGGCATGTTCCATCATCCTGTGCCATATACCATGTGAGAATGAGGGTAAAAGAGAATCCTGGACACAAACAGTGGTCTCAGGAAACAGCAAAATGAAATGAAAATGTGTTGAAATTGAAATCAGATGAGAAAGAAATCAGCAGCTCAAATCAACTCAGAAATAGTGATTAGGGAAAAGGAACCAACCCACTGCCTTCAGAAGGAGAAAAGGCTCCTGACTCTCTGCTCTAGCCCCAAGCAGCTCCTGTGACTGCTCTGCTGTGATTTAAACTGGGGGCAAATGGTCTGCAAGAGCAAAACCCACAGAACAGCATCTTCTCCAGCAGCAGTGGTGCAGGAGAGCCAAGAGCTCCCACCAGCTCCAAATCACCACAAGACCTAAGTCTTAATTTATCATCCTTTGGGGGCACAGGCTCAGCTCCACAAAGGCACTGAGCATCCAAACACTCACCAGTCCCAGCAGAACACAAGGTGCCAGCCCACCAGCTCAGAAACCGATGAAGCAGCCTTGCAAAGACAGAAAGAGCCCCACACCAGAGCCTCCTGCTTTTGGGCAGTAGGATGACAGCTCATAGTGCTCCCCTGTGTCCCTCTTTGCACCCAGAGAGTAGCTTTAAGCTCACTAAGAGCTGACTCAAAGCAGAAGCAGAGCCAGAAGGTCCCAGCACACCCCAACCACTGCCATGCCCCACAAAAATTCCAAAGCAGCACAAGAACTCACTGATGATTGGAGGGCCACTTTGCAGGGAACAGTCACCTGAAAAGTGACCACAACCACATAGCCAAGCATGATCTAGAGAGATCATGGAATGGTTTAGGCTGGAAAAGACTTTCAAGCTCATCAAGACCAACCCTGACCCCAGCTGTCCCAACCTAACCCCCAGTCCCTATCCCTGAGCTCCAGATCTCCCCAGCTGGGAAACACAGTCAGGGATGGCCATTCAACACCCTTCCTGGGCAGCCGGTTCCAAGGGCTAAGGGCCCTTTCCAGGAAGAAGTTTCTCCTCCTGTCCAACCTAACCTTCCCCTGGAACAGCCTGAGGCGGATTCCTCTTGTCCTGTCCCTCGTTCCTGGTGAGAAGACGCCAACCCCCACCTCTCTCCACCCTCCTGTCAGGCAGTTGTAGACAGTGAGGAGCCATAGGATACACATACTACAGACACACATATTTTTCTCTCCTTATCTCCTTAGTGTGGTCAAATCACCCCATACAGTGGCCAGGGACCACCTTGGTACTCTCCCAGTTTTAGGATCACCCATCACAAACCCCATTACACACCACCTCCCAAACCACAGTCAACCCCCAATGACACAGCAGGGCTATGGCTTTTTATCCACTTCATTATCCTTAAAATGTTTGTTTAGGTGGGATGTGGGAATAACCTTTTCATGCAGGTTATTGCCTCTCCTTGAAGGCTCCTACACTTCACGCTCTGTGCCCCAGCATCACTCCTCGCCTGACGCTGCTGCTGTAACACAGCAACTTGCTAGAGCTCCCGTTTTATCACCGAGCTCCTCCAGAGCATCCTTAGGGTGACTAGAAACCATTCCCATCACCACTGAGCTGAAGAAGTAGAGCTAGAAAGTAAATGAATTACTGTGCTTATTGAATGAAGCCAGAACAACATCCACTCCGGGGGGCAACGGCTGTTCGTTCCGTTCCATAAACCTTGAAGTGTAAGGCTTTTCCTGAGTGCAGCTGCAGCAGAGGGTGTTTGGCCCCAGTTTGGTCTGTGCTAGTCCCCTTCCAGCCTGGAACTGGGCTGAGACAGGATTTTATCCCTCCAACCAGCTCCTGAGCCACAGGACAACCACGCTGGGAAGCCACAGGCTTGATGCCACACAGAACTCTGGAGATGCTCCTCAGGGCACCTTTGATCACCTCATTACCTCACTCAATCAAGAGACTTATTACTAGAGGAGTAATTAGAGCTGCATGTCCCTACACGCTTGTGTGACCTCCACATCATCATCACCTTCCTGAAGAACCATCAGTGTTGCCTGGATCAACAGGTTGATGATGGAACTGAGTTGGAAGAACCCATTTTATTCAGCTGCAGAGTCACAAAAGCCTTACCAGACCATCAGGTGTAGCCAGGAAATTCAAGCTCCTGGATAATAATATTGCACCAAGCTAACGAGGCTCATTGTGGGGAGTGACCCCTCTGATTAACAGCCAGAGGCACCACAGAAAACCTTTCTGCAGCTTTCATGCTGGCTGGCAGAGCCCATCTCAGGGTCCTGAGCAGCTCGTCTTTCAACAGGCTTCAATAAACCTCTGCAACTAAACAAAGTGCCCTGAAATCAAAGAAGCCCAGGGTGGACCAGCAGGAATACAGAGAATGATGCTACCTGCATCCCAGCAGCCGTGGTCCAGTGGGATGGAATCCTAGAATCATCAAGGACCATCAAGTCTGACTGTCTGCCGTATGGACCCCGCAGGTCATGGCACTGGTGGACACCAACCCCTCAGCAAGACAAGTTCGTGTTGGCCTCTGTCTTGGAAAGCTCCTGCAGGTCCCACTGAAGGTTGTCTGACAGGGATATTGACAGAAATGGGACTGGCTCTCTTGCAACTCAAACTGTAGAATAATTAAAGTTGGAAAAGACTTCCAAGACCATGCAGTCGAACCATCACACCAACTCCACCTTGCTCACTAACCCCTGTTCCCCAGGGCCACAGCTACTCGTTGTTTGTTGACCAGTCCAAGGACGGTGGTCAGGTTGTGCCAGAGGAGGGTCAGATTGGATCTTAAGAGAAACTGCTTCCCAGAGTGAGGAGGACTTGGAACATGCTGCCAAGGGAGGAAGTGGAGGCATCATCCCTGGAGGGGTTCAACCAGCCAGGGCGTTTCAGGAGACTGGTTGGGGGCTGTAGGGCAGATGGTTGGACTTGAGCATCTTGAAAGTCTTTTCCAACCTTGATGATTCTGTGGTTCTGTGAGATTGTACCCCAATGAATCACAGCCAGGTTTCATGGCTGAAGAGGATCTGTATACGTCATCCATCCTTCACAGCCTCTGCTTCTGCACAGAGAAGGAGGGAACAAGGGGGAATTTACAGGGCAAGAGACAGGAAACAGCTCATGCTCTACTAATGAAACCTGCCCAATGCCATGAAGGAGTTCTCCCCTTGGCATCAGAGTACCATTGTGGACCAGGGAAGCCTGAAAAGCTGGGACAAGTCTGGGTCTTCTGAAACCAGCTGATCACAGACTCAGCGAACATTAGGGATTGGAAGGAATCTTGAAAGATCATCCAGTCCAGTCCCCCCACCACAGCAGGATCCCCTAGATCCAGTCACACAGGAACATGGCCAAGTGGGTTTTAAATGTCTCTAGAGAAGGAGACTCCACAACCCCCCTGGGCAGCCCCTCCCAGGTCTCTGTCACCCTCACTGGGAAGAAGTTCCTTCTCACATTGATGTGGAACCTCCTCTGTTCCAGCTCACACCTGTTTCACCTTGTCCTGTCACTGGGTGCCACTGAACAGAGCCTGGCTCCATCCTCCTGACACCTGCCCTTTCCATATTTATCACCATGAATGGGGTCACCCCTCAGTCTCCTTTTTTCCAAGCTGAAGAGACCCAGCTCCTCAGCCTTCCCTCATCAGGGAGCTGCTCCACTCCATCATAGATTGGGGAAAAATAAAAAAGGGATGAAGGCAAAACAAACCAACCCTGTACATTGCCTGGAGCATCAGCACCACAGATTGGCTCAGACCCTCTCTTTGTGCAGGCCCCCAAGGGCTTGTGCCTCCTCTTTTTATCTCCCAGCTCCCTTCCTCCCTTTCACCACCGGTTTAGTCCATCATTACAGGATGAGCTGCCTGGGGATTGATGAAAGAGCTGCTACGTGCTCAGGCTCTGCTGCCTCTTGTCTGCTGCCCTGCTGCAAGATAACTTCCTTTGAAGGGGGGAAAATGAGGGAAATAAATGAACTACAGTCTCAGAAGGGAGGTAGAAAAATCAGTGCTGGGTGATGCTGCTGAAATGGGTTCAGAATGTCTTGGGGCAGCACAGCAGGATGAACCCACAATGAGACTGGTGCTGGTGAGACCCTGCCCCTGTGCTGTCCCAGCCCACACATCTCTCCTCCTCTGCAGCTTTCCAATGAAGCTGAAATACACCCCAAGACCCTGTGAACTGCATCTGGTTTGATGCAGCAGCTTCAATTCCATATAATGAGGTTTCTCTACAGTGCCTCCAACCCCCATAGCTCATTTAAGGAAGAAGTTTAACGACATCTCATTTCTTAAGCACAACATTCCCAACACCAGTATCTTCTCCCGGTCACCAAATCCATCTGATTTTACTTCCTTAGCTCTATGCAGGAACATCCTGGTACCCATTTCCAAACTTCACCTCACCCCAAAAGTCAATCAGGTCGTCAGAACAAGCCCCATTCCCCCTAAGATCCGTAACTTCACAGCGTTGGCAGCCTGATGCCAGCAGCACACCCCAGCCCCTTGGCTTGAATGCCTGTGTGACTGGAACAGACAATGAGGGAGCAGAGCTTCTGGTGGTCAGCCAGAGACCTCAGTAGATCACAGAATCATTAGGGTTGGGAGAGATCTCCAAGTTCATTCAGTCCAACCATCACCCAAACCCCACTCTGCCCACTAAACCCTGTCCCCCAGGGCTACAGCTACTCAGAGTTTGAACCCCTACAGGGATGGCAACTCCCCCTCCTCCCTGGGCAACCTGTTCCAAGCCCTGACCACTCTGTCAGAGAAGAGATTTCTCCTGATGTCCAACCTTACCCTCCCTTAGCACAACTTGAGACTACAATATTTATTTGAGTCAGATGTTTATTTGGGTCAGCAGCCAGCTCCAACCCTGCAGCTCAACTCCCCAGAGCTGCAACAACCACCCAGGATGCTCCCGGCTGAGTCCTGGAGTGAGATCTGGCATTTTCCAGCCACCTGGCCATGAGCTCCTCTGCCCCAGCACATCCTGAAACCACCTCCTCCGACACACAACACCTTCCACCTGCAACAGGGTCACTGGGATCTTACTGCCAGAGCACAAGAGGTTGCTACGGGACATCACTGCCCTCCCAGTCAGCTTCACAATGCTGTTCAGAGCGAGCGGCTCACTTGTGGCTCACTCGGCACCAGGATGTGCTGAAGAACCAACATGCCTCACTGTTCAATATCCAGCTGATGGGGCTGTGAGTCAGGGCTCAGGTTCCAAGGTGCAATGCTCTATGTAAATCCTTTCTGAGAACTACCTGAGAATACCGTGCACATCGTTGCACTGTCAGGCTCACATCTGGCCTTCCAGCCTGCCCTGGCTCCATTGAAACTATCTCCCCTGGTTTTAGTGTCTCCAGACTCAAACAGACTGAGCTGACCCCAGCCTGGGGTGCACGGTGGGGGGTTTAGGGACCAAAGCACAGCCCTCTGGGTCAGCCCATGGCACCAGAGGGATGAATGACCTTCCTCAGCTTTATCCCAGCCTGTTCCTAGGGAGGTACAGAGCAGTGAACATCCCCTACCCACCCCAATGCATTAAAGACAAGGCTGAGCTGTCTTCCATTTGCAGCAATTAAAGCCTAGTGATTATCCCACTCAAACACCGAGTCTAGACATCGACTTTTTGCTGCAATTCATCCCCACCCCATTCCATCATACGGGACACAACAGCCTCCCTTCATGCAGCCCATCTTGTCAGCTCCCATAAAGATCCCACCAGGATTCCACATCGATGCCTATGGCTTCAACAGGCTGGAGAAGAGTTGGATACAGGGAGGGAGAAAGGGGGCTCCCAGCACCATCCAGGTGGTATCAGGCTTCCTTACTCTCTGCTAGCAACTTGCGAGTGATGGGAAACAAAGGAATTCAAGGTGATAGGGAAGAGCGGAGCCATCACAACATGCTGCTGAATAAGCAGAATTTTTTCATAGACTCAGAATGTTTGGGTTGGAAGGGACCTCAGAGATCATCTACTTCAAATCCACCTAGTTCCTATCCATGGGCAGCACCATCTCTCACCATACCAGGTTGCCTAGAGCCACATCCAACCTGGCCTTGAACACTGTCAGGGATGGAGCAGCCACAGCCTCCCTGGTCAGCCCATTCCAGGGCCTCAGCACCCTCACAGGGAGGGATTTCTGCCTCAGAGCTCACCTCAATATCCTCTCTTTCATCTTGAACCCATCCTCCTTGTCCTACCACTAGATTCCTCAGAAAAAGCCCCTCTCCAGCTTTACTGCAGCCCCTTCAGGGGATGGAACAGCCACAACCTCCCTGGAAAGCCTGTTCCAGAGTAGCTGAAGGACAGATCTAACCACTGGGTTTCCTCCATCACCCTTTCTACAGGTCTAAAATAAACCTTCTCACTTGCTACAAGGATCCCACCATCCAAGAGTGACCACATAGTTGCTTCTGCTCGCAACCTCTCCCATAACCTGTAAAATAGACATTTAAACCTCTACCAAAACCCTCCAGATATGCAGGATCCTGGGTTGCTGCACGTGCATACGTTCTCCAGCCACAGCTGCGGCCCTGCTCCTTCCCACCACCCCCAGGCAGTCAAGCCCATGGCAGAAGCAGGGACTGCTTTGGGATTTTTCTTATTTTGCTGTTTTCACAGCTTTAGAATTATGTTTTTAAACAGGTAAATGGGAAGGGGCAGTGATTCCACAGTGACTGAAGTCAGAAATATCCTGGCTTGGTGCCCCTAAGAGTCTAAGACCACCTGTTCATGTTGGCAGAGCCTTCCCCTGAGCATAACTAAGCTGCTTTCTTGGAAGGCTGGAGGGATCTTGTGAAACCACCAAGCTCATCACAGGAAGCAAAAGGAATGAAGTAACTAGCAAGAGGCAATAAAAGAATCAATGTACTGGATGTTCTTAATACCAGCTCCCCCAGAGAGGAAAGACAACCAAGTTGAGTGGAAACGTTCCCTTCTCCAAACCATTTGCACTGATGCTGTTCAGAACTGAGAGAAGTCAAAACACAAACAAAGCACCTGAAGGTCCTGCAAAATCACAGGGCTGCCCCCTTTCATTTTAGACTGCAAGATTAAAACCCAAAGAAAGGTAAACCTTCCACCTTCCAAAATATTTAAAGCCTTAAAAAAGATTTCAAACCTTACAAAAACACTTAAAGAGTTCTTTAAATAGGTAAAGCCTTCACTGAACAAAAATATTTAAAGTCTTATTCTAAAACAAAAAAAAAAATATTTAAAGCCCTACAAAAATCACAGGATCCTAGAATGACCGAGGCTGGAAGAGCCCTCTGAGGTCATCCAGCTCACCGCAGGACCTAACATCACCCCAGCAGCCACACCAGGGCACCAAGGGCTACAAGCCAGGCTGTCCTTCAACACCTCCAGGGATGGGGACTCCACCACTCCACTGGGCAGTCCATTCCATTCTCTGATCACCCTTTCCATGAGGAAGGGCTTCCCAACATCCAACCTAAACCTCCCCTGGCAGCTTCAGGCCCTGCCCTCTTGTCCTGGAGAAGAGCCCGACGCCCACCTGAAGTGGGAGTTGGAAAGACGGAGAAGGTTCCCCCTGTCTCCTCTTCTCCAGAGGAAATACCTCCAGCTCTCCTCATCAGCCTTTCCCTCTAGTCCCGTCTCCATCCTCAGTGCTCCCCTGGACCTGCTCCAGCCCCTCAATCTCTTTCTTGAAGTGAGGAGCCCAGAACTGGCCCCTGTACTTGAGGGGAGGCCTCTAAAATATTCAAAGCCTTGCCCCAGCCTCCCAGGGCTGCAGCACACTTTGAGCTTCCCCAGGAGCTAAAAGACTTCACAGACCCAAGGTCCAAGGAGGCCAGCACAAACCATCCTTCCCATCCCTTCAGAAAACTCCAGGCTGGTATTTGAGAGCGGCTGGATTTGAAGCTCTTTAGGAAACATGCAATTAAGCCCTGCAGTTAACGAAGGAAGCCTCATTTAAAGAGGATCTTTGTAAAAAAAAAATAGAAAGAAGGATCATTTCTGCAGCTCAATCTGCTCCCAGTTGTACTCGAGATACTGTAAAAAAAATCACTATTTTCAGCTTCCTTCCAGCCAAGCAAAAGCAGAGGAGAAATGAGATTAATTCACTAAGTAACATTTTCTCTCTCTGCTGAAAATCTGCTCTTAAGGAACAGAAGATGCTGCTGCCTCATGTTCCTGCACAGGGTATGAGGGAGCTACCACCCATCCCCATCCTTACCCTGGACTTGGCAAAGCCTAATGAGCTTCCACCACCCTGACTAAGAAATTCCTTCTTTCCAATCTATTTAAGGAGCAAAGAGCTGCCAACGAGTCGCTCGACTCCTCACTTTGGCTGCTACAATTCCATTAACCTCCAAAACAAGGAGAGGCAGTGGGACTGCTGTAACTGGGAAGGGTCAGTGCTGTGGGGTGCACCAACACCAGCAGCTCATCTTTGCAAGGGCAGGGCTGAGCCCACGCCGAGAATCAACTTATCTCGAGCTAAGCCCATGATTTCATCTCCCTGCTGAACGAGGTACCTAATTATCAATAAATCAGAGGCACAGACAGACGTGCCAGTGGTTTGGAGAAGCCAAGCCAGAGCAGGAGTGATCCATGAAGCAAGAGCCAGCAGAGAGAGGGCTGCAGGGAGGAAAGAGACGGGGCAAAGCACATGCATGTTGTCAGAGCAATCTAATTTCAATCACATACATGACAGCCAGTTTAAGGGGGGCACTGTCCCCGCACACTCTGCAGTTGGTATATGACAGGATGCTTGCCTGGATGGAGCCCAGCTCTACCTATCCGGATGGACAACTCGCTGTTGTAGTCCAGCTGAGGGGCAGAGTCGTGCTCATATTTCTCCTTCAATGCTCGTTGGTCGCAGCTCAAGGCAAAGGCTGTGTGTGGGGGCCCTCTGAAACCCTGCAAGGCAAAGGAGACATGTAAGGTTCTCTCCGTATGACCCTTCCCAATCTTCTTTTCTCCTTCCAGCGTCAACCTGGAGGAAAGCAGCAGACACAGAGGGTCAGTCACTGCTATCAGGGGGTTGAGCTGCTGGGCTGACCACTGCAGAAGTTTAGTTTGCAGTAGGACATCTCTATCTTCACTTGCAAGGTCAATAGTAGGCTCAAAACTGAATCCATTAGAGCACTGAATGAGACTCCACAGTCACAACCACCCAGTTGGTGGTTGTGTGGTGTTGGTGGATGGTTCAGTAGGACCCATCCAGATGGTCCAAAGAACCTCAAACTCTGCAGGAATCACAGGATTATTGAGGCTGGAAAAGACCTCTGAGAACACCCTACACCATCTGAAACCTCTAGAAAGCAGACAGGGATGTAGCACGGCTTGGAACACTTGGGTTGATGGTTGGATTCTTGTGATTTTGAAGGTTTGATCCAACCTAAGTGTGAGAATCAAAACCATCCGGCTCTGTAGGAAGTCTGTAGTGAACCCAGAAGAATCCCCATGGCAAGGACCATGATGTTCCCACCAGCAATTGCTGCCAACCTGGAAGTGGCTGACAAAACCCAGCCACAACTTAAGGAGGCACCAGAATCTTTATCTGCACTGGCCAAAAAACACTGGCAAACACTGCTTCTGCCTTCCCCCCACGGCACTGGACACTTGGCAGAAGGTTGGTGACTGTGGATGTTCCCAGGCTGCTTGAACCCACAGAACTAACTGGAAACACAATTCAAAGAGACAATAACACAACTGAGAGAATGAGGAACCAGCTCTACCCAAAACATGGGGAGCAGGACCCCAAGCCTCCATCTCTTCATGGGGACAAGAACCTGCCCCAAGAAACATCCACAAGGAGGGATGTCCTGGCATCACCGGCCAGGAACACAACAGTGGCTGGGAGATCAATGGCAGCAGACTAAACCAACACAGGCTGAACAGGCTGGGCTGGTAATGAGAGACTCGGCAGGTAGGGTCACGTTAAACAGAACTAAAGGGTAAAGATGAATAACTAACTCATCTATTCCCTCCTCATTTGCATAATACAGTCTGAGCAGGGCTATTAATACTCATCACATATTTGCTGTCTGCTCCTTGTTGCACTTTAATCAAGGTGCTTTCACCTCCAGTGACCCAACAGCTACTGGATGAGTTTATATTCCACCCCAGGAGAAGGGACACCCACTCCACAGGAGCCACCAGCAGCTCTGCACCCCATCTCCTGAGCCATAGCTGAAAGAACAGGTAGAAATATAAGTGCTTTCCAGCAAAACCTAGATGATGTGACACGGTGAGGAAAGATAGGAGCTTCAGCACCATGAACTGACTTGAATGAGGCAAGAAAAGCCTGACTCAGGGGCTCTCCCAGCTGCTGGTCTCCCTATAACCAGGAAAGAGTCCAGTCTTGCTAGAACTAACAGGGTTTTCACTTCTGGGCAGCCAAGTAGCACTGCCTTCCAGAAAACACCAACATGACAAGGTTTCCCATCCCAAAGAGGGGAACTTGAAGGTGCACAAGGAAAACCTCAACCCTTTAAGTGCACAGGAAGGACTTGGGGCTGTCCAGCCACCCACTCGCCGCTGCTCTCACCCAGAGGTGGTGAACACCAGGCTGCAGAGAGGAGAAAAGAAGCCACCTGTAGGAGTACAAGCAAGCAGGTGATGTTGCACAGCGACAGGTGCAACCAAGCGAGAGCCTCACGAAGGTCAGCACCACTTGCCTCAAGGCCTGTGGTGCCGCGGAGGAGCCTCCCACGGTTGGCTGCTGCTGCTTCTCTCCACATCAAATGCTCCACTGAAACAGAGCCAAACTCCAAGGTGTTCGAGGAGCTTATTGCAAGGTCAGGTCACCTCGCGTTGGCAGGCGACAACGGTGACTGGAGACAATACCAGTGCCCTTCAGCCAAGCACACGATTGATTGAGTCATTTCTGCACGGTCCCTGCACGAGCCTCTTAATTGGAAGATGTCAGCGGGTTAAAACAGCATTAGATTGAGGAAAGTCAACCCACGTTAATTAGCTGGTGGCAGTAATTAGCGTTTTCTGGGATAACCACGGGGGTTGAGTGATTTTGAAAAGCGAGATGGCAACAAGAGACTCAGATGGGAAGCTCTTGGAAGGAGGAAAACTATTCTGGGCTGCGGGAAGTTCCCACTGCGCTGGGCACTGCTGGAGGAGGTTTGAGGTTGGCGTGGCAGCAGACGGGGACAAAAATAGGAACTTTGTAGGGAAGAAGCCCAGCAGCTGCTGGCTTTTGGGTGAAGCAAGGACTTTGGATTGAATCTCATCATCCAGCTGACCTCCTGCATGAGCTGCTAGATGAGCAGGATGACTATGTGCCAGCAATGTGCTCTGGTGGCCAAGAGGGCCAACAGCATCCTGGGGTGGATCAGAAGAGGGGTGGTTAGCAGATCAAGAGAGGTTCTTCTCTCCCTCTACTCTGCACTGGTGAGACCACACCTGGAGTATTGTGTCCAGTTCTGGGCTCCTCAGTTCAAGAGGGATGTGGAGCTGCTGCAGAGAGTCCAGTGTANCCTGGTCTTTCCCCCATCCACCCAAGGACAGAGAATAAATCAACAAAGAATTTGTGATGCCAAAAGTATCACTGTGGTCTGGCTTCAAGGAGGTCACTTGGTGCCACATCTGGAGGTGCTGCCTGTCCAGGAAGGTCAGTGATGCTGCCCTTCCCTGGTAACTTCTTAACTAGATTTAAGCCCTGGAAAGCCCCAGGGAAGAAAGACCACAATGCATCAATTAACACCCAAAAGCTGCTCAAGAACAAAGAGAATGAATTTTACTACCATATTAAAACATAATAATAATAACAATAATAATGTTTCTAACTCCTAAATCCAGGAGTTAATGCAGGGCCATAAGCGCCAAAACCAAGTTTTGATGGTGCCCAGAGGCTCCCACTTCACACATTAGAACAGAGGCAGCACTCAGATCTGAGAGCAGACAGCAATGAGAGAAAGGAGAGGTAAGGAGCAAGGAAAGGACATCACTGTATGGCTCCAGCCCCATCTCAAGCCCACTATGAGCTCATGCGGAGCTCTGAGCATCAGCCCCTCACTGCTCCTGCACAGACCTCAACACCTCTGGGGATCAGGGCAATGGCTCAGCAGCCCCAAAGCAGCAAATCCCTGGCTTTTCCGAGGTGGATAAACAGCTTTATGTTTAGGATGGGATGGGAGAAGAGCTCCCTTGGAAAGGGTTTAGGGATCTGTGAGTGCCATCCACACAGAGAACATCAGGCTGGTGTTGCATCACATCCAGGGCTTAGTGCTCCCCAGTGAATCCCCACCAGTTACAAGCCCCTGTACCAGTAGCTCCCGTTTGTAACCCACCAAAACCATGTCAGTGATGGTGAATCGCCACTCAGCTGCCTTTGGTTCATCTCTTGAGACCTCAACCAGGTCACATCACTCCCAAAATCCCTGGATGGGGCTCAAGGGCAGCACCAGCAATCTCCAGAGATACTGGGGTCCCACAGGATGTGCCAAGTGCCCAGGGAGCAGCATCCTGCGGTATCACCGAGGTGCAGAAGGCAGGTCCTCCTGCTCACTCCTCCAAAGCAACCCCCATGTCCAACTACTTTTTTTTATAAAAAATACTAATGTTTATAAAATTAGCCCATGGAGCTGCATCATTTCCAATCCCAGCACCATACTGGGGCTTAGCACAGAGGCTCTGACTGCTCTGCAGGACCATGTGCTCTCACCACAACACAAGGGGTTGGGCAGGTGAGGAGGTGCCTAGGATGGGACCCAAGGGCTGCCAGAAGCCTTGATGCCACCAGGCATCTCACCAAAACATGGTCAGACAGTTCTGTTTCCTCCAAAACCCCCAAAACCAGGGTCCCCTCAGGTCTTTTTTCCATAAATATGGGTTTGGGCAACTCTGACCCAGGGCTGGGTGAATGGAAGGAGTTGGCAGACACATTCAGGAGGACTCACTCCAAGTACTGACCTCAGCAACTCAAGTGCAGCCATAAATACTGCCCTCTGTGAAAAAACAGATCTTCCCACCACGGTGCAGTCTCATTTATGATTGATGGCAGCTCTGGCACTCAAGCAAATGGTTCCCACGGTGCCCCAGCTCTTCAGGGTCACAACTGGGTCCCCAGCAGCAGCACCCAGAACCCACAGAGTGCACCCCATACATTTGGAATAAACCAATGACCAGCCAGCACAGCCTGGGGCACCACTATGGCTCCAGTAACAACCAACCCCAATCACCAAAACCCAGTGTGAGGATGGAATGTATTTTACTATGAAGGTTTTGGGGTCACTGAGTGTCCCAGGTAGATCTCAGTTTGCATTTTAATTTGCTGATGGCTAATGAGGGAGCAGAAGGGATGGGCAGGGTGGATAAGAAGGCTCCCCATCGGAAATTCTTTTGAGGTTGGCTAACGAGAGCCAGGTCAGTGTTGCCCACTGCAGCACAAAATGGGTTTCTGCTGCTTTCCCTGCAGAGTTCAGCACCTGAAGCTCCAGAAAGCCTGAACCACACGGATCAGAAGCAGTCTCTGAAGCCCCAAAGTGCTGCCAAACAGAGGAAGCAGGGGTGAACAGCACTGGAGAAGGGAAATGGCAAAAGAGAGCATATGGAAAGATTTGCACAGGTCCTCATACTGCTGATGGCCATCAGCAGCTCTTGTGGTCTGCAAACTCAACCCAAGCCCTTATCTCCACAGCCAGGTCCCAAATACATCTTTGTCCCACCACAACACCAGCAGATGGATGGGAACCAGCTGTGTGGGAAGCCTGAACGACAACTTGAGCTCCAGGAGAATCTGCTAAGTGGGAGTGAGGGGGGACTGCAAGTCACAATTTCAGCCTAGAAGCCAACCAACCCATCGAGCAGTCCCAGAAACTCTCGGGTGGGAAGAGACCTTTAAGAGCATCACATCCAACCTTTGAGCCAGTACTGGCTAAACCACGTCCCTAAGCCATGAAACCCAGTTCCCCAAGTAAGAGCATAAGAGCAGCCCGAGGGCCTGATCCTGCAGCACATCCAGCACTGGTATCATCAATGATTTCCTGGAGCAGGCAAGGGGAGACCCAGAGTGGGGAGTGGGGAAGCTCCCTGTTTCCCACTCCGAGCATCTTCCATCTGGCTTCTCCAGCCCCGCATCCTCCCTCAGCCCCGCATGCAGCTCGTAGCTATGGCAGCGCCGCAACGGGAATTGGGAGGGAAAGGTTCATCCAGAGAGGGAAACATCCATGTTTTAATGGCAGATCTGCTCTGGGAGGGAGCTGAGGGGAACCTTCCTTGTGCTCCCATGCAGCTGGCAGCCCTGGGACACCCGAGCCTTCCCCTAATAACGGCAGAGGGGGCAGCTGAAGTGAGGGGTAGGGAAGGCTAGTGTGGGTTCAGATGTACCCACTGTCATGTTATTGCTGGGACATTTTATTGGTGGGTGATTATCAGCTGCTTTGATAGCTCTTCATTCTGCTAAATTGCAAACAGCAGTGTTAATTATCAGACAGTGCTGACGGGGAGGAATAAATCACCCCCAGAGCATGGGGGCAGCCAGGGTGTCCTCAGGGGTGACGCTGGAACTGCCTCGTGTGACAGCAGCTGAGGGAAGACCCCTGGCAGTGCCAAAAACCACAGCTCTGCCATCATCTGACAGCCCTGAGCAGGAGCACTGAGGGAGCAGCCCTGGGGAAGGAGGAAGGCAGATGGAACTGAAGCCATCCCAAAGCCCTGAATGGACCCCTGAATAAACCCCAAACCTACAATAAACCTCCCTGAATAAAGTTCCCCAACCCATCGAATAAACCTCACCAACCCCTTTAATAAACCCCCATCAAACGCCTCAAATAAAGCCCCCCCAAAACCCTCCAATAAAGTCCCTCACTCTCAAATAAACCCCCTCGAACCATTGAATCAATCCCCTCAACCCTTTCAATAAAACCCCTTCAACTCCTTCAATAAACTCAATCCTTCAAACAAAACCTCTCAAAACCCCTTTAGTAAACACCCTCAAACCCTTCAAATAAACCTCCAAACCCTACAAATAAACCCCCCAACCCCTTGAATGAATCCCCTCAACCCCCCAAATAAAGCCTCTCAATTCTTTGAATAAAGCTCCCCTGCTCAAATAAAAACTCAACTATTCAAATAAACCCCAAACCCCTCATGCCCTCCACCACCCCCTGTCTCAGCACAGACAGGCACAGGCTCATCCATCCCTTCTCCTGGCCAAGGCACCGCTGACATTAACCCCAAAGGCTGCGGCTGGCACTGTAGGGCTTCGGCCCGTTGGGAGGGGGATGAAACGGAGCAGGAATGTTGCTGGCAGCCAGTGTGGGAAGGCAGCCCTGACCGTGCTGGGAGGAGGGAACACATTCCCAGGCTCTTCGGGGAGCCCAGAAGGTTGGTTACAAAACATGGGGTTGTGCAAGAGTGACGGTTTAGGGGCAGGAAGGAGGAGGTTTGTGTAACCTTGGCCATTACAAAACCAATGGCACAGGGATGTTCCTGCTGCTCTGCTGGCAAAAACCATCCCAATTGCATCTCAAATGGATAAAACCCACCTCTTTCCCAGCAGGGGTTTCATATCCACCACGTTCTGCCCATCAGGATGCTCAGAGAAACCTCGAAATGCAACCAGTGAGTTGGATTTTAGCAAAGAGTCAGCTGCTCTAGGTGGAGGTTTTGAGCACCTGAGTGCGGCAACATCAAAGCCAGTTTGGGTACATATCTGGTCCCAGATCTCACACTGAGCTGGGCTAGAAGGGAACTCAGAGATCATCTATTTCCAACCCCATGCCATGGGCAGCAACACCTCTCACCAGATCAGGTTGCCCAGAGCCCCATCCAACCGGACCTTGGACACTGCCAAGGATGGAGCAACCACAACCTCCCTGGGCAGCCTCTTCTAGGGTCTCAGCACCGTCAGGGGGTGGGGCTTCTGCCTCAGATCTCATCTCAGTCTCCCCTCTTTGAGCTTGAACCCATCCTCCTTGTTCCATCACTAGATTCCTCAGAAGAAGCCCCTCTCCAGCTTTCCTGGAGCTCTTTCAGGGACTGGAAGCTGCTCTAAGGAATCTTCTCTCCAGGCTGAACAGCACCAGCTCGCTCAGCCTGTCCCTAGAGCAGCAGGGCTCCATCCCCTCTGATCATCCTCCAGACTCACTCCAGCACCTGCACATCCTCCTTGTACTGAGGACCCCAGAACTGAACACACAATCTCCAAAACCCCTTCCAACCTAAGTTACCCCACGACTCTACTTCTTTTCCGACAGGATATTCCCTCTACACACCTCCAGGACCCCGACGCCACAGCAGGACACAGCAGAGAAGGGTTTGTGGCATCGAGTCAGCGCTGCCATACGAGGTTTTAATTGCTGGCAATAAACCTTAGAGCCTCCAATGGGATCACAGGGACCTTTTTCTCCACAAGCTTATTAAAGTCGAACAGGAGAGCAGCTTCCCCCTCTTTTCTCTCGCTCCCTGCCCCCTTCCCACCTCGGGTGTTTGTAGCGTGGCAACATCTATTTTTACAGCCCTTTATTACACCAGGCTGCTTTGCATGGCTAAGGGGAGGGGGGAAACAAAAAAACAACTCCAAAGAGCAAACACGAGTTCAATTAACAGCTCGTTTTTTACACCAGATCACTCCTGGGTAATGATCTGTCCTCAGTGCCCCATTGAATTAACGGGGAGAGCAGCTGCTGCTCCTGCAGGGTTGGGATGGCAGGAGCCTTGTAGGTGCTCAGCCAGTGATCCATCAACCCCTTCCAGGCCATTCCAGTGCTGCCTAATCACGTTATGGGAAAACACTACTTCCTCCCACCCCACAATTAGCCCCATGAACATGCGGGAGCCCCCGGCAGACACCGGGGATCCGCTGCTGAGAATGTGGGTTCTGCTCTTTTTCTCCTCCCTGCATCTTGCACAGCCCCTAATTACCTAAAGGGCATTGAAACCAGAGAGAAGCAATGGATCTTCTGCCTGGCTGAGTTGTCCAGGGGGTCTCAAGCACCTTCCTTCAATGCAACACATCCATGGGAGAGCTCTTTGTTCTTGTCAGCTAATGCAATTAATTTGTTAACTGATTATAGAAATGAGGTGCAATAAGGGACAAGGCGCTTCCTCATCACCAACACGGAGAAGGTGACCAACTCCCTTTCCTTTGGAAGCTCAGGCTGTCCCATGGGGCACTGTAGGATCTGGAGCTACCCCATGGGATGGATCCCCTTCAACCAGCCCCATTGGCAGGGGTTGTACTTGGGTAACTCATGTGGGTGCTGGATTCCACCCCTTAGCCCAGAAATGAAGCTCTGAAGTTGGCCCTCAATGTATTGATTTACAGACATCTACCTCATCTGTAACATCTCAACAGGCCCTAAAAACCACATACAAGACACAACCCAAGAGCAAGTTGCCTTCCCAAGGCTGCAAAGAGCCTGAAACCTCAAGAGGAAACTCTCCCCAGCAGTTTTTCAGCCCCTGTTAGCTCTGGAGCCTGCAGACAGCAAATTAAAGTCACTTTGCTTCCATCACTGTGTGGATAATTAGACCATGATGGAGACAGAGGAAGGCAGCATTGAGATTTTCACCCTCTGAACACCCACAGGACTGGCACAACCACCCCATGGCATCAAAAAGCAGAGACAACCATGGGGTACCAGGCTGAGCAGAAAGGAACACACATATTTGGTTTGTGCCCAGTTTCCCAGCGGTGTGACCCTTCCTGAGAGGTCAGCAGCCTATTAATGAGGCACAAATTTCCGACAGATTAAAAGCAAGTGTCTGGTTTACACCACTCAGGGCACTTCCAAGCACAAGACAGCCGTTTGCAGCCAGCAGTGACCTACCCACGCTTCCACAACCACTGGTGTTCAGAGAATGGTCCTCCCCACAGAAATACAGACCCCAAGGGGCACCAAACTGACTCTTCCCAGTCATGTGAAGCCAGTCTGGGCAAGTCAGAGCTGATCCTGAGAGCAGACTGGCATCATTGTGCTGTTATAGGTCTACATGGAAGTTCTCCTCTCCCTGACTTTCACCACCCAAGCAGCGGCACCCTCTGTCGGCTTCACGGCAGGTTTGCTCCTCACAGGAGACACAATCACTTGGGGTTGTGCTGTCAGTGAAATCAAAAGGCAGGTTTGAAGGCCAACACAGCCAAGGAACCCTCCTGGCACTCGGATGCCTCCAGAATGAGCCTCACAGGTGATGGCATCTTGGGGCATCTCCACCACAAAGCAGCACTCCATGGTCACAGCAGTCCTCAGACTCCCAACACCTTCCCCCAGCTCCTCTGGGTGCAGAGCACCACAAACAGGGCCTGAAGTTTCTTGAGAATCACCACCAACATCTAGAGCCCAGGAGGTCCTCCCCAACAGAGCCACCTGACCTGACCATGGGTGCAACCCAGGGGCACTCTGAGCACCCACACCCCATCCCCTCGGAGTTTACCACCCAATTTCTGTTTAATCCAGGACTAATAACAACAATTCAACCAGCAAAGAGATCGGATGCTGCTCAGGATTCAGCAGACCTCCCCCAGAGCGATGAATCCCCAACCACAGCACCAGCTAGACTCTCCTGGCAGATGCAGAGGGAGATCTGTTCTTCCAGCCTGTTCCTCCTTTTGGAAAATTTATCCTTTTTTAAAATTCTGAGCCAGGTCCTAGCGAGTAATTGAAATTCAATCAGCACAGGCTGAGGCAGGAGCAGAAAAAAGCCCCGTGTTCTGCTAGCAGCCTTATCAGTGGGTAATACCCACTGGAGGGGACCCGCGGGGGACCAGGAGCTTTATCGTGAGCACAGGAACCGAGCGGAAATGGGAAAAGAGGAGAACCACAGATCCAGTGCATGAGTTTGTTGAACAAAGAATTCAATCAGGTTTTTCCTCAATCCCAGTCAAGTGACCAACCCCTTAAACTTAATGAATTTACACCTGGCCTTGGGTTCAGAGCATGACTCCTCAGCAGCTCTGGCTTTGGGGCTTTGAAATGGAACGTTGGGGTTGGGTTTTTTTTAATGTTTAATAAGACAGAAAATTCTAATGATGAACAGCTGACAGATCACACTCCCAAGCCAATAACCCTTTAGCTCCATTATTGAAATTAAATGCTTTCCTAAAAATTAAACAAATTACAGCTTGAGGGAGGGAGTTGGCAAATAGTTTCACAGTGTCTCATGCCAGCTGCATTTCAGTCAGTACACTCATCACGCAGGGGTGGGCAGAGGGACTTCCACAGGTTGTACAGGCAAACAGTGTCAATAAACCTTTAGGGGTGTCTGGGTGCTCCAGGAAGCTTCACAACGGGGGACTCTAAGAGGACCCAGGGGTGGGCTTTGTGGTCAGCACCAGGGATTGGGTTGGAAATCCTGCCCTTGGGGTAGGAGACGATGGAGAAGTTCCTGGGCGTCAGTCCCACACAGATCTGGAAACTTTCCCTAATGGCCATGGAGAAGGGTTTGGTCGGGTCTGACAAGGTTGTAAAACTCATGCCCAGACCTTCCTCTTTATTTAGAGCTGGAAGCAGTCAGACCTTTCCCAGCAGAAGGGTTTTGCTATGTTTTCTGATGAGGCTTCCAAAAAAGGGTACCTTTCCTCAGTCAGCAGAGCCAGATCCCTCCTTACTCCCAGAGACAGTGGAAAAGGGCCGGAATGCCACAAACCAAAACAAACAGAAGGGCTGTTATTTATTTTCCCTCAAGCAAAGGAAATCAGAATGATCCAGGAATGCACGAGTCACGCTGCAGCTCACGCAAGCCCATGTCAACAAGTCCCTCTGGTCCATCCTTGCCCTCCCTGTGAGGCAAAGGTTCATCTCCTGCAGCCCCTGCACGAGCAAAATCCTGATTCAGGATGGATCTGGTGCAACATGGATCTGCTGAGGGGTACAGCAGCAGGGCTGTGTCAGAGCATCAGCCAGAGAAGACAGAACAGGGTCACAGAATCAAGATTCACAGACTGGGTTGGGTTGGAAAGGAGCTCAGAACTCACCCACTGCCAACCTCCTGCCATGGGCAGCAACACCTCTCATCAGACCAGCTTGCCCAGAGCCCCATCCAACCTGGCCTTGGACAGTGCCAGGGATGGAGCAGCCACAACAGAATCATTAAGGCTGGAAAAGCCCTCTGAGCTCATCTAGCCCAGCCCAGGACCTAACATCACCCCATCGGCCAGACCAGGGCACTAAGGGCCACAGTCAGTCCCTCTTTCAACACCTCCAGGGATGAGGACTTCACTACTTCCCTGAGCAGCCTGTTCCAGTGCCCAACCACTCTCTCAGGAAAGAACTTCTTCCTAAGATTCAATCTAAACCTCCCCTGATGCAACTTGAGGCTACTTCCCCTGGTCCTATCATTAGTGATTTGGGAGAAGAGACCAGCTTCAGCATCTCTGCAACCTCCTTTTATGTAACTGTGGAGAGCAAGGTCTCCTCTCAGCCTTGTCTTCTATAGATTAAATAACCCCAGTTACCCTGGCCACTCTCCATATGGCCTGTTCTCCAGTCCTCTCCTCAGCCTCATTGTCCTTCTCTGGCCCCTCTCCAGTCCCTCAATGTCCTTCTGATACTGTGGCACCTGAAACTGGACCCAGCACTCAAGGTGTGGTCTCACAAGTGCAGGGCACAGGGGCACCATCACCTCATGCAGGAGCATCCCTCAATTAGTACTGGAATCAAAAGGAGCCTCAGAACCTGCTTTGGCAACAAGGATGTGCAGCTGATTAACTTTCTAAGAGCCACAGATGAGCAGGAAACAGCATATTAAGGATGGGAACGTGTGACGGGGGAAATCAGCAAATTGCAAACAAGGAGCCTTTATTCCGATTAGGAATTAACACCAGCACAAGGTGCCGGTGCTTGTTACAATAATTAACCCATCAGACCCAGGGAGCCAGAGCTCCGGCTTCACAAAGTGGAAGAAGCTATGTTGTTGAGGTAGGAGGATCACAAACAACCCCAGATTGCACCTTACAATTACCCCAGTGCATCGGGTATGTCCTAGGAATCACCAAACCAGTGACACTCCATGGTCTGATCCAGTTCACTCAGCCCAGCGAGATCCCAAAAAGTATTTCCTGTAGTCTAATCCAGCTAGTGAGACTCAAAAACAGATGCCTCCCATGGTCTGATCCAGCTAGTGAGACCCCAAAAAAGGTGTTTCCCATGGTCAAATCAGCTCGTTCAGCCCACTGACCCCCACAAAAGCTGCTTCCCACAGCTTAGTCCAGCTTGTTCAGCCCATTGACACCCCAAAAGGTACTTTCCATGATCTGATCCAGTTCATTCAGCCCAATGAAACCCTAAAAGGTGCTTCCCATGGTCTGATCCAGCAGGTTCAACCCTGAGCAACTGGAATAAGGAGCAGCTACTACCGGGGTGGGCACGATGGTCCCTCCCCACCTCCCACAGCCTCACCATCCACACACTGCTCCCAGCCTCCCCTGTACATGACTTGAGTGGGTTTAAAAGAGCAAAGTATGTGTCCTTGAGGCACATCCTGAGCCAAACGAGGCACTGTTGCTATTAAATGGGGTGGTGTCCCTGGGATATTTGTTTATCGTGTTCTTCAGTCCTTCTCCCAAGGGTGTTCATCCAAAATAGCCTAAAATTCCCTCTGCAAAACACCCACTACCAGACCCTGAGCCAAAAACCTCTTGTGAGCCTTCATGTGCCAACCCAGCAAAGGGCAGAGGCACCGTCCCGTTCTCAGAGGGTTAATGGCATCCAGCCCTGACTAGGAACATCCACAGCCATGGGGCTGCTCTGCTCTGCTCTCTCCCATCCCCCAGGATGCTCAGCCTGCTCATGAAAACTGTGATGCAGCTGCAGAACACAACCTCACGTATTTCAAACCATCTAGGAAAACACCAGTCCTGGACCCCAGGAAGGGGTTTCAGGCCCACTGGTCCTCTCCACAGCCCAAAGAGCCACTGCTGGCACCCACCGAGCACCCATGGAGCCAAGTTAGAGGCTTTTAACAGGCTCTTTAGTTACTATTTGTTTTAAATCTAAGAAATGATTCACCCACCCCATGTAGCTTTATTGATGTTCTCTGCACTCTGAGGCAAAAAAAATAGACAAACTCTGCAGCTAGAAAAGAAACATCCGATGGAGATGGGATTTCCAGGCCCAAATTACAGCCCTGGCTCCGTGTCCTGCTGTCCCCCATCACCTTTTATACCTGGAGTATTGGCAGGCTCCTGGCTCTGAGTGAGTAATGGCACATCAGTTCGCTCCCTGGATTAAATATTAACTCCTGGTTCTCCTGCAACATCTGCCCTCCTGTCCCTCCAACACTGATCAAGGGGCTGTCCCAGACTCCAACCTCACAGCACCCAGCTGCAGACTAAACATTCTGCAACGGGAGCAATGGAGCTGCCTCCTGCACGTGGACAGATGTTCCTAAGCAAAAGGAAGCCTTGAGGAAGAGGAGATGGAGCTGATTAAGCCTCATTATCCTATTTAGTGTAATGATCACGGAGCTGAGGGGGCGTCACGCAGCCCTGAGCGGAAAGAACACGGTGGTTAATGGGGGCACAGAGGCACTGGGCAGCAGCTACGGCCAAGCTGACATGAGTAGGGCAGCTCCTGCTCTGGCCAGCTTGTGTTCTCTTCTTCCCTGGCCATGCTACCTTCCCAATCCTGTCACCACCACCAGGGTGGAAATTCCCACCACCTTGGAAAAAGCAGGAGTGCGGGAGCTCCCGGAAGGTTCCTCAGTCCCAGCACCCCACCTGAAACTCACTGGTGTGGGCACCAGAAGCCTCATGGGAGCTCCCACGGGACCTCCTGGAAAGGTGATAGAGATGCAGCAGCTCCAAAATAAAGGCAACACACTAGTGGGTGAGGATTTGGGAGTGAAAGCAGCCAAGAAAACCAGAGTGAGGGCTGGATGTGGCCTCTGACCTCCTGTGGGCTTCCTCCAAGGAGGAAAGAGGCCAAGGCAGGGAACCCATCCCAGCAACCCAATAAAAAACAGCCAACTCTGAGAAAAAGCAGCCACGTCAGCAGAGCTAAGAGATGGATTTGAAGAGTGGGAAGGATAATGCTACTGAATTCCAGCTCTCTCATGCGCTACTCTAGACCCAAAATAGCTGCTGAGCCCCCAGGGACCTACAGAGCAGTGCTTTTCAGCAAACTCTCACGCAAAGGTTGCAGGTCTTGGCATCACAGACCCTCAGCCCTAAATCTTCTAAGGCAATAGGGTCTCACAGAGCCCCATCACCTGCCCCTCTCCATCCAGAAAGCTACTTAAATACCAGTGTGAAGGCAAATTCTTAATTAAAAAGGAGCCATAAGGTTGGAGGGAAATTCTGAGACCCATTCCAGCCTCCTTAAGGGTCTCTCCCAACCCCTCTGAAGTCCCTTCTGACTTCTCCAAGGTCCCTCCCAACCTCCTTAAGGTCCGTCCAACCTTCCTAATGTCCCTTCCAACCCCTCCAAGGTCTCTTCCCACCTCCCTAAGGTCCCTCAGCAGTTCCAGGATTCAAAAATCAGGGAGTTCCCCTTTGTTTTCCCCCTGAAGTGTGTTTCTCTGATGGTCTCACTCTCTCCAAGCAGCACCCAAATGCCCTGTTGTGGCTCATCATCCTCCACTCACCCAGCCCAATGGTCCCAGTCCAGCATCTCCTCCATCACCTCAGCCAAAGGTGAACAACCACTTTAAAAGCTTCTCCACAGCAAAAGATAAAGCTGTAACACAGCAGATCTGCCTTTTGTAGGGAATTTAATGCCTGCAGCTGTTCAGCACCATTAACCAGTTTGTCTGGAGGTTTAACTCTCACACCAGCCCCAGCTCTGCTGCCAAGCAAATACCAGGCCAACATCAGCAGCTCCCCATGGGGCTGGAGCCTCATTCCATTCCTCAAGGAGCAGGGCTGGGGCAATAAAGAGTCATTAAAAGCTTTTACTGCCCACTTTGCCATCCAGAAACCACATTCTGGAAGGGTGCCAGGGCAGAGCTAAAGAGCCACCTGCTACAACTGGATCTCTTGCTCTGCCCTCCCTGGGACAAGGTGCCCAGGGACTCAGCAGCAGCCCTTTACCATCCAAATGAGGGGGGGGGAGAAAAAAAAACACCCAACCTTGAGATTATAATTGATTGAGGAAGAAATAAGACTTGTTGGAGGTGAAATGCAAGGGCTTCTGACAGGAATGTGGGCTCCAAGGGGAAGGAAATGCATCTAGACCACAACAACCCCTTGGGGCCAGCACAGCCCCAGGGACAGCCCATGACTCACCAGACACCTGCTGAGTTTTTGTTTCAACCCATTCAGCTTTAACCCCTACCCCTGCTTCTTCCCCATCTCTGGGCTGCCTGTCCTCCTCCTAAAGGATATCAAAAGTCTCATCCCCTCCCCATCAAGAGCTTCTGACCAGCCCCATGAGCATCACTGGGCTGGGACCACAGAAGTCCCTCATCCATCACCACCCAGAGGGAGCTCAAGCAGCAGGTTGCTCTAACCAGGTGGGTCCTAGCTGTAGGAGACACCCCAGCACAGGGACACCCCCTTTTTTCAGGAAGCAAACCCCACAGGCAGCAGCATGAGCCATGGGGTGGAAATGCTCTTAGAGCTCAGCATTGCCACAGGCACCAGCTACCACAGCTCCCATGGGACACACGTGGGGTGATCAGAGCTCCCTCAGTGCAAAGAGCGGGGCCTAACGAGGGGACCCAACAGATTCTGGACTGGATTTAAAACAAAACATAACAGTTTTTAATCAAACCTGCATTTCTCCCTACAGCCACTCCTGCCCATCCTGCCCTTCACAACACAAGAATTTCACCCTACCAAGACTCTAACCCTTCCAGTTCTCCATTGTGGCAGTGGCACAGACCCAGCCATCGTGGGTTTTGTGGTGCAACTGTTTATCCACCCAGTTGGGAAACAGCAGCTCTGGGCAGCTGAGCAAACACAACCTGGAGCCCCAGCCAGCACCTCACCACAGGGACAATCCTGGCGACAGCCATCGCAGGGGAGAGACCTCAGAAAGCAGATTTCAACACAGGGTTTTGATGGCAAACAGCTTCCAGAGGCACTGGATGCTGAACAGCAGGTCCCAACCCCACACTGCATCCTAGAAAGGGTTTGGGAACCCTGAGAAGGGCCACGACAGGGGCTTTCAGCCATCCCACAGCACTGTCATTCCAGTTATTTGTTCTTGAATTGCACTGGGAGCGACACTGGGTAACCCTGAGAATCAGGGAATGGGGTGGGATTAGAAGGGAGCTCAGAGCTCATCCACCCCAACCTCCTGCCATGGGCAGCAACACTTGTCACCATACCAGGGTACCCAGAGCCCCATCCAACCTGGCCTTGGACACTGCAAGGGATAGAGCAGCCACAGCCTCCCTGGGCAACCTGCTCCAGGGCCTCAGCACCCACACAGGGAGGGATTTCTTCCTTCCGAGGACACATCTGACTGCCCCTGCTAGGAGAGGCTGGAAAAGCCAAGGAGCAGGGAAGGCTGATGCTGTGACTTCCCCTGGACACCACTGCAAGCAGCTTAGCTGCTCCTCAAACAGAGAAGCCTCCCACTCCCTGTAACCACGGATAATTCACTAAAGTAAATAAAAACCTAAAAAAAGCTCTTTGGAGAAAACAAAAAAAAAAGCTCTTTACCCATGAAACCAGCTGCATTTTCAGCTGGAAAAGTCCAACAGCTTCCTGATTTATTTATTATTTTAATTCTAATCTTTGCCGGTCGGATGGTTCATTCAATTTTGAAACATTTAGAGGGTGGGCAGCTCCACAAATTAAAAGCCCTGGGCTGAGGCAGAAGGTCACACCTGAACTGGCTGCAAAGTAAAAAGAACAAAAGCTTTCCAAAAAAAAAAAATCAAGTAAAAAAACAAAAACACCAGGGAGTGTAGACAACCTAAAGCGCCATCCAGCACCAACAGTCTTGAAGAAAACACAGGTTCATTAAATCTGCCGTAGGAACCCATCTGTAGTGACTCCTGTCATGCCAGAGTCAGCAGAACACTTAGCCCAGAGATGGTCACTCACCAGTGCTGGCAGGAGCAGGTCGGCAAAGTAGACAAAAGCAGCTCCCAGAGCGAAGCCCATGGCCACCGGGAAGAAGGCGAAGGCGCCGAAGCTGCCAGATTCCTCGGCCATGTCGATAGCTGGGGCCAGCAGAGACCAGTAGGAAGCAGCCAGCATGACCTGAGAGACAGAAGGGGAGCGGTGAGAGGCATGTAGGCACCTTGTCGTCCAGCCCTGTGCTCTACCCCATGAACTGCATAGTCACTGTAACACAGCAAAGCCATCAGAATCATAAGATGAGTTGGAAGGGGCCACAGTGCCAACATCCTCTGCCACGGGCAGCAACACCTCTCACCAGACCAGGGTGCCCAGAGCCCCATCCAACCTGGCCTTGGACACTGCCAGGCACGGAGCAGCCACAACCTCCCTAGGCAGCCTGTTCCAACGCCTCAGCACCCTCACAGGTACGGATTTCTACCTCAGATCTCATCTCTCAATCTCTCCACTTTTAGTTTGAACCCACTTCCCAACAGAACAAATCACCCAAGGATGGAGAAATCAGGTTCTCCCTCATTTTCACCAGGTTTTTCCCCATTTTGGCCACTTTTCTCATCAATCAGGAGCTCAGGATAGAAAAGGGTAGAAAAGGGACAACATGAGCTTATTGGGGTGATTTTCTGTGGGATCAGCACAACCACCACAGCCCTTCAAACAGGAACAGCATCAAACAGGAAAAACCCATCTCCCCTCCCCTTGGGTGTTTCGCAGTGACAGGAGAGGGTCAATGAACCAAAGTTTCCAGCCCAACCAGCAACACAGCAGCTCTCAGCACAGACCAGCACTGCCTAAACCCTACTGTTGTGTGTTACCACCAGGAAAATGAACCTTTCCAGTAGCAGAGTGGTTTTTCTCTTTGTCTGCCCCTTAGCAAACCCAAAAGACTCCAGGAAAAGAACTTGGGGCTTACAGGTGTGCAGCGCAGCCTTGTCAGTGCTGGCCACTCCACATCTGCAGTGGGGAGGGGAGAGCAGAGCCAAGCACAGCACTGGTTTCATAAGCTCAGGCTAAAGAACAGAATATTAACATGTACTTCATCCCCTTATCTCTCCTCTGCCACCAACATACGGGGCTGGGTTAATTAAAAAGTCATCAGCACAGCACAACGCTCTCAGCAGCAGCCTTGGCCCCATTTGGCTCCACCAGAGCTCAGCCGTGACCAGCTCTGGGACTGCTCACATCACAGACTGGGGTGAAGCAAGGCAGCAAGACAAGCACAGTCGGACTTCAAAACCCACCCAGACCTTCCCTGGGCTTTGGGAAATGCTCTGGAGCTGCAAGGGCAGGGAGTGGTGGGTTGATGGTGCCTTGGAGGGGACAAAGTGATGCCCTGAGCGCTCTCAAAAGGAAGATTTCAACAGAAGAAGGGGTGTGAGATCAGGATCCAGCAGGATCTCTGATGCTGGGAGGAAAGGTGGCCCCACATCTCCATGCAGCAAGCCCTCCACATCCTGTTTGTGGGCTGCTTCCCAAGTCATAGGACAAGTGCCTCAAGTTGCTCCAGGGGAGGGTCAGGTTGGCCATCAAGAGAAACCTCTTCCCTGACAGGGTGGTCAGGGTTGGAAGAGGCTGCCCAGGGAGGGGGGGGGAGCTGCGTTCCAACACCAAGTAGCTGTGGCCCTGGGGAACAGGGGTTTAGTGGGCATGGTGGGGTTGGGGTGATGGTTGGACTGGATAAGCTTAGGAGTCTCTTCCAATCTTAATGATTCTGTGATTGGAAGAGTCAACACTCAGCTCACTCTCACTCAGCAGGATCCCAGGTGCTGAGAGGAAAGGTTACCCCACACCTCCATTAGGCAACCCCACCACATCCCATCAGCAGGATGCTCTCGGGGCATGAGCGCTCACAGTAAAACCTTCCACCTGAAATCACTCCTGAGGAAGGAAGGAGATGCCTGCTGCCGCAGACAGCAGTCCCCACGGGGTTGTGTCGATCCCAGCTCACTCTGACTAAGAAGAAAGCAGCCTGTCATGTCAGCCTTAACCACAGCTGTCAAACTCTGTATTTCCAATGCCACCTCCTTCAAAAAAACAAACCCCACACCCAGAGCAGAGACACAAGCAACGGGGAAAGGCTGTGCAGGATTATCTTGCCATCTCATGCTAAGGTATTATCATTTCCCTGTGGAAATCAGAGGCTTGGCACTGCTCAGCCTCCAGATCTCATCACCACCCAAGGCAGCTCCCACCAGGTTCACTGCACTGGGGCCCTGGGGGAAAGAGATGACAGAGCTTAAAGCCAGCTGAAGAAGTAAACTGGGCTGCACCAGCTGCCTTCACTTGCTTGGGAAGGGAAATGCAATTTAATCCTGGAGCCTTTAATGCAGAAGAACCCTCCTGGGTGGGAGAGCTGGAAGTCATCACCTGCAGCAGCCAGAAGAAGGTATAAAGTCACTGGATCCCATCACTTAGGTTGGGTTTAGGGACAAGGATTTGCCCAGAGCAGCTAAAAGTGCTGCTCAAGGGTGTCAGCTCCTGCCCACCCTGTTCCACATCGGGGCTGACTTCTCCCCTGTGGTTCAGCATGTCCTTATCAGATGATGCTCATGAACCAACAAGAGGGATTTCTGCCAGACACCTCAATGAAGCAACAAAACCCACCCTCTGCTTTGAATCTGTAGAACTGTGCAGCCAGAGGAAGGAACCCAAACCCCACCAATGTCACTGAGAAAGCTGGTGGCAAAGACAAAGAATAAAAGAAGAAATAAAAGAGGAAAAAGGCTGCCTGGGCTCTCCCCAGATCAATAAAACACGAAGCCACTTCAGCAGAAGCTACAATTTCCTGCACAAAGCCTTCCCCTCACAGCAGGGGAAGAGGGAGACCCAGAGCTCGACGCCTCGCTGGCACCAGGACACGCTCCTCCTGCCAAACTGGATTTGGGCATTTCTGCAAAGAAAAGACTTTGTGCTCCAGAGCCAAACTGCAACAAGGGCTGCAAAAAGATGGGGCTGATGGGGGAGGAGGCAGGCAGCTGCATGTCCAGAACACCCCCGGGTTGTTGGGAGCCCACACCCTGCCCAGGGCTCAAAATCTGACTGCCTCTGACTGACACAGACTGCAGGTCTGCGTCCTCACACTGGTGGGAAACACTCAAAACGAGCCTGGCAGCAGGACTCTGAATCATAGAATCATCGTGGCTGGAAAGGATCTCCGGGACCATCAAGTCCAGCCCTCACCCCAACAGATCCCTAATCACTAGACCATGGTGTCAAGCACCCTAGCTACTTGGGTTTTAAACACCTCCAGGGATGGAGACTACACTACCTGAGCAGCCTGTTCCAGCACCCAACCACTCTCTCAGCAAAGAACTGCTTCCTAAGATCCAATCTAAACCTCTCGTGACTCAATTTGAGGCCATTTCCCCTCATCCTAGCACTAGGAATTAAGAAGAGACCAGCACCAGCCTTGCTACAATCTCCTCTTAGGACTCATAACCTCAAAGCCCCAACACCACTCCCAGGGGTTGGTGGGTCTCCATCCCTGAGACCTGAGCACCAGCATCTTCTTCCAGGCTTGTGCCTTCAGCCAGCAGACTACAATTCTAGCAGATGCTTTTGCATTTTAGACCTCAAAATGGGCTGGGTCGGGTTTTTTCCCTTTTTCCACAAGCAAACCTTGCACAGTAGAGACCCAGGACATCCAGCTCAATGGTAGGAACGATGACCCAAATGTCTGTCCCCTGGGATAACACCGAACTTAATAAAATGCAGATCTTTGGAAATGGATGTAATGGAAGGTGCCTGCTCTGAGCCCTCTGAGCCAGAACCACCTCAGCTCAGCCCACGCAGCTTCAGACCTGCTTTTTCAGCAGACAGAGAACAAACAGGACAATGATCTTCATCTCCAGTGCAGCCAGCTCTGCTGGATCTCAGGGTGAAGGTGGTGGGGGAGTCCCTCCACATCCAAACCTGGTGCCGGTCTGCTGCATTAAATTCAAACCCTCACCCCAGCCACAGCCAGCAGCGACATCTCCTCATGCTCCTGTGTAATCACCGAGATGGGGAACTGCCACGTAAACAGTCCTAAACTGCTTCCAATCAAAGGAGATTCCCTTCAGCAGGGCAGGAAGGAAAAGCAGCAGATGAGAGGCTGGTAGGACCCCTTCCCTGCTGCCAGACTTTTTAGCTTGACTTCATTAAAGGCTCCAGTGCCAAGAACCAGCCTCAGGAGACCTACGGGAGCTGCTGAGGCTGTTTTAAGTGGCGCTGAAAGGGAACATTCAAGAGCGGCCGTGTTTGGCAGAGGTTGAGGAGCACATCTCAGATTTTCTGCTTCACCTGGGACAGAAGAACAAATGGAACCACAACCCAGTAAGAGAAGCAGCTAGGGGAGGCTGGAGGGAAGGGGGACTGCAAGTGATTATGCGGTGGTTGTGGTGTCCAAGAACATAGAACCTCCAGGATAACAGAACTGCCAGGAGGAAAAGAAAAAAGAGCCTTATTTAAGATGATCAGGATTTAAGATAAAAGGCAGAAATCCACATCAGCTGCCCAAGCAAGTGGAGCTTCAGTCTCCATGGAAACCCATCACCTCCAAGGCTTCTGCACACAAAACCCCTCCATTATCCACCAGTTCCAGAAAGGGAACTGAGGCAGAGAGGAGCCAAATGGTCCAACAGCAGCCTGAATGAGGCTAAGCTCTTCCACATCAGTGACCACTCATTCAGGTCCCTTTCACCCCACTGGTGCCAACAGCTCTAGTCAGCTCCAGCCCTGCCCAAAGCAGGTTTCACTGGGCAGTTGGGATGTTCGCAGTACACGCCAGTGGCTCACCCAGTGAGCAGCAATCTGACCACAAGTCCAAGCTCATACCAGCTTCCCCAGGCCAGATGTGGTGAAGGCAGCACCAAGCCAGGACTTTCTGAATCCCAAACTAATACTCTGCACACTGAACCATCCTCCGTGAGGTCCTTTGGCATCCCAGTCCCACATCCTCCTGCTGGATCAGCAGCAGTAGAGAAGTTTTGAATTAACTCTGGGTTTATCTCACTCCCAGAAGATAGAGAGGCAACTGGTTACCAACAGGAGCTTCCCCAGCAATCCTGGCCTCCCCCAAATCCAGGCAAGTATCAGGGATCCTGAGCTGTGCATTGGAACAGCAGGATTTGAAGAGACTACCTGGCTCTGCAAGCACAGGAAAAGGAGGTTTGCTGGCTCAGACTGAGCACAGAGGAAGTTTAATTAAACCCAGCAGTGCAGATAAAGAGGAACTTAAGTTCTGCCTCTCTTTATCCTAGCGCTCGGAGGAACAGCCCATCCGTATCGGCAAGAGATCTGCAGCCCAGACATAGTGCTTTCAACTGAAATCCCTTCCAGCAAGACCAGAGCAACAGCACTGTCTGAAGAAACACTTAAAGGGAAGAAGAGAGAGAAAACAGTGCAAATAGGCTTCAGAACCTGCTGCTTTTCTCCCCTTGCATGAAACAGAGCTGCCAAATGGGGGGCTCCACCAGCCCCCTGTCAGACATCACAGAGAGCAACAAGCACATCTGAGCAGAGGAAAGAGAGAAGTCCCAACTTCTGGAGCTTCAGCCACATCGCTGCCAGCCAAACACTCAACCGCTGGGCCACTACCAGCTCCCAGTGAGCCCAACAGCCCTGGAAGCAACCACAGCCCAACTGTCTGTGGAACTCCGGCATCTTCCTCCGAAAGAGCCAGTCGTGGCCACGCAGTACCAGGGCAGGGCTACAGTGGCCCTTCTGACAGAGTCAGCTCATTCCAATCAGCAGCTGAAACCCATAAATGTGACCTAGAAACCTCCACAACCACCAGCTCGTGGGTGGTTTTGTGTAGCAGCACCTTCTGCCAGCAGGACCCCGTCACCGTGGGTTTCTGCACCGACACTCCTATCCCAGATCAAAAAAAAAAAAATCCCCTTTCTTGCTGCAAGAGCAGCAAATTGAAAGAAGCTGGGGAAAAGCAAATGTTTGCAGGACTTGTGCTCCACCAGCCCAGCCACACCTCTGCCACGCTGGGATGACTCAGGGCTCCAGGCAGGGTGACACAGTGGCCCACGGCAAGGATGGCACTGTGCTGGGCCAAGGCAGCACCCAAGGCAGACACTCTGCTGCACCTCAGCACGTCCCAGGAGCAAGCAGTGCCATGGCAAAGGGATAACCCAGCTGTCCCTCAGCAGCATCTCCCTGACACCAGAGATGTAGCTCCAACTTGGCTAGCAGAGCCAGGGTGTGTCATGCAGAGAAAACCAGCTCAGAAATCAAACCAGGGAGGAACAGCTGCACAACAGGCAATTCCCAGCCCTAACAACAGTCCCACAACCTGCTACAACTCATGACATGAATTATTCACCCCCTCAGCAGGTTGCAGGCAGGTTCCAGGGAAGTTTTGCAGGGAGCAAACAGAGCTCTGGAGCCTCTCCTGTCACCCACAATGGGAGGTTATGCCTTGGTGCAGCTGGGTTTGCTCCAGGTAATGAGAACAGCAGGAGAACCTGCACTATCCAGAGCAGTTGAAAGCAAACTGTGCTTGTTGGCCACCAGGACAAAGCTCTCTTGCCCACCTCATCATCACACCAGCACTCCAGGAGAAGCGATTCAAGAGACAAGAACCAGAAGAGCTCAGCTGAACTACAAGAGTTCAGCTCAAGGGGGCCAAATCCAGTGTGTGCAGCTCAATGTCCTCATCACCCATCTTGTGCCACTTCCACCCTCAGAGAGGCACCAAGATGCAAAGAGATGTAACCAGAAGAACCACACCACAGCAAGAGTTAGAAAGGACCTCTGGAGATCATACAGTCAAACCGCCCTGCCAGAGCAGGATCCCCTAGAACAGATCACACAGGAACATCCAGGTGGGTTTGGGGTCACTTCAGAGCAGGAGACTCCACAACTTCTCTGCGCAGCCTGAGCCAAGGCTCTGGGACCCTCATAATAAAGCTTTGTGTTGTGTTTAGATTGATGTTGTTTAGGATGTTACACTTACCCCTGCGGCAAAGCCTAAGCTCCCATCCAGGATCCGCCTCTGCAGAAGGAAAACCACAGGACACACCAGTTAGTCCTGGCTGAAGCAGCGAAGCTGGGGGAACCAGCTGCACCACTGCCACACTGGGATCACCTACTTCTCCCCATTTCTGCAACCCAGGTGGTTTGAGGCAAGACCCCACCATCCACAAACCTACAGCACATCCCTGGGCTCATCCCACACCAAAGGATGAGGAGAGGGAAAGCAGAAACTGTCCTGACCATCTGCACATGCTGCCCTCAATTTCTCCCACCTCAGAGAGACTGTGCTTCCCCTAAGAAGAGGCTGCTACAAACAAACCCATTAGTCTCCTCATAACCCAGCACCCATCCTGCCCACGTCCCACCCAGTACAGTTGTTTTTCTCCAGC
The DNA here is from genome assembly GCA_013400115.1 of Rhinopomastus cyanomelas. NCBI lineage: Eukaryota > Metazoa > Chordata > Aves > Bucerotiformes > Rhinopomastidae > Rhinopomastus > Rhinopomastus cyanomelas. The sequence continues at coordinate 257,518 of VXBP01004249.1, forward strand.
ACATGGCCCTCCCCCAAGAACAAACCCCACGTGCTGCTGTGAGGAGAAAATCTCGCTGTGTAACCAACTCCTGAATAAATCATCACAGCACAGAGCCATAAATAATAAATCCATCCAGGCGGCTCTTCAACGCAACAAGGAGAGGCGGCGGGGGGGCTTTAATTTTTTTGGGGATATAGGATGATTTAATGGTTTGTTCTGAGCACAGCCTGACCCGGATCCCAGGTTGGAGTGTGTGCAAAAACCAGGGTGAGGAGCAGAACCTGCTGTTCCAAAGCTTGAGCCCTGTCTGCAGCTCTCAGACGTCAGGAGCTGCAGACAGCACATACCATGGGGTCAGGAATTTAAGTTCCTTCTCCTCTCTTGTCCTGACACACTGCTGAGAAATGAGATGAATTTATTCAGTTCTACCTCCTCCTGCCCCAGGAGCTCTCAGGGTCAATGTCAAGTTAGGATGAGCAGCCAAACCCACCCATGAGCAGCACAGCTCATCCCTCCAGCCCAGACCCCCGAAGGGATGGGGGAGATGATCGAAGCACCCACCTGCCCACTGGAGAAGACAAAGACCAGTGCTGAGCCAGCTGCTGTCAGCCCCCACGTCAGGAAGGTTCCCAGCATTGCCTGGATCACCGGCCCATATCCCGGGATCATGCTGACCTAGGAGAGAGAGGGATGTGTCAGGAGAAGCATCTAGGGGTTGAAGATAGAGCACAACCCCCAAATCCCAAACCCCTCCTCAGCAATAGGACAGAGCAACTTTAACCTTCCACAGCAGCTCTCCAAGCTCTGCTTTTACCCTTAGGTAAGGCTTAGCAAGTTAATTTGAGCTCAGAGGAGTAGGAGGCACTAAGAAGGGATAGCACCCACCACATCCCATCTAATGCACAACTCCACACCAGTCTGGCATCCAGAACCCCAAACCAATGCCAACACACTCTTTGTCACACATCCCCTTCACCCCACATCTCTGGGCAGGAGCATCATGTTCCACTTCTGGGTGCAGAGACTCAGTTTTGGTGGCACTGGAGGCAAACACCTCCATAGCACTCAGCTCGAGGTGCCCCAGAACCAAGGGGAAAGAAGAGCAAACCCCCAGGATGGGCTAGCAAAAGGTGCTTTAGGCTTGTGTCTAAGGGGCTACTGAGGATCAGGGAATGGCCCAGGGAGCATCATGAGGAGAAAGTATACTCATGTGGATAAATAGAAACATGAAAACATATACAAACAAGGGTATATTTGTACATTTATATGAAAACATATAAAAACATTAAAATATATTAAATATATAAAGACTTTTGTATACAACTCTTTGTACATTTATGGGCAAATATATAAAAGTACAGATATGTTTGTATGTTCATGCATAAACATATAAAACCACACATGTATTTATTTGCACACTTATGCGAAAATACATCAAAACACCAGTAATTTATACATTTATACATAAAAGTATAAGAAATAGACACGCCGTTGCTCTCTTCCCAACCTATAGGATACTCCCGGACCCCCAGCCTTACCCCAGATTCCCAGGAAGGGGTGCCTGGGTCATGAACCCCCTCAGTTACACGTGTCAGACCCCTGTGCCCCCACTGTCGGGCTCAGAAGAGAAGGAGACATCCCCTCCCCTCTACACCCCGCGTCCTCCGCAGCCCTTTACCCCACCGCACCCGTTACCCAAGCCGGGTACCAGTGACCGACACCACCCGAGCCTTGCAGCCGCCGAGTACTGTCGAGAGCTGCTGCACCCTGGTCCCAAAAGCCCCCAAATCCCGCTCAGAGCCCCTCCCAGTCCCCACTCACCGCCCGGCGCTCCCCGCCGCGGCCCCACCGCCACTTCCTGGTGCGGCCGCACGTGTCGCCGCCGTGGCTCCGCCCACCGCCTCAGCCTCAGCCAATAGGAGCACGGCGGGGGCGGGGCGCGCCGTCCACGTTTCTGCGGTTAGCGTGAGAGAGGAGGCGGGAGGGTGATGCGGGCGGGCCGCGCGGGCGGGCCCGGCAAGGCGTGGGGGGACCTGTCAGCAACGCTACCAGCCCTTCGCTGTGATGAGCTGTGTCAGTGCTCTGCAATCAGCCCCATCACTGTCATGAGCTGTGTCAGTGCCCCGCAGTTATTGCTGTGATGAGCTGTATCAATGCCCTGTAGTCAGCCCCATCCCTGTGATGAGCTGTGTCCGTGCCCTGCAGTCAAGCTTCACTCATTAGCACCCAGAGGCTGCACCCTAATCTTCAGCTCATGGCAACCTGCTGGTAATGACCCGCCGCCCATCACTGCTGGCACCCAGCCCTGTCATGGTTTTCAGGTGGTGCCTGTCCTCTCCCACTCACTGACATTTCCTCAAAGCCCCATCGGAGGATGAGTAGTGGCCAAGCCTGTGGCCCTGCATGAGGGACAGTGTCTTATGGCCACTGGGCAGAAGGAGCCACACCAGAAGGTGCAGGGGGTGGCTGAAGGACACATCCAGCTCTGTTGCAACACAACCCCCTCAGTATTAGTGTTGTCTTTAACAGCCTCTAAGCAGCCTCCCCTGCCACAGCTGGGAAAGGTCAAGGTCATGGGAAATTCTGCTGGTTTAGGGTTTAATCAACCTCCCCCAACCCTCATTAGCTCCCCTAACAAGGCAGATGCAGAGTGAGGTACCAGCTGGGAGAGACACAGGGACAGAGCAAACAAAGGTCCCCTCACTGCCCCCAGGGTCCCTGCCAGCCGTGACCCAGGTGCTGGCAGGGCTGGGGACAGCTGGTGAGCTGGTGGGACCAGCCTTGGGGACACCACTGACACATTTCTGTGTGCAGGGACATGACCCTGGGGTCACTGGGCAGCCAGGACCCAGATCCCTTCATTTCTGTTGCAATAAAACCACTTAGCGATGTCAGGAGTAGCAGAAGGTGCAGAGAGACCCCTCCCAAGCACAGCAATGACCACAAGCACTATGAGATGAGGCAGGTTTGGAGATTCCTATCACTGAACACAACAAGCAGAGTCCCTCTGCTCCCACTCCACATCCCCTTTGCACAGGCTGGGCTCAGGACCAGGCTTGTTCCCAACCCAAATCCATCTATGCCAAGCTGGGATGAAGGCTGGAGCCAGCCTGGACCCACATCAAGGTGGCTGATTAGCCAAGAAAACGACATCCAGTGCTACCCCAGAGGACAGGGTAGTAGTACAGCTCCATAAAGTGGTGCCAGGCAGGGCCACCCCAGCTCCATCTTGTGGGATGGTGACACCATCTCCATCCATTGGCACCTACCAATCACTGGGTGCAAATTGCCAGCTTTGCCCTTCTCCACTGGCTTTGGGAGTCCCGATGGGAACCAGGGATGTTGATTCCTGGATCCCACTGGCCCTATAGCTGCACTGAGCAGGAGGGGACAGGAGTTCCAGTGGGTCACGGTGATGTTAAGCCCCAATTAAACACACATGAACCAGCAACAAGGCAGTCACAGTGGGGAGAGGCGCAGGCAGGAGCAGAGATGTTGGCTGGCGGGTGCCAAAGGCTCATTAGTGCGAGGGGCTCAGCGATATGATTCACAGGGAATGTGAGCAGCAGCTCTCGCCAGCAGAGATCGATAAAGTAATTACGGAGGCAAATAACAGCCGGGCAAGAAACTGGGAGGAAGGAGCCGTCTGTGGGGAGGTCTGGTGCAAGGAGGAGGCAGCCCCAGGCAAGAGCTTTATGGGGGTGGAGGTCCCATAGGAGACCCTCTGACCACCCAGGGAAACCTGCATCCCATGGGGCCTGGATGCTGTGGGTGTGTGGGGCTGCTGCTGCTGGCCACAGGTGAAGGGGCCATGGGCTCTCCCTGGCCATCCATCATCACTGCCCAATTAGATCAGGTTGTCTGGCAGCAGCGAGCCAGGTTCTGCCCTGCCTCAGGGAGTGTGGGGAGATGGTCCAGGCCTGTTTGTCTGAGTAATTAGCAGAGAGCAAAGCCTCTCCCCATTCCAGGCATCTCAATAATTGAGCCAGGCAGGCAGCTTCCAGTCCAGCATCGGCAGAGCCACCAAGGCACTCATGGCTGTTGGGCTGTAGATGGAAAGGGAAAAGAGGAGGGATAGGGCCACCTGAAGTGCCCGTGGAAACCCTACAGACAGCTCCCTGTGCTGGCCCCGTCCCTATGGCCATGGGGACAGCACTGCCATGGTTTCTGCCATCAGTCAGTAACAGAGGGCAAAGGACAAGAGCAGCAGAAGGGCTATGGGCAGCCAAGACAAGCAAGGCTTGTGCAGGGACCCTAGGCACCCACTTAGGACCCAAAAGTAGATGAGCAGCCCCATACACCCCCATTTCTCCACCAGCAGTATGGAGTAGCTACCAGTGAATGCAACATGGGAGGAGCAAAACCTTCCTGTCCTGGTCTCTAGCTGGTTCCAAATTGCCTCAGTCCTCCTTCAGACCCAACACTTTGTTGCTGTAAAACAACGGGGTTGTATATGGGGGAGAAAGGGCGGCTCACCCTACCCCGCTGTTGGCAACCAGACCCCCAGCTCCTTACAGCAAGAATTTCTAGGACAGGGGTTGAAAACAGAGTTTTCCACTGGGAGTCTGGCAGAACAGCTGGAAATGGATGGCAGAAATCTTGGAAGGACTTTAAAAACCTCTCCACAGTCACGTAATCCCAGTGCCCCAATCCCATGGGTTACAGCGGCCGTTGAAGTGCATTTTTCCTATATCCAGCACCACCAGTAACTCACTGCTCAGCACAGTGGATCCTTCCCAGGCTGTAGGACAAAGAGGAGATTTATCTGCCAGCACCAAAGCAGCTGCTGTGGTACAATGTCGCTCTGAAGCAGGGACCACCCAGACATACAGATCAGCTTCTAGGTTAGGCTTTAATACAACCCGAAATAATACAAATAATAAAAGAAAGAAGCCTTCAAAAGGCTCAAACTCCACTTTGAGATTGAGATGGATGGGCATCAGCTCAGTTCTGCCCCCCAACACACACCAGCCCTTTTACTTCATTAGTTTCTGGGGTTTTTTAATGAAGATTGGATCTGATTTTAGCTAAATGGACCTGCTGGCTGGACTGAGGTAGTTGCCTGGTCCCTATAACCAGCAGCAGCCTCCCAAAAAGGTGAAAGCAAAGGGCAGAGGGAGAGATGAGGCAGCATCACCTTTCAGGGGAGAAATCCAGGGAGACAAAGATGGAAATGGACTTCCCAGCATTGATGAGACTTTGAAGGAAGGGCATGATCAGAACATCCCTCCTGGGCACAGGAACCAGCTAAGAGAGGAGAAAATGTCTATGAGAAGGTCACAGAGCACCAAAAGCCTCTTGTGTGTGTTCCCTAGGTCTAGAGAAAAGCATCCAACAGACACCCAGTCCTCATCAGCACAGCATCTTCCCCACTACCCTCCCTCCTCACCTGCTTCTGCTGGGATCATGGAATCACAGAGTATCTTTGGTCGGATATTAGTTTCCACATCATTTACTTGAAGAGAAGCTTTTTCCTGTCTCCTAAGATTTATGGGGCTGATGATGATTCTCGTTCGTGCTCCAGGACATGGAGTCTCAAGAGCCACCTTAGTAAGTGAATGGCCAAGTGTGAACAAGATATCCACCCCAACCCCTCCTGGCACAATCGGCAGCATCAGTCGGGCTCTTTGTTCCAAGTCACTCTTAATTTCCTGCTTTCTATTGTCTCTCTGATTCATGATGGAAAGGGGAGGAGAGAAGGAACAGCTATTATTTAATTGCTTTCACCATCTCAAACAAACTAGAGCAGAGGTTATCGTCCCTCAACCTCCTGGGTTTTGGTCTTCTCTAGTCATTGTTATTGGGGAACTGCAGACGGACTGCAGATCCCAAAGCTGTGAGTGATTACCCTCTCCAGCAAGGACCTGCCTTGCCTTGGGTGCCAAGGTGCTCTCAACTTTCTGGGAAACACTGGGATACTCAGACACCCTTTGTGGGTCTCCAGTTGGGGTCACAGAATGGCCACTGCTCTGCCCCATTCTTTCCACCCCGGTAGCTCTGGAGCCCTCAAGAGAAGCTGAGCCCTTTGCCCCAACACCGGGGGCAGCAGGAGAATCAGCTTCTGCAGCAGGAGCCAGGCAGTGAGACCTAAGTCATGCGAGGAAGAGGAAGGAGCTGAGGGGCATGTCGTTCTGTGGGGTCTCTGCTGGAAGCCAGGCAGGTCCCATCACATCTAGGGGGAACCAAAGTCCCTGCACCTCCACTGCCATCTATGCAGCACCTCCAGCACCCGCCCCTGGGACCCTCTCTGGTTTGGGCACCCTTCTCCATGCACCAATGATTCCCCATGGGCAGGAGAGGTTCCACACTCGGAGCCGTGGCTGAGGGATGGCAGAGCAGGGGTCACAGCAGAGGAGGAGGAAGGGGGGGCACTGCAGGGTGAGAACGGCAGGATGAGGGAGCAGGCAGAGCAGGATGGGTAAAATAAGGCTGGGCAGAGAAGAACAGGGTGGGCTAAGCGGGCAGGGAGGGGAGCAGGTAGGGTGGGCAGAGAAGGCGGCGTGGTTAAAATAGGGTGGATAAAGAGGGAAGAGCACAGTGGGCAAAGCAGAAGGCAGCGCAGGAGGCAGAAGGGCAGGGTGGGTAGAGCCGAGTGGGCAGTCAGTGCGGTCGGGGCTGCCCAGGCTGTCCCCGCCCCGGCCCCGCAGATCCCCNCGGGGCGCAGCCGGTGCGGCGGGTCCGGGGTAGCCGAGCGGAGCTGTTCGCAGCGATCGGATCGAAACTGAGCGGCACGGAGCAGAACGGTGCGATCTGGAGCATCGGGAGCTGCCGGTGCCCACCCCCCCGCCGGACCGGGAGCAGGTGAGCGGGGCGGGGTCAAGGGATGCCCAGAGAGCTGCAACGGAGAGAGGGACCGGGGAGGGGATAGGGGGTCCCCACCAGGGGTCCCCTCAATCCTGAGCTTCGCCCAGACCCTGAGCTCAGCGGCCACCGGAGCTGTCCCGGGTGGCAGGACGGGGCTGGAGGGTTCTCCCCTGGTGCCCCCCGGGCATCGGTGCCCACCCAGGGGTTCCTCGCTTGGATTTGGGTTGTTGTGAGGGGTTCGGTAGCTGCAAAGTGAGGAGGAGCCCCGGGCACTGCTCAGCATCGTGCGAGGGAGATTCGGGAGGTGGTTTGGGGGAAGCCCCTCCCGGGAGCATCTTCCCTCTCTACTCCCCAAACCCAGAGCCTCGCAGCAGGGTGGGCAAATCCTCCCCAGGAATCCCTCTGTTTCTATATATTCCCCCATTTCTAGAATCTTCCTGTTTCTCCCCAGAGCAATGGAGATGACATCTGGGTTCCTCTGACGGAGCAGAGACCAGCTGAACCATGGAGCTGGAATTCGAGCTGCCCAATGCCACGGCATTCTGGTTCTCCCCAGCTTCCCCCTTCGACAACTTCTCCATGGAAGCACCCGTCAATGCCTCACACAATGCGACAGGCCACCACTTCGACCTGACCAGCAACGCCATCCTCACCTTCATCTACTTTGTGGTGTGCATCATCGGGCTGTGTGGCAACACACTGGTCATATACGTCATCCTCCGGTACGCCAAGATGAAGACAATCACCAACATCTACATCCTCAACCTGGCCATTGCAGATGAGCTCTTCATGCTCGGGCTGCCCTTCTTGGCCATGCAAGTAGCCCTGGTGCACTGGCCCTTTGGCAAAGCCATCTGTAGAATCGTCATGACAGTGGATGGGATCAACCAGTTCACCAGTATCTTCTGCTTGACGGTTATGAGTGTTGACCGGTACCTGGCTGTTGTCCATCCCATTAAATCTGCTAAGTGGAGACGGCCTAGGACAGCCAAAATGATCAATGTGGCCGTCTGGGGTGTCTCCCTATTGGTCATTATGCCCATCATGATTTATGCCGGGGTGCAGCACAATCACGGCAGGAGTAGCTGCACCATCATCTGGCCGGGAGAGTCAGGCGCCTGGTACACGGGTTTCATCATCTACGCCTTTATCCTGGGCTTTCTGGTGCCTCTCACCATCATCTGCCTTTGCTATTTGTTCATCATTATCAAAGTCAAGTCCTCAGGCATCAGAGTGGGCTCCTCCAAGAGGAAAAAGTCTGAGAAGAAAGTCACCAGGATGGTCTCCATCGTGGTCGCTGTCTTCATCTTCTGCTGGCTCCCCTTCTACATCTTCAACGTCTCCTCAGTCTCCGTTCTGATTGTGCCCACGCCTGTCCTCAAAGGCATGTTCGACTTTGTGGTGGTCCTCAGTTATGCAAACAGCTGTGCCAACCCTATCCTTTATGCTTTCTTGTCAGACAACTTCAAGAAGAGCTTTCAGAACGTCCTCTGCCTGGTGAAGGTCAGCGGCATGGACGAAGCAGACCGCAGCGACAGCAAGCAGGACAAATCCAGGCTCAATGAGACCACAGAAACCCAAAGGACCCTGCTCAATGGTGACCTGCAAACAAGCATCTGAGAGGGCAGCAGGGTTGTCCTTCCTTTGCTCTCCTCTCCCCACTTGCTCCCAGCTGGCAGTGGCACGGAGTCAGGGCAGGAGGGCCAGCTTGGGGGATGTCGGCGGTGGCACAGCAGTGGGTGGTGGTGGGCTCCTCAGCTGGGCTCCCACTGAGATGCTGGTGGTTGATTTTCCAGTGTTGGGAAGGAAACAGTTCAAGAGGAGCTGCCTCACCAAGAAATCAAAGACAACTTGTAGCACTGCAGCGCATTTCAACACCAAAGTGCCACCATGGGCTACCAGTATCATTGGGGTGATTCCACTGGCTTCCCCCCATGTTACCCTTGGGGCTGGTTGGCTTTGGGTGCTCCGCCCCACATCAGGTATATGTGGACACACAGCTGGGTGACTCCAGGAGTAGCTGAGGCCATGGGTGTGTGCCAATGCGGGCAGCACCACAAGGATGCACCAACCTATAGAAAAACCCAGTGGGACATCCCTGGAGAGTTCCACAGTCACTCTCCCTGAGAACACCAGGATATTTAGGGTTGCATCTGACCCCTGACTTACAAGTTACTTCATCACCTTTCCTGAAGCTGTTTGACTACATTGTTTGCAACAGCCCAGAGACAGAATGTGGGGATGGAAGTGGATGCATCGCAAAGAGCAGTTTGGATGCCTAGGCACCCCCTCACATCCCACCATGCTCCCATCCCGCATCCTCTGGCCCCACTGACTCTGCTGTGACATCGCCAACCCGCAGGTTTTCTCTTTGGCATGGAAGATCTCCCCCTTCTTCCCTCCCCAGCAGCTGCTGCCCCTCCCACTGCCCGCATCTGCTCATGTTCCATCCCAGGATTGCTGCTTTCCTCAGCGAGCCCTGGCACCACTACCAGGCACCAGTCCCTGCTGGGAGATCCTCAGCAGCACTGAAAAACCATGGGGTTCGGAGCACCCTCACACATTCCACTGCCAACGGCTTCTACACCTCAGAGAGTTCTAGGCTCCAGGGGTTGCTGGGGCTGCTGACCCCACAGCACACGGCAAGCATCGACTGAGCACTGCTGACTCCTGCCCTGCTACTTCCAGGCAAGTCACACTGGAGGAAGGGGTGATGGAGAGGATGGGGGACGGGAGTTGGGGGATCCTGGAGACTTCATCGTGACTCTTATCCCAGCAGAAGGGACTAGGATCAGCTTCCAGCACTGGGATGTGAGGAAAAGCGAGGCAGCACCAACCTAGCTGCAGTCCCTTGCCCCCAGTCCCTCTTCTACACCACAGGGAAGCATGAGGGGTGGTGGGTCCAGCCCCATGTCTTCCACATAGATCATTCTGCACTGCTCAGCTCTGACCCTGTCCCCATCTGCTCTTCCAGCACAAACCCAGGGAAGTGTTCAGGACAGCCCTGACCCCCTGCTCCAGCCCCAAAAACCTAGGGGAGGCAGAGAAGTGCCATCTTCCTGCCAGAAACCTAGAGCAGCTTCTCTGCCAGAGACTGCACTCTGGTCACAGGCTCTTGCTGCAGAGCTCAGCCGTGGGAACGTGCTGGTTTAGGTGTAGAAAACAGCTGGGTCTCATTCACCCTCCCCTTCTCCAGCCCACATGGGTGCACCCACACCAGCCCCATCGCTGGCAGCCCTCACCTTGCGCTCCAGGCGATGCACGAGGATAAGGGCCGTCCACAGGGTGCCACCTGACTTAGCCACGCACTCTGAGCTAAGTGTTCTGAGTGTAGGCAGCTGCTCTAGGAGAAGTTTCCCCCCCAGCTCTGCCTGGCTCCTGCAGCAAGTCCCTACCCTGGGCATCCCACCCCTGACACTGTGCCACCTACCTCACCATCCCACTGCTGCTTTGGGTTTGGACAAAGCTCCAACCCAGGGCTCACGGAGGGGCTTTCTGCTGGACAGAAATGCATCATCAGCATTTCTTAGCTCTCCACTGTTCCCCACTCCTCTGAGGGACACATGTCTGCTTGGTGGCACTGCATGGGCTCAGCAGGCACCTACCTGCACCAGGCAGAGTGGGCAGCTGGTATGGCGTAGTAACAAGCTCTGAGAGGGCATGGGGTGCCCTGCTGGTGTTGCAGGGATGAAAACACAAGCAGGTGTCACAGCGTGGTAAAATATCAGGTGGTGCTGGCCAGGCCTGGAGTAGCTGGAGCCCTGCATGAGGAAACAGCTTTGGTGTCATCGCTGCAGCGATGCGTCACTGGGGTTTGGGTATTTCAGCTTTGGTGGGTGGAGAAGGAGCTATTTGCATGGAAAGTTGGGGAGGAGGTGGGGAAGGGGTGCTTTGAGCCCTTCGTGTTTGCACCCCCCATCACTCACCTGCAGTGAGATCACACCCAGACCTGACCATGTGGTCCTGCCCATGCTGTTCCCTGTCACCAACACCCTGACTGATGGTGGGGGAGACGCCAGTTCCCAACCATACACCCACAGGGGTTCCCGGAAGGACCCCCCCCAGCCGGGAGTATCTCTCTCTCAGTGCTGGTTAACGTTGGAAACATGGAAATCCCAGCTTGGGGAGGACCCCATACCCAGCATCATCATGGTAACCCACAGGCAGTGGAAGCTTGGATCTGAAAGACCCCATTGTTCCCCCCAATCTGCACCCAGGGGCTCTCTCAGACTGTAAGTGGGGAATGAGGTGTACTGACAGGCTGCCTATGACATCCCAAAGACCACCAAGGTCGGATGGCACTATGTCGCTGCCAAGGGACCACCGGGACCCCTCCCCCAATAGCCACAGCTCACTCCAGTTAAAAGGGCAGGAGAGTAAAACACAGAGGGGAGCCACTACGCAGTGCCCGCAGTGAAAGCAGCACAGATAAAACCTTCTGCGGGTTCATTAGTGACTAATAAAGAGCTGCGCTGCCGCCACCGCCGCGATGAACAAAGTTTTTCCTTCCCAGGCACTTGATTTTTAGTAGAAACTTGACCTGCTCTCGGATCCGTTCTAAGAAGCCTCACAGGGCCGCTGGCGGCATGATGAGAAATCGCTGGTGGTTATCGCGGAGCCAACAGGCTGCTCCTGCGAGCGCTGGGGGGGTTGCGCTGCTGCTGCTGCTGCTTCACGCTCAGACTGTCCCCGGGCAAGGGAGATTAATTACAGCTCCTGCCAGCCCAGCTCGAGCAGCAGGAACAGGTTTATCTCACGGCAAAAGTGACGGGAAGCAGAGACTGGTGCATCCCATAGAGCTCCCCAGTACTGGGAACTGGAGCAGGGCTGGGGCTGGTTGCTTTGCTGTGGGACTGCTTGTGCTGCCTTGGTTGGGGTGGAATGTTTGTGGGGGGTCCCTCTTCCAAAATCTCCTGAGAAACCAAGTCACCTTCCCCTCCCTGCTGGTTTCCCCCTGTGCAGAGGAGGGATCTCAGCAAAGCTGAGGGGCTGCTCTGGGGATTGACCTGTGTGGAGGCACCTTTGGGGTCCTCTCTTCCTCATTTCTCAGCAGCAAGGACCCCAGAAGCCTGGTGCTGTGGCTGGGCTGAGCATCACCCCAGGCTCAGATGGAGCCTGGCTCCTGGCACTGGAATGGTCAGTGATAGCCAAACCTTGCTGTGGGGTGGGGAGCAGTTGGGTTTGGACCTGGAGCCTTCCCATTGCGTCTCTACAGCCTCTTGAATCAGCACCACAGCTGCCTTGGACCTGCTTAAGTTAACCACCTCCTAAGGAACTGCACTCACGTCTCTGGAGGGTTTCCCCATTCTCTGTCATGATGGGAAGAGCCTCAATTTTGGTGGAGATTCCAGAGAGGTCCCTTTTCCCCCTAGACCTACACGAACATGGGGCCTCAGCCTCCAGCTCTGGATTTGTGCTGCTACTTTAGAGTTCGACTCATACCTCGAGGAGGTCTTTCAGTCCTTGCTGTGAACAAGTTGTTTTCAAACTGCTCAGGGAGAGTCTCCAGCCCCTCTGCCAGGGCTGCTCAGAGTGGGAATCATTAGTGAGACATGAGCAAAGGACACAGCAGATCCAAAACCCACCTTTCTGTTAATCTGTATGAAACGAGAGCTGCTGCTTTCCATCCCAAGGCCACCTCTGCCCTTCGCTACCAGCCTCACACCAGTATCATGCTGGATTTCAGCCTCTTCCCAGGACTTGGACTGCAAAAAAAACAGGACATTGAGGTCTGAGTGGATAGCCAGGCTCCAGCTGTGATTCAGGGGAACCTGCCTCCAGCCACGTTCTGACCAGCACACAAGAACGAAGGATGCAAAGCGTAGACACCCCAACCTGGGCAGCTCACCCCACGCTGCGTGGCTGGGCAGAGGGAGAGGACAGCTGATTGTACATACCTGTATATACTGGAGATTCTAGCACGGGGTGTTACTATCCCGATGCTGTAGAGACACGCTGCAGCACCCCAGAGGGTCGCCTGGCTCTCTTTTGCCTTTCCTGTGTTCCACAAGACAGGAGTGACTGCAGAAGCTGCTCCTACGTTGACAAATATCTTCTGCAGGGTGAGGGAAGGTGAGTTTCAGCCTCTGTTAAATAAAAAACCCCCTTCCCTGCCAAGCTGGGGCTGTAGCAATCTGGGGGGCACCCCCCACACCCTCTGTATATATCCCTCTCTGTATTTGTAGCTGTGCTGTGTGTGGGGTGGGTGGGTCTGGTGGGTAACACTCAAGACTGGAATACACCAGAGCATGTTTGCTCTGCTTTTAATCTTCTTTTCCCCTAGTGAACGTTTCTCAGTGTGGAATTAAGTGAAGGCTCCTGACGGCCACACTATGCTGCTGTGGGGAGGGAGTCATCAACAGGGTGGGATGAATTAATAAAAGAGTTTTCCTACAGTTTCTGGCTTTGTGTCTGTCTGTGTGTGTCAGAGCTGAGGTGTAACCCACGGTTCGAATCTTCCCCTAGGAGATGAGGTAACAACCCCAGAGTCCCATCAAGGGATGACAAAGGGAGAACCACTTCTTCCCCACATCCATCCCCACACACTGGTGAGTAACTCAACCTGGTTCTTCATCCTTGGGGTGGTCTCAGTTTCATAGGACTTCATTGGTTTTACCCCAAACACCACAAGGTCACACCCCAGTCAGCCACAGACTGAGGGAAACAGGCAAGCACCAGAACCTAAACTACATGGGTCCCAGATGAAGCACAAGCACAAATAACACTACAAGGGGGCACAGAAACAACTGGTGGGTGAAGCTTCTCCTGAGATAGCAACACCTCCATGCTGGTTTTGATGAGTTCATGGGCACAAAGTGCCATTGCTGGAGTGAGCAGCACTGAGAAGGGCTGTGCACCAATGGCACAAGGGGATGTTTAGAGAAGAGGTACCTTAAAACACTATTTATCTCTGCTATAAACCAGAGCAGTTCTGCTCTGACCAGCGTAGCCATCAACACCTTTCATGGAAATAAACCCCTTTCACTCCAAAACACTTGGTGATTTTTTAATTCCCCCAACAAATTGACCACAAAAAGGATTTGAATGGACCTTCCACTGCCAAAGCCACAACAGCTTCTCTCCTCCAAGACCACATCAGCGACTCCCATGGCACCGGTTGCCCTCCTGCCCCTTGATATCTGCCCCTCAGTAGGGACCTGGGGCAGGATTCTCCTCTGGGAAGGAGCAGTCATATACAGCAGTAACAACCACACTCTTGGCTACTCCACGTTGTAGGTGGTGAAGCCAGCGTTCAATGCGCAGCAGATACCTGGGGAATTCCTCTGCTCGGGTTTATAGTCACGTACCAACACGCTGAGAGTCTCTGGGTTTCTGCCAGGGAATTTTAAGTCTTCACCTGAAGGTTTGATCTGAGAAACTTCCCAGAGAGGGTTTTGCAATCAAAAAACCAGAGTGTAATGGTTTCATTCTACTCCTCAGGCTGCAAAGACGCGATCTGATGGAAAGTGAAGGTATTGCATGCTGGAGATACTGGGGGGGAAAAAAGATAAGTGAAACGCTATTCCGAGGCAGGGAGAGGGTGTCCCCCCTCATCCTGCAGCCTGCGGGCTTAGGCAGGACCAGGTGATAATCAGCCTCCAGGCCTGTGTGAAGCGAGAGCGTCACCTGCAGGACACAATGCCTGGCCCTTTTGCCAAGGAAACGAGGCAAAAAAAAACTCCAAAACCAACAAACAAACAAACGAGCAGCGAGAAAATAAATGTTTTAGCCCTCTTGTCGCCAAGGCAACAGCACAGCCCGTCCCAAAGATGGCGGCGGCGCCCTTCGCTCGTTTCCCGCCACAATGATGGCGGCAGCACACGCTCCTCCTTTCCCGACAGAAAGATGGCGGCGCCGTCCCCGCCTTTCCCGTTACAAAGATGGCGGTGGCACCTTCCCTTTTCCCGTCTCAAAGATGGCAGCGCCGTCCCCTCCTTTCCCGTGTCAAAGATGGCAGCGCCCCGCCCCGAGCTGCCAATGCGGAAGCGCCGTTCGCCCAGCGCCAAGATGGCAGCGGCCGCTTTACATCCGTCAGAACCGGCCCAGTTCAGTCCAGCTAAGGCCATGGCGGCGGTGCGGGGCGTGGAAGCTGAGGCGCTGTTCGAGGCGCACACGACAGCCGAGCTGCGGACGGTGGAGCGGCGGCTGCGGGCAGGCATCGAGCAGAAGCGGGAGGAACTGCGGCAGATGGTGGGAGAGCGCTACCGCGACCTGATCGAGGCGGCCGACACCATCGTCGAGATGCGCCTGAGCGCCGAGCGCCTCCTGGGCGCCGTGCGGGGCCTGCAGAGCGGGGGAGCGGCTCGCCCCGGCCCC
>VXBP01004249.1:272629-324076 GCA_013400115.1 Rhinopomastus cyanomelas
GCTCGCCCCGGCCCCGCCGTAACGGTAAGAGGCTGCAGGAGGGGCGGGGGCGGCCACATACCGACCCGTGATCCCATTTCCTCTTCTCCGACCCCTTTCCCCCTCCCACCTGTTACCTTCTCAGACCCACAGTTTCCACCTTGACCCTCTCTTTTACCTCCTCAGACCGCAACTTTCCACCCCTGACCCCTTTTACCTTCTGAGACCCAAAATTTCCTCCTCAGTCTCTCAAGTCCCACCTTGACCGCCTCTTTTTCCCTCCTCAGACCCCCAGTTTCCACCCCTTCATTTACTACCCCTCAGACTCACTTTTACCCCTCCACCTTAAAAGCTCTTTTTACTCCCTGATCCCCTCTTTCTCTCTCCAACCACGTTTTTTCTCCACATTGATCCCCTCAGACTCCCTCGTTTTACTCCCTGGCTCTCCTCTTTTTCCCGCTGCAGGCTCAGCCCCCAGCCCAGGAGAACTTCTACCAGGCAGCAGCTCAGCTGAAGCTGCTGCTGGATGTCCCTGAGAAGGTCTGGGGGGCTGTGGAGGGTGGTCACTACCTCGCCGCTGCCCAGCTCCACCTGCTCGGTGCCCACCTTCGACAGCAGCTCCAGCTTGATGCTCCCCGTGCCCGCAGCAGCCCCATCCTCGCCCGCTTCCCCATCCTGCTGCGGCAAGTGGCAGCCGCCAGCCACCTCAGGTGGGCTATGATTGGCTCCTTGGTGACCACCATGAAGGAGGGCTGGAGGAGGAGGGATGCTTTCCCAAAAAAGTGGTCAAGGCCAGGTTGGACAGAGGTTTGAGCAACCAGGTCTAGTGGTAGATGGCCCTGCTCATGGAAGAGGGGTTGGACTAAATGCTTTTGAATGTCCCAAATCATTGTGTGAGTCCATGACCTGAGACTTCATTGCCAGCCACCCCATGGGGCAAGGAACACCGCACCCACTCCCACACTAGCCAGATAGTCCCAGTTTTGCATGGGGAGAACAACATCCTCACTAGAGGGGTGGGGGGCTGTCATGTAATCAGGTCAGACACCGAGACCAGTCACTGTCCACCTCATCCCCCACCAGATCTACCATCCTACAGGAGAGCAAATCCCTGCTGAGGAACCAGACTGTGTCAGACCAGGCAGTGGCCGAAGCCCTTTGTGCCATCATGCTCCTGGAGGACAGCTCTCCACGCCAGGCCCTTGCTGACTTTCTTCTTGCCAGGAAACTGGCCGTCCAGCAGCTCCTCAACCAGCCCCACCACGGTCAGTGCCTGTGGGCTGCCTTGTCTGTACAGTCAGGGTAACCCCCTTTGCTCCATCGCAGAAGATGTGGGTTAGTCCCATAAAACTCCCCATGGGGAGGGTGAAACCACATGCTTGGGTCAGCAGTAGTGTGGCCACCAGGACTAGAGATGTCATTCTTGCCCTGTACTGGGCACTGGTCTGGCTGATGGGGTGATGTTAGATCCTCCAGCTGAGCTGGATGAGCTTAGAGGGCTTTTTCAGCCTCAGTCATTCTGGGATCCTGTAAAACACCGCAGTAATTTTCAGACTCAAGGTCTTACACCAAGGCCACCTGAAAGGGGGAATCGGATGGTGCCCAGGTCAGAGTCTTTTACCCTCCAGCCCTTCCCCAGAAAGTTTCAGGCAGAACCTCCGTGTTGAAGGGGCTGCCTTGACCAAAGGTCCTGTATCTCTGCAGGTGCAGGGATCAAAGCTCAAGTGTGTTCGCTCATGGAGCTGCTGACCACCACTCTGTACCAGGCTCACTCTCTCTTCTACACTCTACCTGAGGGGACGCTGCCAGATCCTGCTCTGCCTTGTGGTTTGCTCTTCTCCACCCTGGAAAGCAGCACCAGACAGCACCCAGCAGGTGAGCACCTCCATACCCATGCCTCACCCTCTGCCTGCCAACCTTCACTGAGCTGATCTCCTGACCATGTTCTTCCAGGGAGAGGGGGGGTTCTGGAGGAGGAGGTGAAGCTGAGCAGCTGGTTCAAGTACCTCCCACAGTCTGTGGTGGAGTTCCAGCCAGCTCTGCGCACCCTGGCGCACCCCATCAGCCAGGACTACCTCAGGGACACGTTGCAGCAGTGGATCAGCATGTGAGTGTGACACTGTCCTCCTCTGCAGGGCTGAATCACAGAATCTCCCAGGTTGAAAAAGACTGTAAAGGTCTCATCAAGACCAACCCTGCACCCACCACTGCCAGGTCACCATTGAAACCATATCCCTAAGCACCCACTGGGTCCACCCATGCAGCAGCCAGGCTAGTGCACTCTGGTGTGACAACCCACAGGGGCTGCACAGATGCTCCTCTAGAGTTGCTCTATTCTGCCATAGCCACCAGCTCCAGAGCAAATGAGAAGAAAATCCCTTACCTGGCTCACTTGGTTCTCGATCTGGCAGTTCCTTCCTAGGCTGGGTTGGGGCAGCCAACCCCCAGATATAGAGTTGCCAGCTCCGCCCCATCCCACCACACCCAGGACAGCCTGTGCCATCATCTGATGGGGCCAGCTGGTGCCTGTCCTCAGTTGCAGCCCCTAATGTGTGTTTGCTGGCCATGGAGTATTTCCCCAGCAACTCTTCCCAGTTCCTTCCTGCTCCCTGCCAGGCTGTTCCTGGGGCACTGCTGTTCCAGTTCCAACACCCGCTGTAGCCCTTGCTTGGTTCTGGTGAGCCTATGGCTGTTCTGTGTGATCCAGGATCCTCAAAGCCTTTTACTGATTGTTTAAGAATCCCCCCACCTTGGTGGGGCCGCTGTTCTCCCCTGCCTTCTCCTGGGCTGTGTCTGACCAGCTCAAACTGAAACAAAACCATTTCCTTCAGGTGCAGCGACGACATCAGGACTGGGGTCAGCAACCTGCTCATCTATGTGAAGAGCATGAAGGGCCTCGCAGGGATTCGTGATGCAGTGTGGGAGCTGCTGACCAGTGAGTCCATCAGCCAGAACTGGGAGAGGGTATGCCGTCACCTTTTGGATAAACCTGCTTCCTTCTGGGAGGACCTGCTGCAGCAGCTCTTTCTGGACAGGCTCGAGGTAGGTACCTGGCCACAGCAGTTTGCGAGGAACCTCACTCCGCTCCCCCTCTTGCTGCCTCGTTAGCAGCACAAGGAGTGGGGTTTAGAATGAGGTGACAGTGTGATGGTGCTTTGCTTCCATTTCTGTTCCAGACTCTGACCAAAGAAGCGTTTGACTCCATCTCCAGCAGCTCCAAACAGCTTCTCACCGCAGCCTTGCAGGACCTCGAAGTCAAACCCAGCAGCTCTGGGCTGAGCAAACTCGTCCAGTTTGAACACAACATCGCCCTGTTTCTGTGGTCTGAGAGCTCCAGCGACCTGCCCTCAGACGCTGCTTGGGTCAGCGTAGCAAATCGTGGCCACTTGGCCAAGAGTGGGTTGTCCATGAAGGCCCAGGCGTTCACACCCTGCGTGCAGAGCTTCTGCTCAGCTCTGGACTCCAAGCTGAAGGCCAGGTTGGATGATCTCCAGTCCTACCTTCCTGCAGACTCCTCACCCACTCCTGCAGTGCAGCCGCCGCGCTCTGCCTTTGACCGCTTCGCTGACGCTGGCACGGTGGAGGCACTGCTCCGCGACCAGAGCGTTGCCTGCATCCACCACGTGCTGGGCTGTGTGCGCCAAGAGCTCCAGAGCGCCCACAACCAGCTGGAGGGGCAGGCGGACGCTTCCAGCGATGCCAGCCTCAGTGCTGTCCTCTTCATGGCGAGACTGTGTCAGTCCCTGCCCGAGCTCTGTCCCCACCTGAAGCAGAGTATCCTGGGCCGCTCGGGCAGCGCGGAGACAGCGCTGAAGGAAACCCGCTCCACCAAGAAGCTGGGGAAGGGGAAGGTCCAGGAGGTGACACCTGTGCAGGCCAAGTGGCAGGAGGTGAAGGCAGAGCTCTCACAGCAGAGCCTCTTCGCTTACCAGATCTGGAGCTCAACCATCATCAAAGTAAGGAGCTGTTTCTGTCCTGACAACTGCTTCCTGCACAGCGCTCTCAGTCCACTGTGGTCAGCACTGCAGCTCCTCAGTGAGCCTGACAGCCCAGAAGTGGAATGTGATCCAGAAGATTCCCTTTGGGAGGAGCAGGGGGGATGTGGGGGGGGTGTCTCTCTCTCCCTGGGCTGGAAGGCATTGCCCATCCTTTAGGACTCCCATGAGAGCTCTGTGTGACTGGGTGGTTTTGTTTTACACTGTAGGGGCTGGTTCAGTGCTTCACCCACACGCTGCTGCTTGACACAGCTGGCTCCGTCTTGGCCACTGCCACCAACTGGGATGAAATAGAAATTCAGGAGGAGACTGAGTCGGGAACCAGCGTAACGTCCAAGATCCGGCTGCCCTTGCAGGTAGGAGAGAGGTCCTGAAGCTGCCAGGACAGGATTAGATTGGGTGTTAGGAAGCCCTTCCTCATGGAACGCGGGATCAGACACTGCAATGGACTGCCCAGGGCAGTGGTGGAATCCCCATCCCTGGAAGCATTGAAAGACAGCCTGACTGTGGCCCTTAGTGCCCTGGTGTGGCCACTGGGGTGATGTTAGGTGCTGGGCTGGGCTGGATATGCTTAGAGGGCTTTTCCAGCCTCACAGGTCCCGTGATTCTGTGCTAGGAGGAGAGAAGTGCTGGGTCCAGACCTGAGCTGCTGTAGATTTTGTTTGGTATCAGAGCAGAGGGCAAACACTCTCCAGTGCTCTTTGCTCTTTGAAATAGTCATGTCCTGAGGACCAGGGTCAGAGGATTGAAATTAGTTGCTGCTTGATAGTCAGATGGGCCCAGATCCTGTAGAACTAAGTCAAGGAAGGACTTAGCCTGGTTTATACACAGAGCCCCCCAGGAGACAGCAACAAGGCTGTGCAGTGGGACTGTGCAGAGCCTCAGGGCACTGAGGGTTGTGGCTTTGTGTCGCTGTGGGAGTGACGCTGGCAGTGACCAAGCCAGGTGACCATGTGGAGAGAGAGCAGGGCAGGGCATAAGTGAGTAGTGTGTTTGCACAGTATGGGAGGGGCTGGACAGGGCAATCATCACGTTCAGTGAACCTGCTAAATGAGTTTTGTTGAGTCTGAAGGACAAAGCATCCGGGATGAGAGCTCAGGGTACCTGGAGGCTGAGTGAGCGAGCAAATAACAGATGGACAGGGCAGGATCAGTGGTGACGAGAGACACAGCGAGCAGTTCTGTTCCAACTATACTCAGATGACTCCCTTTGTAAAAGTACAACCAAAAACTTGGTGTCTCAGTGAATAAAACCCCACAAGGTAGCAGAGTGTGCTCTGCGGGCAGGTAGGACTCAGTGGCAGAGCTGCTGAGGAAGGAGGAAACTGAGGACTGAAGTGCTGCTGACAAAGCTAACATAGCTCATGGATTATCCCTCTGTTCCCTTAACCAGCCCTCCTGGTATGTCCAGTGCCTCCTCTTCAGCCTGTGCCAAGAGGTGAACCGTGTTGGTGGCCACACTCTTCCCAAAGTCACCCTGCAGGAGCTGCTGAGGATGTGCATGGCACAAGTACTTGGGGCCTACGAAAAGCTCATGGAGGAGAAACAGGAGAAGGTATGTGAGTGGGATCCTGACGTGAGACAGGAGGGTCACTGGGTGGGGCACACACCCTGCCATCCCTTGGAGCAGAAATCAGCTGCTTGTGAGACATTTGGAAACTCGCAAAAAGGAGGTGAAAAGGGGATCAGACACGGGAGTGGATGCTCAGAGTGGTTCCATTTGGTTGATTGTTTCCTGGTGCTGGTGTTTTGAGTGATTCCCCCACTGCAGCCCTTTGATAACTGTCTTGATGTTTCTCACTGTCCTCTTTGCAGAAAGCAAGTGCCTTCCCCGTGACCCAGAACAGGGCTCTGCAGTTACTCTATGATCTGCGCTACCTCAGCATCATCTTGACGGCAAAGAGCGAGGAAGGAAAGACCAGCAGGCTCAAGCATGACTCTGGGTATAGTTCTGGGGTTCTGGAATTTGCGAGGCCCTAAAAGCCTCACACTGAGACATCTCTCCTACCACAAGAATGTTTTCCCACAACAGCAGCTGTTTTAGGTTGTGCAGTAGCTGGAAACCCTTTAGGCAGCTGCTGTTATACTGAGTAATTCCCGTTTGTTCAGTCACTTCTGAGGGGCTGATTCAGAGGAACCAGTGGCACCCTACTGCCACCAGCAGCCAGGTCAGGATCCCTGATGGGAACCCTCTGCAATGCTTCTAGGATTGAGAAGGTGATCGACTTCCTGGAGGGACACATTGACCCCTTCGATTTGGACGTTTTCACCCCACACTTGAACAGCCACCTCAATCGCCTGGTTCAGAGAACCTCTGTAAGTTGCTGGGAAAGGGAAGGAGGGAGCCAGGGCTGCTAAAAAAACCCAGATGTTTTGGAGGGCAGCTGTGGTGGCTTTATAAACCAACCCTAATGTCTAAAGAGAACTGCTGGGGCCTCCTCAGACATGGGAAGAGGGTTTAGTGCCAGCTGGAGATCAGAGGAGCTCACTGAGCCGGCTGCTTATTGTGATGTAGGGCTGAACTTTTATCTAACAGGATTCATGGGAGCCTGTGCAGTGCTAATGCAGTTAAGCAGTGTTGAAACACTCTAGAACTCAATTACAGGCAGCACCAATTAAAAGCAAGAGCTGGAGGGAGAAGGGAGACACTTTGTGTTTGAATTTAAACCAATCCCAAGTGCCATTTAGGTTCTCTTCGGTTTGCTGACTGGGTCGGAGAACCAGTTCACAAGCAGGAGCAACGGTCCAAGTTCCCAGGAACTCCACAACATCCTACCATTAGCATCCAGCCAGATCAGGTAAGGCCCTTAGCTCCTCTGTGCTCACAGGTTGGACTTGATGGTCTTAAAGGTCTCTTCCAACCATAGAGATTCTGTGGTTCTCACGTCCGTTCGGAGAAGCGGGTCTAAAATTGCTGCTACCCTGTGACCCGCTGCCTTTCTCCCATCTCTTCAGGTTTGGACTCCTGCCGCTCAGTATGTCAAGCTCACGGAAGAGCAAGTCTGCACCCAGGAGCACAGAAAGAGCCCAGGTTGGTAAAACTGAGCTGCAGTAACTCTTCTGTTGGAGCTTGTTCTCCCACCACCACCACTAGAACTTGTGGGGAAAGAAGAAAGTGACCCAGCAGTTAGTATTTCACCTGGTTTTTATTTTATGGTAAAAGGAGAGAACCCTTACGGCAACACTGCAGGAGACAGTTTGGATTCCCCCTTGACCCTCAAAACCAAACCCCAGCTAAAGGCCTCTCTGGTTTGGGGACCCTCCATGGTAAAAAATCCAGCACTACCCACCATGACAATGTAGTGAGGGCAGAGATGAGGCGGTCTGAAGCCAATGCATAGACAGCAGTCATTGTGAGAGCTGGTAGAACTGCTGAAGGACACAAGCTAATTATTTCCACTCCTTTCCAGTGTGATGCTGAACTTTTCACTCCCGCCGAAGCCTGACTTGGGTACTATGTCAGCCTGTGTGAGCAAGAGTGGCTTGTTTCCTCCTGCAGAGCCTCAGTGTTGTCTTGGTTTTTATCAGCAGACAACCGCTCCGTTGCTGTTTGCCCCAGTTTACAACATCTGTGTGACGAGTGCTCTGTGCTGAGGATGGGAGAGCCAAGGAATACCTCCCCGCCGCAGGAAGTGACCATGAGTCACGCTTCCTTTAGCTGTTATTAACCCAGAAATCCATCTGGGGTGACAGGTTTTCCTCGGGGCTACAAGAGTCAGAGGGTTTTTCAGTCAGAACAGAGTGTAACTCATTTAACTCTGCACCTCCCATGTCACTCAGAAGCATGAAGGAGCAGACTCTGTTTAAGCTTTGCGGTGCCTGTATTCCTTACCTCTCACATCTTAGCGGTGTGCAGTGACAGTTGGCTCATCCCCAGTGCTCCCCTCTCCTGCTGTGGTGGCACACACTTGTGTGTTGTGCGCTGGCCACGCTTTGCAGAACCCCAGACAGACTCTCGCTCCTTGTCTTACAGCTCCCACTGTTCTGGAGAGGTTAAAAGTCCATAGTTGCTCCCGCACAGCTCCCTGCAGCAGTACTGCTGCTGTTATCCCTTTGCTCTGGGAGCAACAGCCTCTTCCCTGCAGTTCAAAATGAGTATTTTTACATCTATTTGGAGCATTGAATGACATCAGGAAGTTCCTCCTTGCTAACAGCAGTGAGAGCGCTGTGCTTGTACCCCTCTGAACTGCTCTACCCATCGCTAACCCCAGAGTGACACCGCTTCAGTTGTGGTTCAGGCGCAGGCTGCCTGGGCAGAGCTGTTCTGTCCCCTCCTAGAGATGAGGGTGATGGGGTAAATCAAACAGATGCTGCAGCTCCTGTTTGTTCTAACAGGTTCCCCCTCCTGCGCTCACAAGAGCAGAAGACGAGGCATCACGCCCCGGCTCTCTGTTCAGGCAGCTTGTCAGCGAGGAGGAAGAGGCTGCTGCACCGTCTCTCTTCAGACTGAGCTGGCTCTCAGGCATGACCAAGTGATACAATAAAACATAAAGAGTTCCTCCAGGTATCAGTCCTTAAAGGGAGCAGTGCTGCCTCCACTGGGATCCTCACGAGAGAAGTTCTTGTCCAACTTCAGCCACAGCCCAGGCTGCCCCTTGAACCAGCTCAGCACCTCCTGTTCCTTAGCTGTTAACAGTCAAAACCAAACACAGCCTCAAGCTACACACTATACCAGGAACCAGTTCACAGCCAGGGAAGCCTCTTACCTCCCACATTACCCCCACCCCAGGCTCCTCTCTGCTGTTCTCCATGAGCAGTAAGAACCTGCTCCCTCTCACCCTGGTTTTTCTTTCCTGTTTTCTCTCCAGCAGTAAAGATGAGGAGAGTTCCGGCTGGTTGGGGACACAGCAAGGTCCATAGGGAATAGGAGATGTCCCCTATTCTTTGTGGTTTAGGAGCTCTTGAAAAGCTCCAAAACTTCCATGTTGCCCAGTAAATTTCTGACTACTTTATTGGAATTAAAAAACAAAAGACTTTATAAAACTGAAGATGAAGGTTGGGGCGAACTTTACATAAAGCGACAACTTGCTAACAAACAGATCAGGCAGTCAATTGGAATGGGGACGTTTTGTGACCCTCTAACACAGATGTGGATTCATCGGTCTCTTCTGGATGTGATTTTGTTTTGTTTTAATAACCACCCCGTAAAAGATTCCTTATAAAAATTGCTTCGAAGCCCCCTTTTTGCATTGCCCTAGTGCAGCAAACATGAGTAAACAAATCTCCTGTTAACCTGGTTCATTCAAATATAGACTTCAAAGGCAAACAGGCTCTTGTGTGCAATTCAATCCAACAAAACTCTTGAACGTTGAAATAGGAACTCTCTACAGAGCTCTGCGTCCCTTCACAGAAGGTGGTGGGGCTGGAGGTCCATCATGTGGGCAGGCGGCCCCGGCTCTGTAGGCTGTGGAAATGTGCTTCCTTCAGGATCTGGTTGATGTGGAAATAAGGCCCCTGGCTCAGTGCCGACTGCTCCGGGAATGACTGGGATGACACGGGACTGGATCCTGATATCCCTGGGTTGAGGCTGTTCTCAGCGCCGTACGCTCGGTCTGGACTGTGAATGCTGCTGCTGCCGCTGCTGCCAGTGTCACTGCTGGATGACTGCAACAGAGAGAGGGCAAACAGCAGGAAAACAATCACACACTCAGCTGTTCCATCTGTGGGAACCACCCAACTAAGTGCTCCCTCCCTCCCTCCCTTCCAGTGTGATGGACCAATTTCCCCACGTGCTCTCCACATCCACTGCTTCCGTTATTGCCAGGGATGAGCAAACCTTTGCCCAGAGGGTTGCTGACCTCCAGTCCATCACATTTCAATCACTCTGCCCCCCTGACCCACGGTTTGCTGAGAACTGGAACAGAAGGAATCCTGGCAGTGGCCAGCCCAGGTCAGTGCAGACAGGCAGAGCACGAGGAAAAGGCCCATTATGCCTGTTCCAGATGATGTTTTGAGGGGAAGCACCGCTCAAAGCCACCTTCTTACAACTCCATCTTTCTGAAAGGAGATTGTCAAGCATCCAGAAGGCCTGCTTGAAGTCTTTGAACACCATGAGGTTAGTACAAGCGCTCTCCTCCCAGTGAAATCCGGGGATGTCAGCGTTAAGGGGTCGTTTTCCCTAACAATTTATGATTTAGCCAGCAGAAAGGGTTCTCATTTGCCAGCATTTAGGATAAGAACATCGTGTGGTAATGGCTGCAAGAGCATTGATGGTCACAGTTGGTGTTTCACAGCCATAAAACCATCCCGCCAACACTTTTAAGAGCTCCTAATGCCAAGTTTCATTAGAGACAGATGAAATATCCCAGTCAGGAGCCATTTAGGACAACACTGCAAATAGTGCTTAAGGAATCAAAGCACTTGGGTTCCTTTGCCCTCCTGAAGTCACAAAAGCAGCTGGCAAAAGCGACAGCAGCTAAATAAAACACCCTGGGTTTTTATCTTCAGCTGAAACCACAGAAGTCAACACTTGGTGGCCACAGCAGAGGAAGATGAACAAGTTCCCAGTAACTGAAGAGTAAATTAAACTCTCAGAGCAGTGACAATCACACCTGACCCAGCTATAAGGAGCTGAAGCAAGAATGGCCTGAGACAGCACTCTGTCACTATTGAGGAGAAGGCCTCAGTGCCAACCTGAAAGCCCTATGGCACCAATTCCACAATTCATGGTGACAGTTCAACCTGATAAATTCCCTTGTTTCACCAACACTTCTGTTCTAGTGCAGCAAGCGAGGCCAGAGGAAGCAGCACATGTAGCTACTTGAGCAAGCAGCTCCTTGCAGTGTAACACCAGAGAGGGTGAGAACACCCAGGCTGTGGAGGAGCCCTGGAACAGAGCCCTTCTTAAACCAGCTGGCTCAGCGCAGCAGCTCAGCGAAAGGCAGTGGTGTTACCGCTCAGCAAGTCATGGCAGCCTTGGGAGAGAAACCCACCGCACAGGACACTCGGTTCCCTTTGAATCTGTGCTCCTTAGTGCTTTTCCTTACAGCCACCTTCTGAAAATCAAGGTAAAAATCCAAATCAGAACCCAGTGCTATTTTACTGCTGAAGTTTTACCTCTCCCTAAGTAGAGAGCTTTGTGTGGAGTCTTGTTTTCCATAGCCCAGACAGTGTCCTGGGACATACTTCCTCCTTCAAAGGCTGCTGAAGGATCTGCTTGGTCTCTTTATATCCATTTTTCTAAGGTAACACTTCACAGGATCCCAGAGTGATTGAGGCTGGCAAAACTCTCTAAGCTCATCCAGACCAGCACTTAACATCACCTCAGCAGCCACACCAGGGCACCAAGGGCCACAGACAGGCTGTCCTTCAACACCTCCAGGGATGGGAAATGGGAACTCCACCACTGCTCTGAGCAGTCCAACCCAGGGTCTGATCTCTTTCCATGAAGAGGGGCTTCCTAACATCCAACCTAACCCTCCCCTGGCAGCTTCAGGCCCTGCCCTCTCATCCTGCCACTGGTTGCCTTGGAGAAGAGCCCAGTGCCCACCTGACTACAACCTCCCATAAGGGAGTTGGAGAGAGGGAGGTCCCCCGTGAATCTCCTTTCTCCAGGCTCAACACTCCCAACTCCCTTAGCCTTTCCTAATCGGTCTTTCCCTCCAGTCCCTCCCCCAGCCTCATTGCTCCTCTGGACCTGCTGCAGCCCCTCAATCTCTTTCTTGAAGTGAGGGGCCCAGCACTACCCCAGTACTCAAGGGGAGGCCTCCCCAATGCCCAGCACAGGGGGGAGTCCTAGTACTAGTCCTGCTGGCCACACTATTGCTGATTCAAGCTGGGATGCCATTGGCCTTCCAGGCCACCTGGTCACCTTGCTGGCTCCTGTTCAACCACTTATCACCCAGTACTGCCAGGTACCTCTCCAGCCACTCATCCCTCAGTTTGTAGCTGCAAAGGGTGGCCAAAGTGCAGGACTCTGCCTGTGATCCTGTTAAACCTCATCTCATTGGCCTCTGCCCACTGACCCAGCCTGTCCAGATGTCTCTGCAGCATCTTCCTCCCCTCCAGCAGATCAACACTATCCCTGCAACTTGCTGTCATCCACGAATTTACAGCAGCACCACATGAAACCTTATTATCACCCCAGAGACCTAACAGTTCCCCGGGCTATGGTGCACATCCCGTTTGCCATTTGGACTACAACTGGACAGAAGAAGCAGCCTTGGAAGTCATCACATGAGCAACAGCAGGCATCAAACAAAGATTTGAGCACAAGGGCAAAGGGAAGGAGCCCAGAGGAAGTCATCAAGCAGTTTAGGTAGCAGAAGGGCACCTTCACGGTTTAACTGACTCATAACAACAACCTGAGGAGCTCTGGGAGTTTTCCATGATTCCCAAACAAACACAGTAGTAAATGTTATGAATCTGCTGATCTGTGACGCAGCAGCTCAATTGCTCGTGACAGGAACTTGAGAAACAGCTGTTCAACCCCTCAAAAACTTTTCAATATGATTTTAACAGTTATCTGGGTTTTGTTGGAACTTCAGACCAGCAGCATTCCAATCTCTGGGGAATCCAGACATTGGCCACAACAAAGAGGAACCATGAAAAATTTGGGTTTAGGGTAGTTAGTCAGGAAGGAAAAGAGCCAGAACACCGCAGACTCCCTTCCTTTCCAGGGAAAACCAGTAGAAAGGGCTTCTTTCACTGGTGGTTTCCCAGTTGCAAAGCACTGACAGTACAGGCTCCTTTGTTCCTGACCCACAGGAACCCTGCCCGACCCAACGTGTGGGTCAGGAGAGCAGGGAGGGCTTTGTGAGCACCAGGGCTGACACCACAGCCGAGCTCTTGGTCAGTGGAGGACAGGCCAACAGAGCACGAACGGCAGTGGCACACACGCTGCTTCGCTAATGTTTAACTGTAAAAGTCAGTCACCCACCCTGCCTGGAAGGAGAATCCAGGGGGAGCAAAGCGATGCCCTCCTGCATCAATCCTGAGCCACAGAACTGAACAGCAGAACTGAACATGAGGACTAACATCAGGCCACAGCCATGTCTGAACTAAGGAAAAGCCTCATCTTACACCAGGAAGAGTAAGAGGAAAGAAATGGAGAGATCCTGACCACAGCCAAGACCAGAATAGTGGCAGAGCTGCCTGATTTTCACACTGAGGTCACAGACTCAAACCAACCACGTTCTGTAT
Source organism: Rhinopomastus cyanomelas (assembly GCA_013400115.1). Taxonomy (NCBI): domain Eukaryota; kingdom Metazoa; phylum Chordata; class Aves; order Bucerotiformes; family Rhinopomastidae; genus Rhinopomastus; species Rhinopomastus cyanomelas. The sequence continues at coordinate 285,744 of VXBP01004249.1, forward strand.
GAGAAAACCATCGACTTTCAACCAAAGGCAGGCAGAAGAAGTGAGAATTCAGCTACAGGTTTTCAAAAAGCAGGTGTGTGTCTGCCCTCTGGACTGTCCTCATGGGCTCTTTGAGGTTCCAAACCCTCCTATGCACACTTCTCACTTTGTGAGGATCTATAGTCAGCTAAGTATCAGGAACCACAGAACCCTAGCATGGCCAGGGTTGGAAGGGACCTTAGATCATCCAGTTTCAACCCCCACTGCAGAGGCAGAAACACCTTCACTGGATCAGGTTACTCAGGGCTCCAGCCAGCTTGGCCTTCAACACTGCCAGAGATGGGGCAGCCACAACTTCCTTGGGCAACCTGTTCCAGCATCTCAGCACCCTCACAGCAAAGAACTTGTTCCTCATCTCCAACCTCAATCTCCCCTCTTCAAGTCTGGAACCCTTTCCCGTTGTCCTCTCATTACCACCTGTGTCAAAAGCCCTCTCCCAGCTTTTCTGTAGCCCACTTTAGAGATTGGAAAGCTGCTCTAAGTTCACCTGGGAGCCTCCTCTTCTCCAGACTGAACAACCACAACTTGCTCAGCCTGTCCTCATAGGGGAGGTGCTCCAGCCCTCTGATCATTGTAGTTCTCCTCTGGACACCTTCCAGGACTCTGTGTCCTTCTGATGTTGGGGGCTCCAGAACTGGACACAGGATTCCAGTTGGAGGGGTCTCACCAGTGCAGAGGAGGAGGGGAGAATCCCCTCCCTCAGCTGACTGTCACTGGTAAGTTTCATGCAGCCCAGGACATGCTAGGTTGGCTTTCTGGGCTGCCAGCACACACTGATGGCTCCTGGAAAACATCTGCTCCACCACCCTCCCTAAGTCCTTCTCAGGGCTGTCCCCAATCCTTTCTCCTCCCAGTCTGTATCTGTGCATAGGATTGCCTCGACCCAGGGGCAGACCCTTGTGCCTGCCCTTGCTGAACTCCAAGCAGTTTGCACAGCCCAGTTCTCCAGCCCCTCAAGCTCCCTCTGGATGGCCTCCTTTCCCTCCAGGGTGCTGACTTCACCACAGAGTTTGGTGTCAGCAAACTGACTGAGGGGGCATTCAATTATCCCCGACTTCACCCCAGCCAGCCCAAGTCCAGCAAAAACAGCTGTGCAAGGACATTCTTCCCCACAGCTCATTCCTTCATGATCAACATCTCAGCTGTTTCAAGTGTTTCCCACACAATATGGGGTAAAGGAAAGTCTGCCTCACAGAAGGAACAGTGAGATGCAGAGCTCTGTCTCCTTTTAAATCTCAATAAATATTTGAAGCCATCAAGTAGAGATCAAAACTGTGTTGCTTGAAGATACAGAGTACTTTCTGTGCTCTACAGTTAATTGTTTTAAATAACAGCAGTGGTTCGTAATTGCTCACTGCAGTCACTTCTTGAAACAAGGATTTCAAAACCCTGAGAGCCAATCCATCCCATTAACTTCAGGGACACAAAGCAGGAAGGAGCCTCTGCTCTGCGCCCTCTTTTCCACCAACATTTTTAAGACATGAGAAACGATTACAGGAGTTCTAAGGTGATTAATGCAGCAATGATTCAGGTAATCCTGAAGCAGTTTGGAAATCAGTATTTGGTAACTGTCCCCCTGTCCTGGGCACTGGGGAGGCCTCCCCTTGAGTACTGGGGTAGTGCTGGGCCCCTCACTTCAAGAAAGAGATTGAGGGGCTGCAGCAGGTCCAGAGGAGCAGCGAGGCTGGGGAAGAGACTGGAGGGAAAGGCTGATGAGAGGCTGAGGTGTTTAGCCTGGAGAAGAGGAGACTCATGGGGGACCTTCTCCCTCTCTACAACTCTCTTAAGGGAGGTTGTAGTCAGCTGGAGGTCAAGCTCTTCCTCCCAGGCAATCAGCACCAGGATGAGAGGCCAGGGTCTGAAGCTTTGAGGGGAGGGATAGGTTGGATGTTAGGAAGCTCTTCCTCACAGAAAGGGTGATCAGACCTTGGAATGCTCAGGGCAGTGGTGGAGTTCCCATCCCTGGAGGTGTTGAAGGACAGCCTGGCTGCGGCCTTTAGTGTCCTGGTCTGGCCGCTCGGGTGCTGTTAGGTCCTCCAGCTGAGCTGGATGAGCTTAGAGGGCTTTTCCAGCCTCATTCTGGGATCCTGTGATTCTGTGGTTTGTTTTTACATAAAATATCTCCTCGCTGGCAAACAGCACTATCCCACCCATTTGTCACATGAGCCAGGAGGAGATGAGGCAGTTTATCCCAGAAACAGCACAACTTCACAGCAAACAGGAGCAGAAATCCAACAGTTTGCTTTAGCTGTTAGCAAAGAACTCTTGCTTCAACTGCTGAGCTACATCAGAGCACTTCTGAACATCAGATAAGCTCTGCTGCTTGCAACAGGCACTCTGAGTCGCACTGGCCAGAATGTTTTTTGATTCCCTACCACAAAGAATCAGGTTACTACAAGGAAGCACAGCAGAACTGGATGAGTAACTGGCCAGACAAAGCGACCTCAGCATTGTAACACCCCCACCCCAGTCACCTCCTCAGTTCTGGACAGGTTTCACCTTGTTTCAGCACAACTTAAGCAGCCCCAAAATGTGTTTTCACTTGGGGTCAGACACATCAGGGTGTGAAACACAGAAGAGAAACAGCCAGAGCAAAGATAATCCCTGGATAATGCTGATTTCCAATCCAGCCTCAACAAATTTCCGTCTCTGAAGCACAGGAACCCCAAGAACCTCTTTGTACACAAAACAAAGCTCCCCAGAATATTCTCAGTGTTACTTCCTCCTGGTGTTAAAGAAAACTGCATTGGACCCTCACCTCAGTGTCCCAAGAGTCTTGAAGGATGGAATTCCTGGTGCTGCGCTTGGTCTGGGACACATGGTCCTCATCTTCAGCGCCATTGCGCCTCCGCTTCCTGCAGAAAGGTCAGGGAGAAGGGAGAAAAAAGAAGGATATTCTCAGTTCTGTGAGAATGCTGGGTTGTTCTCTGCAGGCACCTCCACCAAAACAGCAGGAAAACTAGGTAAATGGAATGAAATAGAGCTAAATTCCTGATCTGCTGTGCACTTCCACAGCTTCTTGTTAGCTGGACTTGAGGTCCTACAACTTTGGCCACAGTAACACCCTGCAGCTACAGACTGGAGGAGGAGGGGCTGGAGAGCAGACTGGCAGAACTGGGTGATAAATCACTGAAGGGGAGCCAGCAGGGTGCCCAGGTGGCCCACAAAGCCAAAGGCATCCTGGCTTGGATCAGCAATAGTGTGGCCAGCAGTCTATAGACCTCATTCTCCCCCTGTGCTGGGCACTGGGGAGGCCTTCCCTTGAGTACTGGGGGCAGTGCTGGGCCCCTCAGTTAAAGAGAGAGATTGAAAGGCTGCAGTGGGTCCAAATTAGCATCGAAGCTGGGGAAGGGACTACAGGGAAAGGCTGAGGGAGCTGGGGGTGTTGAGCCTAGAGAAGACTCGAGGGGGATCTTCTCCCTGTCTACAACTCCCTGAAGGGAGGTTGCAGTCAGGTGGGGCTTGGGCTCTTCTCCCCGGCAACCAGCACCAGGATGAGAGGGCAGAGCCTGTTGTTGCCAGGGAAGAGTCACACTGGATGTTAGGAAGCCCTTCATCATAGAAAGGGTGATCAGACACTGGAATGGACTGCCCAGGGCAGTGGGGTGTTGAACACCTCCCTGGAGGTGTTGAAGGACAGCCTGGCTGAGGCCCTGAGTGCCCCGGTCTGGCTGATGGGGTGATGTTAGGTCCTGGTCTGGTCTGGATGAGCTCAGAGGGCTTTTCCAGCCTCAATTTTTCTGGAATTCCGCTCCTCACAAAGCAGCCAGGTTGATGTTTTCACACCAGTTTAACAACAGCTGTCATTAACTGCAGTGCATCTCTCATCTGACAATCCTCAGCCTCCTAACTGCTCTCAAGACTCAGAGACATCTACAAATAATGCTGGGACTCTGAATTACTCTGGAGAGGCTGATGAAAGCACCCAGGATGGAAGAGTGGCAGCAACCACACATTCAATCAGCACTCAGCTATGCTCCTCTTGCTCACATGAGGCTCCACTTAGCCCCTGCAATGACTTTCTGTCATCTCTCCACTCTGACAGCTTTTACAACTGACTCGCACTCCTGAGCAACTTTATTCTCCTTTCAAAATGAAGTTTTCTCAGAAACTACCTCATGGGAGGCAGACTTTTCCCTGTTTCTGATGTGTTGCCACCCTCCTATGACATCAGAGATCCTTTGCAGCAACTGATCCACCATAGCAACCAGGAATCCTTGCATCGACCCAATTTTAACACTACTGCACTAAATGATAATAAATCGTAACACACAAACATAGCCTTGGTGCTCTGGGTACTATCCAGAGTATCAACTGGAGCTGGTTTAGTGCCTTGAGATTAATTATACAAGTGAGTCAGAGCAGGCTCCAGCAACATATTTATAACTGAAGCTCTTCTGACCGCCCAGCTCTGCAGCAGACTCACTGCTGGTGTTTGCTCCACGCCCATAGAGCAGAAGCTGCCTCATTGCTCCCCCATCCCCGGGATGCCCAGAACTCCCTCAACCGTTGTCCATCCTCTCCAAGAGGAGCCATCCCTCACCAACTCCGCGACTGCACTGCCTATACATCCATCCTTAACACCTCCAGCCTGGCTTGTATCACCACCATTGTGGCCAGCAGAAGGAAGGAGGCGATACCCTATACTGGGAACTGGGGAGGCCTCCCCTCGAGGGGCAGTTTGGGGCCCTCGACACAAAAAAGGCCTTGAAGTGCTGGAATGGGCAACAAAGTTGGTGAAGGGTATGAAGAAGAAGGAGCGGCTGAGGGAGCTGGGGTCGGCTGGTCTAAATAAAAGGAGGCTCCTGCTTCCCCACCGACCCCGCATCCTGCGTCTGGGCAGGACCTTCCTCCTCCTGTTCCCCACCACCCGGACAACAGCCGCCTCCAGACATCTTTTGAATCCTCCACATATGCTCCATCTTGCGAACGCAGCCAACCGCCGCTCCCCAGCACCCTTTATCGCTCCCCACCACCCAGTCCAACCCTTCCGAGAGCACCAGGGGCCGCTCCCACCGTCCCCCCCGCGCTCGCAGCTCCCAGCACCTCGCTTCAGACAACGGCCTGTAGGTCCCTGTCAGCCAACCCACTCCGCTCCTCACCCCAGCCCCACAAACCCCTCTCCAGGCTGTCTCCCCTGAGCGAAAAGGACGGGACCGAGGCCTCATCCCCCACCTCAGCCCATTCCCCACCCCCTTCTCTCCGCTCAGGCCTCATCCTCCACCTTTGTCTCGCTCCTCGCTCGCTCGGCAGCGGCTGCCGACAGCTCATGACGGACTGGGAGGGTATCTCCGAGGCTGGGCGAGAGGCCCCGGTGCAGCCCGGCCTAGTGCGACCCGGTCCGGTCAAGCCTGGCCCGCTGCGGCCTGGTCCGGCCCGCTCCGCTCCGCCCCGCCGCAACCACAGCAACCACTGCTTCCGGCGTCACCGCCCTTTGCGCACGCGCGGCACCCCCTCCCCCTCCACCAGCGCGCAAGCAATGCCCGCCCCCTCTTCACGCGTCACAGGGCTGTGCCGTCTGAGGCCCCCAACCCCCGCAGTGCGGGTGGCCGCGGCTGTGCCTGACGGAAAGGCGGCCCAGGGAGGGAGGTGTGGCGCTGCTATGGCCGCGGTGTCACCGGAGCTGCAGCTCTGCCCGTACTGCGGCCGCCCCTTCAAGCGGCTCCGCAGCCACCTCCCGCACTGCAAGGCCGCGCCGAGAAAGGCGCCGAGCTCAAACCCCACCAGCACCCCCCCAGGCCTCACTGCCCCCACCCCAGGCCCTATCGGAGCCTCAGGCCTAGGCCCGGGCCCCAGGGGCAGAGGGAAGAGCCCCAAGCAGTCCCCCGGGTGTAACGCGGCGCAGGGGCTGCCCGGTGCGGGGCCCCCCAGGGAGGGGAAAAAGGCTGCATGCAAGGAGGGCGGAGAGGCCGGGCCTCCCTCTCAGCCCCCCGGACCCGGCGCTGAGCGGAGGGGGTCACCCAGCGAAGAGGACGTGGCCAGGTGCCTGGATCTGCATCCCGAGGAGGTGAAGGATGTTTCCCAACAGCTGAATGCAGGGGTGCAAATAGTCATCGAGAAGCACCGCGCCAAGGTAATCAGGGAGAAGAGCTACTCCAGGAGCCACAGGTCACCTGTGGAAGGGCTGGCTGCGGGCAGAGCCGGTTCTGGCCTTGACACAGCCCATGCTGAACCAAAGGAGGGAAAAGCTGAAGCAGTAACCCCAAAAACAGACAAATGCGGCCTTGGAGTTGTGGAGAAGGCGTCTGCAAGCTCACAGGAAGGAGGAAAAGGCAGCAGTTTAAAGGCAATAAATGCCCCTGTTTGTGGTGATTCCCTCAAATCTGGCTGCAGGAGTAACCCTGGTGACCTCGGTCAGCAGGAGACAACAGACAAAGCTGTGACAGATGAGAACCGGATGAACCTAGAGGCTGGTGTGGAATACAGAGCTCCTCTTTCTGCTTTGCATACCAAGAACCTCCATCTGTCAGTGACGGAGGGTTTCAGAGGTTACAAAGAAGGGACATCCAAAAATGACCTAATGAGCACACAAAAGCTTCACAAGAGCAAGAAGCAGATGGCTGCAGTTTCTGAGCCCCCGGTGAATGCAAGGGGGGACGTGAAGCTGGCGCTGCATCAGCTCCCGCTCCACACCTCCACAAGCCAACCCATCTGGCCATCCCAGGCCACTGGCAGGATCCCGTCGGCAAGAGCCCTAGGCTTGGAGTGGTTTCCAGACTTGTACCCTAATTATCAGGGGCTGAGTGTATTTGCAGGGAAGCCTTTCCGGGAGGATGTGGGGATCACAACAAAGGCATCAAAGAGCGGTTTCACAGAGGAGCTACAAGGTAATGTGAGAGACAAAAGGCTCTGCTGCTCAGATTTACTGAGCTGTCTGGCTAAGCTGCTGAAGGGTCTGGAGAATAAATCTGATGAGGAGTGGTTGAAGGAGCTGGGGCTCTTTAGTTTGAAGAGGAGGAGAATGAGAGGAGACCTCATCGCCCTCTACAACTACCTGAAAGGAGGTTATGGAGAGGTTGGTGCTGGCTTCTTCTCACAAGCAATTAGCAGCAGAACCAGAGGGATTGGGTTCAGACTACAACAGGAGAGGGTTAGGCTGGACAGGAGGAACAATTTGTTCACAGAAAGAGTGGTCAGGCCCTGGAACAGAATGCCCAGGGAGGGGGTTGAGTCCCCATCTCTGGAAGTGTTTAGAGATCGTTTAGATCTGGTGCTGAGGGATCTGGTTTAAGGGTGAACTTTGTAGAGTAGGATTGATGTCTAGGTGATCCTGCTGTGTCATGGGGATTGAACTAGATGATCTTTCGAGGTCGCTTCCAATCCCTAATGATTCTGTGATGGTTGGACTTGATGATCATAAGGGTCATTTACAACCAGAGTGATTCTATGAGAGGTGGGCTGAGCCCATCCAGGAAGGAGCCCAGGAGGTTTAACTGTCCAATCCTCCTGAAAACCCATGAGTTTACATTTTTATTGAGGTGTAAGATGGGACCTTGTACATAGGAAGGAAGCACCTCACTGGGCAGGAAAGATCAGAGAATCCTAGCATGGTGAGGGGTAGAGAGGACCTTAAATATCACCCAGTTCCAACCCACTGCAGAGGCAGGAACACCTTCACTAGATCAGGTTACTCAGGGCTCCAGCTAGCTTGGCCTTCAACACTGCCAGAGATGGGGCAGCCACAACTTCCTTGGGCAACCTGTTCCAGCATCTCAGCACCCTCACAGCAAAGAACTTGTTCCTCATCTCCAACCTCAGTGTCCTTCAAGTCTGGAACCCTTTCCCGTTGTCCTCTCATTACCACCTGTGTCAAAAGCCCTCTCCCAGCTTTTCTGTAGCCCACTTTAGAGATTGGAAAGCTGCTCTAAGTTCACCTGGGAGCCTCCTCTTCTCCAGACTGAACAACCACATCTTGCTCAGCCTGTCCTCATAGGGGGGTTCTCATTGCAGTTGCTCTCCTCTGGTCTCACCCTTCCTGAGTGGTCAGTCCTCAACTGAGGTAACTTACAGTCTCCTCAGAGCCCAGCAGCTCTGTGCTCCCCACCCAGTGCTCTCACTCTCACCTTTGACAGGTCCCCTCTCAGAGCAGCGGCTGATGGACGTAAGGCTGGGGCAGCTGCCTGCATGGCTGAGCACCCGTGACTTCTCTCCCCAGGGACTGCTTGGGGGAGCACAGAAAGGTGAGGCTGAGCTCCTGCCTCTTGGGGAAGAATGAGAAATGTGGTCAGCAGGACCAGGGCAGGGATCATCCCCTTTGGACTAGGCACTGGGGAGGCCTCAGCTCAAGTACTGGGGTCAGTTCTGGGTCCCTCATGCCCAGGAAAACATGGAGGAGCTGGAGTGGGTCCAGAGAAGGAGCAGCTGGGGTGGGGCGGGGCATGGGTTAACTGGAGAAAAGAAGGTTCAAGGGAGACCTTTTCTATCTTGACAGCTCCCTGAACTTCAGGAAGTAGGAACCAGGTGGCGGTCAGTCTCTTATCCTTAGGAACAAGCAAGAAAAAGAGAGGAATCAGCCTCAGATTGCAGGGGAGGTTTGAGATTGGCTGTTAGGAACAATTTCTGACCCACAGGGGTTCTACATGCCTGGTCCAGCCTGCCCAGGGCAGTGGTAGGGAGTCCCCATCCCTGGAGGGGTTGCAAAGCTGTAGGAATGTAAGGTGAGGGACAGGGTTTAGTGGGGCTCTGGCAGTGCTTGGGGAGAACAGATGAACTCTCTGACCTCAGAGGTCAACCCAAACAACCCTGTGCCTTACCACATTTACCTGATTGCAGCCTGGTGTGAGCAACCAGTCTGGATCCTCTGCACATGATCTCGTCCTTGTTCCAACAGCCTGGAGCAGTTACTACGACAAATACATCAACGTGAAGAGGGGAGGACCTGCAGGGATCTCCATGCTACTGGCTGGGTACTGCCTTCTCAGCTATGGCTGGAACTATCAGCACATCAGTAAGATTTCCTTTGGGATCACCCTCATTTCCCCCTTCTGCAGCAGGCAGAAAGTCCCTGCCATTGGCGTTAAATTCCTGTTAGTTCAAACAATTTAAATTCTTCACAGTTAAGGCTCAGCCTAGAGCTCAGAGAAAACTGTTCTGACCCTGAAGAGGAATTTAGCTGATGCTGCTGGTGATAACAGTTGCTGATTCACAGCTGCTCCTTGGAGAACACCAGGAATGCTCAGGAGCACTTAAACACATCCCAGAGCCAGACACCACAGAATCCCTGAATGATTGAGGCTGGAAAAGCCCTCTGAGCTCATCCACCCCAGACCAGCAACACCAGGGCAGTAAGGGCCACAGCCAGGCTGTTCTTCAACACCACCACAGATGGGGACTCCACCACAGCCCTGGGCAGTCCATTCCAGTGTGTGATCCCCCTTTCTGTGAGGAAGGGCTTCCTAGCATCCAACCTAACCCTCCCCTCAAAGCTTCAGGCCCTACCCACTCATCCTGGCACTGGTTGCCTAGGAGAAGAGCCCGAGCCCAACCCCACCTGACTACAACCTCCCTTAAGAGTGTTGTAGAGAGGGAGAAGGTCCCTCATGAGTCGCCTTTTCTCCAGGCTCAACACCCCCAGCTCCCTCAGCACTACCCTCATCAGCCTTTCCATCCAGTCCCTTCCCCAGCCTTGTTGGTCCTCTGGACCTGCTGCAGCCCCTCAATCTCTTTCTTGAAGTGAGGGGCCCAGCACTACCCTCAGTACTCAAGGGGAGGCCTCCCCAGTGCCCAGCACAGGAGGACAATCACATCCCCATTGCTGCGCCCAGCTCCCGTCTCACCCCCTGCAGTGCTCATAACTGACACAGGGTTTACTGGTGGTTGTGTGATTTCCCCAGCAGGACTTTGCAACAGAGGAGGCTGCAGTCAGGCTCCTGCTCACTGCTGCTGGGCACAGACCTGGACTAACCCTGCTCTCTCTGTTTCCCCCAATTTTCTCCCTAGAGCACCACCGCTGGCGCACGTACCACTGAAGAAGTGTCTGTGTTGCTTCTCCAAGGCAGGAGCCTTGGAGGTTGGTGCAGAAGTTCTCAGGAGCAGTGGCCCAACAGGGATTCACATCAGCAGAAGTTCATTTACCATCCGGGAAATGGCATCACAGGGCTGATTTTCCTGTGGACTGGGAGGTGACACCCACAGGAACAGCCTGTGGTCACTGCTCTGTTCAGCACAGAAAGGGAAGCAGCAGGAGTCTCCCTTCGGGGCTCTGTTAGCACCAAAGCTCCTGCAGCCCGCAGAACCCCAGATCTCTCACTTAGGGCCTCAGACACAGGATAACACCTCAACCTAGGCTGATAATAGGGATTAATTAACCTGTAAATGGAGTGTGTAGCAGTAGGTTTGTGATGGCTCCTGGCAGGGTGAGCTTTGGCCACAATTACCCTTCGCTTGAAGCAAAGGCTGTGCCCCACACATCCCAGCTTCTGCTTAGCCCAGCAGCCATGGGGTTTGCTACTAAGCAGCAGGAGAAAAGGTGGTCCCCAGTGCCACCCCATTAACTCTGGTGGCACTGGACAGGCTGTGAGGGAAGGACCTTTGCAAAGGCATTAAAGCAGCAGCGCTCAAGAGCACGTCGCCCTATTTCTGGAGGAAGCAGATCTATTGGATTAGCTGTTGTGCCCAAAGGGCAAACCCCTGTCTGCATCAGACAGAACGAGGACAGTTAACGCCAGTGCTCGTCGGAGCCTGCCATGGCCAGACACATCTGGAGAGAGGCCAGGCACGGTGCAGGCATAAAAGATCAAACAGAAGCCAAGATGGAAGTAAAACGCCTTCGGTTCTCTTTATTTAAAGAGGGGCTTTCAACCAGAAACTCCCTCCTGCCAGTAATAAAACCCTCTGTGTTTTCCTTCCTGCTTGGTGCTGTCTGTCCTCACACGCAGCCCCTCCCTAGGGCATCAAACCCAGAAGGGAGCTGGTCCCACACCACTTCAAACCTGAGATTGCTCTGGCTTCCCCCATCACGGGGAGCCCACTGAGGTTTTGAGAGTCCTGAGTTTTCTGCTGCTTGTGCAAAGGGCTGAGCAAACCCAACAGGCTTTTCTAGTCCTGCTGCTGCTGCTTCAGCTGCTGCCTCCATGGTGCTTCACCGTGTCCTCCTGGCACCTAGCAGAGTGTTCCCATACTTCCTCGTTCGCCGGCAGAAACAAGGGGTGGGACAACCTTCCCCACAGACCAAACGTAGCAGAAACTGCCCAGGCTGGGCTGGATGGGACAAACCAAGGTGCCCTGGCAGCACCCAGGCTTAGGCCAAGGCACAGTGACACTGGGTGGGTGCCAGGGACACCTTCCCATAGACAGGAGGTGGCATCAGGCTCTTGCTTGAGGCAAGAATGAGGGGGATGTGGGTGCTGAGGGGTGGGAGAGGCTCTTTGGGGTCCCCAGTCTAGTGTTGCACCCACTGAACTTGGCAAGGAGGGAGCACTGGGACGCCTTGTGGACCTCATACTGGTGTAGGAAACCACAGCCATCCTGGTATCTTGTCCCCATCAACAACCCCAAAGGGCACCATAAGCCTGGCATGGACCAGTACCCATCATCACAGCCTGCTGTACCCCAAACGCCTGCTACCCCAACTCCCTGGGCTATGCCAGCAGCAGTTTTGCAGCACTCACTGGGTGCTCAGGGCTGAGTCCTCCAGGCACTGCCAGGGTCTGGTTGCGCCAGAGGTCTTCAGCCACAGAGATGATGGACTCAGAGCAGCATTAGCATTTGGGGTCAAAACCCTCCAGTCCTATGGCTGTGGAAAAAACTGGGATGAACGTGGGCTGTTGACAGAGCAAAAAGGGACCCATCTAGCCCCCTGATGTCACCAGGGTGACGTTGAGCTGGAGTTGATCATCCTTGGAGGGAGAAGTCAGCCCCCACTGCCAGCAACCCCCCACTGCCAGCAACCCCCCACAAGGCTGTGCCAAGAGCATCCATGAGGGATCAGCATCCAAAGCCAGTCCAGCCTCAGGCAGGAGCCCAGGAAGGAGCAGGACAAGAAGCACCCAAGGACTGTGGTGCAGCAAGAACAAGGAGCACCACCAAGGAGAACCCCAACACCTCTCGCACTGCATCACCCTCCAGGGGTGCCACAGAGCCTTTTTCTCTCCATCCCTGGGAAGGGCAGGGGCTGAGCTTCTCACTGCTGCTCCACATCAGCCTCCAAGTCAAATCTGATCTCCTCCACAATAGCCACCAGCTCCTGCATCTCTCCAGCACCACCAAGCAGGGAACATGACTGGAGGGGCTGGCAGTGGAGCTGCTAGGGGCTGCCAAGGGACCACAAGGCTCTGCAGGTCACTGTAGCCAAGCTGAGCTCCAACAGCATCCAAAAACCTTCTTCCTCCTCCCCTGACCACAGCAGGGGAGGGGGCAGCTCCTTTTAGAGATTGCCTGGTGCCATAGCTCAGCTGGGGGAGCTCAACCCTATTGCACCCCCACCTCTGATTTTCCTCCAGCCCCAGTTCTGGGGCACAGCTGACATCTCCCTCAGAGCATCACTAGGGGCTGCTGGGGCTGGGTTATCTCCCACCCCTTTACCCAGAGCCACAAACATGGCCCCAGTGCTTGAACTGAACCCTTGGCCACTAAGAAGTGGATCTCCTGTGGGTTTTGTTGTACCCCAAATGCTTTGAGCATCCTGAGCCCTATTCCCTTAGTACCCCATAGGACAGATCCACATCCCCAGGTCCCCTCAGGTCCCACTCCACACCGTGAGGAGAAGCCCCTTGGTTCCATACTGTGGGTTTAGGGTTCTGCCAATACTCCAGACACAGGCACAGTGCCCCACTGCATCTCTGGAGCATCCCCAGGAGAGCCTGTACAGCCCTCAGCTTTGACCTCATGCTCATCCCCAGCAGCAACGGGACCTGCCACATCAGGGATGGAGACCTGCTCCCATTCTGTCACTAGAGATAAAGGCACTGGACCAGTGCCTGCCAGAGCACCCTGCCTGCCAGTGCTGGGGCACAGGGTGCTGAGCACCTACCTGGCACCCCCTCCTCCATATCCCACTGAGATCCCACCCCATGCTGTGGCGGGGATCACAGCCATACTGATGTCACACCCCACTAGCCCAGAACCCATTGCACTAGCCCAGTACAGGGTGACCCACAGTGTACCAGGGCCACTATAGTGCCCCCCTGGGAGCTCAGGCAGCCCCTTTAGGTTTTCTGCCCCATCAGCTCACGGCACCACGGTGTTGCCAAGCGGGAGCCTGGAGCTGACAGGAGTCACAAAGATCCCCATCACCCTGTGATGCTCAAAGGCGGCTGCTGCTGGGGCACCCCAGGGCCTCTCTCCTCCCCACAGCATCAGCAAAGACCCTGGAGCAGGGCTGAGGGGCTCAGGATGGGGCTGCAAACCCCAGTGCCCAGCCCCACTGCTTTATCAGAGCATCCTAAAGGGATGAGAGGAGTTTGGGCCCCCCAGGCAGCCTGGTGATCCCCCTCTTCATGGATACATCAGCTCAGAGGATGCTCAGAGCAGGGACAGGGGGCAGAGGCAGCTCCGGTGAGCTCAGAGCCACCCGCTGCAGCTGCTGTTGTTCTCTCCACCCCGGACAATAGCCCAATGTCCCACAGCATGGGGCGTTGTGTGGGGCCTGGCACACGCACAGCACCCCATTGTGTCCCCACTGCAGCACAGCACTGCCCGCTGCCACCAGTTTTACTGGGGACAACCTCCAGGAGGACAGAAGCACCCAGCCCCTCCTCAGGGACAGGAGATCCTGGAGGCATCAGATGTTGGGAGGGACCAGGAGGTGGTGGGAAGGGCCAGGAAACGTTGCAAGGGACTAGGAGATACTGATGGGACCAGAAGAGGCTGGGAGGACTACACTCCCCCCCAGATCACAGCGGGGCTCCGGGGCTGCTTTGCCCAGCTCCAACAGTGGGTCTGGGGAGGGCATGCAGTACCCTCCTCATCACACCAGGGTCAGCCAGGGCCGTGACATCCCCAGAGATCCCCCAGCATTGGCCCCCATCCCGTGGGAGCAGGGACAGCCATTGCTGCCCCATCCATCCCCAGGACTGGCAGAGAGGGGGGCAAAGTAGCATCTTGGCAGCAGCAGCAGCTCCTGGCAGCATTCAGCCTGGCTGCAGGGTCCCAGCCCGGAGCCAGATCCGGGCAGCAGGATCTCAGCCGCTTCCTCCCGCCACAGGCAGCCCCCTGTGATGGGCACAGAACAACGGTGCCACCACAGGTTTGCCGGGCACCGGCTGGGTGCCAGCAGGCAAGGCTCCAGCTTGGGGGCTGGGGACAAGTCAGGGATAGAGAAATCCAGCTCCTGTTTGGGGTCTCAACCCCGAGGAACCAGGACACCGCTGTCACTACCAGTTCCTTTTATTCCTTGTGCATACACGGTATAAAACCATCCTCTTGCCCCACCCCCGCCCCCTTTGGGGTCGGCACTGCCCAGCCAAACCAGTCCCCACCCATGGTGGGTCCCAGTTGCTCCTCCTGTGGGGACAGACCCACCTTCCCACCTTTAGCATCACCATCATCCTGTGCCATGGGGCATCCCAGACCCCCACCCCGGGTGGTTTGTAGGGTCAAACATCTGGGATGGACTCATCCCTCTGTGGGATGGAGAGCGAGACCCCACCGTGGGTGGGGGCTGTAGGCTCAGTCCTGAAAAAACCCCAGGGAGTTGGAGACTCCTGCTGCCCCGGGAGCTGCTCTAGAGCCAAGTCCTTCCTCATGGGAAACCTCCCCTGTGTTAAAACCAGAAAATGAGAGTAAAGAAAGTTAAGTACAAACCAGGGAGCTGTAAAAACCATAGAGGAGGGAGGGGGGAAATAATAGAGACATCACTAAAGGGGCTAAACCTTCCAAGCCTCAGCTCATTCGATCCTATATTGCTTTACACGGGCAGAGGGGGGGTGGAAAAACAAGGGGGAAAGAGCTAATATCCAAAGTCCAACAGAAAGAACCAAAATCGAGTCTGTTTTCCCCTCGTGGGATGTGCTGGAGCTCTCTGTGGGGCCGAGAGGCACCGGGGTTGCCCCAACCCCAAGAGCAGAGCTTGGTCCTGCTGCAGCACTTCTGCCGTCGGGCAGGGAGAGGGGATGGGTGAGGAACTGGGTGTTGACCGGTGCCACCCGCTGCAGCACCGGGCTGTGCTCAGCCCCGAGTCCAAGAGCCACAAACGGAGCAGCAGAAGCCAGGGCCCTGCCGCCGCCCTTTTATACCCTGATCTCATCATCGTCTTCATCAGCAAATGAGAACTCCTTGTCAGGGCGTCTCGGGGGGCCACCCCGCTGGCTCAGGGGGATGGGTCTGCGCTCATCCGGCCCCGGGGTGCAGCCAGACACCAAACTGCTGTCCCTGGGGCAGTGGCCACTGGTGCCGCGGGAGGGGCTCTGGCTCATGGCTGGGGAACTGGGATGGGGAGCCTCCTCCTCCTCCTCCTCACGGCTTTCCTCCGCATCAGGGTCATCATCCTGCTCCCACTGCTCCTTATCCATGATGCTCAGCACATCCCCGAGCATCGAGGGCCCCAGGTCGATGTGGAAGGACATGATGGACTCGGCGTGCTTCATGCCCACCCCGCTCTTGGCCACCAGCACCGGCAGCTCCGTGATGTCCCCGAAGTCGCGTTCGTCCGCCCCGGGGCTCAACGGCCCCGCGGCCGCCCCATTGGGCCGTTGTTGCTGCTGCTGCTGTTCTTCAGGGCTCAGCTCCTCAGGGAGCTTCTTGACGGGGCTGGACGAGAGGCTCTTGGGCAGCTGCCCCGCGGCGCTCCTGTCCACCTCCTTCTCGTTGAGCTGCGGCAGCGAGACAGCGTTCTTGACGAAGAGCGCCGAGTCCCGCAGCGAGCCCAGCATGTCGCGCCGCTCGCCCCGCGTCACTGACTGCGACCGCTTGCTGCTGCGGAAGCGCCGTGACAGCAGGCTGGGTTTGGAGGCTCCTCCGGGCTCCTCACCCATCTCCGGCCCAGCTTCCCCAGCTTTAGTGGTGAGGAAGGAGGTGTCCCCGAAGGCGTCCCCCGCGCGCCCCACGTGCATAGTGTGGCGGAAGTCCCCCAGTGGGGCACTGATCATCTCGGCCGTCAGATCAACCCGCGAGCGGCGCTTGGAGTGGGTAGAGTTGGACACCAGTTGCTTGAGGATCGGCATCGCCACGGCTGGGCTGGGGTGGCCAACAGGGCCCCCGCAACGGTCCTGTGAAATTGGGGTTCCAGTGGCGTCACCAATGGGTCAGTCCTGAGGGAGAGAAGAGAGGGATGTGGTTGGGGGTTGAGAATGTGGGTTCATACGCTCAGGGAATGGGTTGGGTTGGAAGGGACTGCAAGGATCATCTAGCTCCATGGAGAGGGACATACGTGACCCCATAGCCACCACTAGCTCCAATCCCTCAACAACAGCCTCACACAGGGTCTCCAGACATCATTAAGCTCCCCTAAATGAGTCAATCCCTGACCCCATCCATGGAGCAGATGGGCTGAAGAACCTCCAAGAGCAGAACCTGAGCACTGAGGTGCTGCAGGGTGATTCCCAACCCATGGGAAGGGACATAAAGGGGTGTTAAAGGACCAGCCATCAACTTCCCACACAATCCCATCCCTCCAGAGCAGGACACAGCGACACTCAGCCCCAGGGAGCCACACGTCAAGATGATGCCTGGGATATCCTTTATATCCCAGAAGATGCCTGGGATAAATGGGGTTTTTAATGGGAAGAGCAGTGGGGGAGCAGAGGAGTTGGAAACAGGCAGCAGGGAGTGTGTGGGGGGAGCACTGAGCCCCCCTAGCTTCACCTTCATACTTGGCAGGATGGGAAGAGGGAATAGGAGGGGAATGAGGGAATGCAGCTTCACCCCAACCCCTGGGCACCCCAAACCTCTCCCTGCTATGCCCACCACAGCTGGCACTGCCCACCCTCCCCAGCNGTAACTGTCCGGGACATGGAAGCGGATGTTCCTCCTTCCCATGGCCATCTCAGGGCTACTGGCTGACCCACCCAGCCCAGTGGCCAGAACCATGCAGAGGGGGACAAGGACAGGGACCACGTCAGCACAGCCCTGGAGCCAGGCTGCCCCAGGTGGTCCCAGGGGAGGAAAGGCTGGTGGCCACCCACTTCCTCCCTTTGGACACTGCTGCAGCCTCGTGACAAACACCCCACAGTGAGCTCTAGGGTGGAGGACACAGCCCCCCTCCTCCCCATTGCCCACCCGATCCCAAGGTGCCACTGAATGGCTCTGCGGGATTGAGCTCCAAAGAGTGGTGACAGTGGCACCATGCCAGCAGAACCCAGTCCCAGAGCCACTCGGCTGGGGGGGCTGCAGTGTCTGCCTCACAGCTCCAAGCAGAGTGAGGGGAGGGGTCCCACCCCAAACCTGCCCTGTGACGCCTCTCTGTCCATCCCCCAACCACAGCAGTGGGGCCTCAGGCAGGTCCCGTGCAGGCGGGACGGACTCTGAACCCCTCAAGGGTGCAAAGTCCCAATGCCCAGCCCTCCCTCTCACAGATCCCATGCAGGTCCAGCCAGCGTGGGCACAACTGGTGGCCCAGCATCGAGACCATCCAACCCCATAGGAGCTGGGGAAGGGATGGAACAGCCTCAAACCAGGACCAGAGAGGGGGTCTTCCCCCTCCTCACCCTATAAGAGCAGCCATTCCCCTCGCACACCAGTGGACTTCCTCCAGCCTTTGGGTTTACATCAAGGGAACGCTGCCGACGAGTTCCCCGCGGGGCCAGGCAACTGTGCTGCTGATTTAGGCCATCTGGGAACCGGCCCTCCCTTCTATTTAGATTTCGGGGCCAAGTTCGGTGTCTGCGAGAAACTTTGCAAAGGGGCCGGGCTGGGAGGATGAGGAGCGTCCCGGGAACAGCGGCAGCAGCTCCCCATCAGCCTCCCAGAATCCCAAACATCCCCCCTTGACCTATTAAATATTTTGAGAGTGGCCAAAATCCTCCCTCCTTGTGCCGCTCAGCGCTTCCACCCCAGCTCGTGGTGGGGCTGTCTGCGGGGTAATGGGGCACAGAGCCCGTTTCTCCTCGGGCAAAGGACAGAGGATCCCGTGACGGTCCCACTGCTGGGATTTTCACAAAGAAAATCAGGCCAGGGCAGCTTCAGCGTCGCTGCTTCTCCAGGGAAAAGCTGCTCCGTAACCTGAGAGACCCCATGGGCAGCAGGGCAGGCTGGCAGCGGTGCCCGGCTCAGGGCACCGAGCCCACAGCATGGGCTCGTCCCAGCAGGGGATGAGATGGCACTGGGGTGTGTGGAGTGAGGACAAGAGAGATAAAGTGAACCAGCACCGCGTGAGTTGCTCTCTAGCACTTTGGGACTGTTTCAAGGAATCTCAGACTGGTTTGGGGGTGGGAGGGAGCTCAGAGCTCACCCAGTGCCAACCCCCTGCCAAGGGAAGGGACACCTCTCACCAGACCAGGGTACCCAGAGCCCCATCCAACCTGGCCTTGGACACTGCCAGGGATGGAGCAGCCACAGCCTCCCTGGGCAGCCTGTTCCAGTGCCTCATAGCGAGGAATTTCTTCCTAAAATCCAACCTAAATCTCCCCTCTTTTAGTTTCCCCAGCAAGTGGGTGGCAGCTCACAGGAGATCAGGGTCCTACAGCCAGCAGGGAGAGTGGGATAGACCCTATATGAAGGGAAGGCAGTGGGGACAGTCTCCATCCTGTCCCAGTCACCACCCATGGAAACTGGAGGCACAAGGAGCTTAAAGAAAGGAGCCAATGAACTGGTGATCCCACACATCCAGCCCCAACCTTGTCCCGCTCCTGGACTGGGAGAGCTGGAGTCACCGATACCTCAAAAACAGTCTCACCAGCCCGGCCGGCTCCAAATGAGCTTCCCTGTGCAGAGTACCCCAGGGTCATCCCTGCAGCCCAGACATCACAGAGGATCTTAAACCCTCCACACCCGACTAGGTACTGGGACAGGGGCTGAGCCGGACTGGCCGGACCCCCCAGCTCAGCTCCCTGGGGCCAGGGAGGACTGGGTGGCTGCTCAGCCCCAATTTGTGGGGCTCTGCCCTTAGGGGATGCGGCTGGGTCGGCCCTTTGAAGTTGCTACCTGGCAGACTGGGACAGGAGACAGGGCACAGTCACCCCCCCCCCTCCGCCATGAGACCAGCCCCTTGGCACACCCTCGCGTCGAGATCCCAGTCCTGCCTGGGTGCTGGGGTCACTGGGATGGGCACCCCAGTGACTGCCTGCTGCCTCTCCAGTGCTGGCAACAGCTCTAGTCCTGTCTCTGGCACTGGGAGCAGACTGAAAGGGAGGAAACCCCCCAAGAATCATGAGGACAGTTGGTGGGAGGTGAAACTCGGTGGTCACCAGGGTTACCAGCACCCAGTCAGCACCCAACTGGTGCAACTCACCCCATCAGCAGGGCAGAGCTCCCTGAGGGGCTGCCAGACCTATTCCTGGCAGGACACGCTGGAACACGCACAAGGGCCATAAATCCTCCTGCTATGGGGCCAACAACCAGCTCTCCGGACTCCGCAGGGGATGTTTGCAGCAAGGAGGGGGGGAAAAGGTTATCTCCAGGCTGCCCCCATCCCGCACGGCAACGGGGTCTGGCAGGGTTTCCACAGGATACCGGGACCAAACAGACCCTGCGACCTCCAGCAGGCTCTGGATTCCTGTGGTTTCGCTGGGGTGAACGGGAAGTAAACAGGGCAGCCTTCCCACAGCTTGGACACAGCACCCTACCTGATGGGTAGGGGTCCCAGCAGCCCGTAAGTGGCCAACCCCACAATGGGGGGCCCCACAATGGCAGCGGCTGTTTGTGCTCACCACAAAAAACCCTGAACAAAGGGAACCAGACGGCCACGGTCAGCACAACAGGCAGCCAGCAGCCTGTGGGGCTGCTAGACGGGCTGTTCAGAGACCCCCAGAATGGGGTCAGGTTATGGGGGGGTGGTCAAGGCAGCTTTTTCCACCCAACAGCCAAGACCGCTGGTGCCAGAGTCCTTCCAAGAGGTTTCCAACCCTGACTTGTTTACCCCAGGACAGCCAGAGAGCCCCGTTGAGGGTTGTGGGGTGCAGAGAAGGTTGTAGGATGCAGAGAAGGTCATTCCTGTCGCCTGGTGCCTCAGTTTCCCCCGCAGATCTCTAATGACCCCTTGGGAACAGCTTTCCAGATCTATAGGTTCGGCACTCGGAAACATCTATAACCTCTCCCGGGGTCACGCCAGGGCGGGGAGGGCTGAGCGGGCCCCCCCCCCACGAGCTGCTGCTACCCACCAGCAACCCCTCCACCTCCTATTTTTGGGGGCCAATAGAGCCAGCCAAGCACCCAAGCTTGCCCAGTTCCTTGGGGAACCCATGGGTGCTGGCGTGTGCTCACCAAGGAGGGTGAGTAGTGCAACAGGGTGGGGTGCAGTGGTGGGGAGAGGGGTTTGGGGAGCGCTGACCCCCAGGAGGAAGAACTGCAGGGCGTGGATTTTGGGCGACCCTGACTCAGCACCCTCCTGGCCCGGCCCAGGGGTGCTGCTGGACCCACTCCAGCACGGCCAGGACTAGCTTTTCCGAGTAGGATCGCGGGGGACCACCGCCCTGGCCGTGGCTACTGCCGGTTCCGCGCACCGCGACCACCTTCCCCTCCACTCCAAACCCCACGTCCGCCCCGTCGGGGGTCCCCAGAAGGAGCCGAAGCAGGTTATCCCACACTGAGCAAACGCGGTTTGGTCGCCCCTTAAGCCCTTCGCCTTCCCCATCCCCACTACAGCCCGACGAGAGAATCTGTGAGGGGGTGTTGTCCCCACTTCCCGCCACCCTCAGCCCGTTACCGGCAGCGCGGCAGCCCCGGGGACCCCGCCCGCCTTCGGACAATACCCCCGACGGGTTCTCCCCGCTCCGAGCCGGGCTGAACCGAGCCGAACAGGGCTGACTCGAAGCCCAGGGTACCCCGGACCCCCTACTCAAGCAGCCCCTCCAGTACCTGCGCGTCCGGGCCGCCCCGCCGCCGCCGCCGCTCCATGGCCGGGCCCCACTGCCCCCCCCAACGCCGCGGGGATGATGTCATCGCCCCGCCCTGGCCAATGGCATGGCGCTACGTCACGGGGCTGCCCCACACCCTCCATTCAAACCCAATGGGGCGGGGTTGGGGGGGGCTACCCTCGGTCCGGGTGTGGCCCCACCCGGGGGGTCCGCTCGAGTGGGATTGTCCCGAGTGGGGTCCACGAGCCCGCCTTGTTGGGTGGTTGCTGAAGGGATCCGATGAGGTGCGGGGGGGGTGGTTGTTCTTGAGTCCCTTCCCCCGGAGGGGGTCCTACGTCCCTTCCCGAGTAGGGGTCCCATGTCCCTTCCCGAGTGGAGTGGGGATGTGGGTCCCGAGTGAGGTCAAAGCGGGACTAGCTGCGTCCCCGGCAGACTGGAGTGGAGTTGGTGAGAGGGTGTGACCGACTCTGGCTAATTAAGGGGAATTAAGAGCCGAATGGAGCCGGCGGGGCCAGGCGGGGTAGCCCCAGTGGCCCTGATCCGTCCGTGACTGTGACACTGGCGGAGCTGCCGCACTCACACTTCCCCAACTCCACCCATCCAACCCCAGCCGGTTCTATCCCCCTCATGGTGGGACATCCCTCCAGGCCGTGTGGTGTTTGAGTGCCCCTTGGCCACCTGGCTGGGAGGGGAGAGTGAGGCTATTGTGGCCACCGGGGCCAGCCCAGCGCTGGCCGCGGGCTGAAAGGGAAAGTGCGGGGATTAAGCAGGGAAAGAAAGGGCTGGGAGAGCCGAGACGATCCCGACTCAGTCGCAGGCAGCGACTCCTGAGTCTCCTGGAGCCACTGGTGCCAGTGACAGGAGCTGGGCTGCAGGAGGTGGTGAGTGAGGTGCCAAGGTACCCCCGCTGTGCCCCACATGGGGCGCAGGGTGAAGGGGGTGAAGGTGTCTCATGTCACCAGTGCTCCACTGGGCAGCACTGGGAGCTTTGTTGGCTCTTTTGGTGCCAATAGTTCCCTCCATGGAAAGGGCAGGAGGTCACTCACGGCATCAACAGGGGGGCAGTGGGAACGAAGATGGCACCGTGGAGACGCTGGGCTTGGCATTGCCATCTCCATTTGGTGTCTGGCACCTCCCAATCGTCACTGGTCCCTCAGGTCACCCCAGTGCCCACTTCCAGACCCCATTTGTCCAGCTGGTTTTATTTCCCTTGCTCTACTTTCCCACAAACCGGAGCAGGGGGCAAAGCCTGGTGCCCACCGCTGAGCCAAGGGTACCACTGCCAGCTACTGCTGGGTTGTGGGTGTGGTGAGGAAGAAGAGGACAATTCACTGGAGCATCCCTTGCCCACCCCCCCACTGCTGATGGATGGGAGGTTGGGTGGCAACGTTGCAGTGCCGCTCACCTCACCTGGCACCATCACGGGCACACGGTACCCGCTGAGACAGCCTGGTCAGGAGGGATCAGCGTCAAGAGCTGCCAGGGAAGAGCAGGAACCCACCCGAGGAGAAAAATCAGGGAGCCCCAGGCTGCAAGTGGCCCTCGGGGTGATGCTGGCAGCGCTGTCCAGGGGTGCTGGGCATCTCGGGAGTGAGGCGGGGTGGTGGGATGCTTCCCACCCCCCACCCCACGCCTGACCCCGTCCCTGGGTCCTTTTCTCTGGCTTCTCGGCAGCTTTTGAAAGCAGAGAACAAAAAAGAGAGAAGAAAAGAGGAGGCTTGAAAAGCAGCTTGAAAAGCAGGGCAGGGAGGAGAGTTTCCCGGCAGCCTCATCCCCTCCTCCTGCTGCCAGCGCCTGCCAGCTCGGGCTGCCTCCTAGATGCTGCCCAGTGAGGCCAGTGCTTTCTCTCTGGTCCCAACACACCCCAGAATGCCAGGGATGGGGCACTGCCCATCACAGCCCACCCTAAATCCCTCCAGTTCACCCTACATCACTCCAACCCACCCCAAATCCCTCTAGCCCACCCCAAATACCTCCAGTCTACCTCAAATCCCTCCAACTCACCCCACATCCTTCCAGCCACCCCATATCCCTCCAGTCTACTCCAAGTCTCTCCAGCCACCCCAAGCCCCTCCAGCTCATCACAAATCCCTCCAGCCCATCCCAAATTCTTCCAGCCAACCCAAATCCCTCCAGCCACCCCACCTCGTTGCTCAGGGGTGCTCTGGGTGACTGACACTACCCGGGCAGAGCTGAACTCAGCGCTGGCACCAGGGGCACCCATGGGTGCTTGGGTGAGCGCCAGGCCAAGCCATGTGCAGGTCGGAGCCTGCAGCCACCCAGAGCCTTTCCTACCTGGAACGTTCCCCTCTGCACTGGGAACAGGCTCACACATTCCGCTGCCTGCCCGGGCACCCAGCTCCCTCCTTGCTCCAGCGCAGATGGGAACCCCCTGCCCTGGCACAGCGAGGGCACAGGGATCCCTCTGTCTGGGATGATGGCACCCACTGCCATGGGACAGGGTGCACAGACCTGGGACTGTCCTCTCCAGCGCTCTGCTCTCCTCTGCTGCCTTCCCCTCCTCTTCCCTGCTCTGAGCATCACAGCCTGGCACCGCGGCAGGGCCTGGGGCACTGGGGCTCAGAAGGATGCGCCCAGTCCCGTCTGGGTGGCAGGACGAGCTGTCCTTGTCCCCAAGGCAAAGGGAAAGGTGGGGACGCTGGGTTCAGCCCCAGGGGCTGGCAGGGAACGGGGGAAATCTGGAGGGATGCAGGTGCCAGGGTCCAACCCACTGTGGCACTTCCCTTTGCCCACTCCTTATCTAATCTCAACCTGCAGAACAAACTGGTGGTGCCCAACTCCTCCAGCACCACCCCAGGAAGAAGGAAAAGGAACACCTGGGTATCCAGAATTTTATGAGTTGCAAGCCCATTTGGGGCACAGAAAGAGCTCTCTTGGCATCAATGGGGTGTGAGTGGGCACCGCCTGGCACTGCCCCATCCCACCTAGTAAAGTCTGGGGGTGCAGCTGCTCCTCTTTGTCCCCCGCCCAGGGCTTCTGTGCTGATAAGGAAGCAGTGCCCTGTCCTTGGGGGAACCACAAGGCGCTGCTGAGCAGCCACCAGGACAGATGTCAAGGCCAGTTGGGTGCCCGCAGGCTGACGGCTGCTCCCTGTGCTCGGCTGTGGCTCAGGGTGGCCTTGGCAACTGGCAGCAGTGGGGCTGGGCACAGACAGTAGCCTAGGGGAAGCTGAGGTGGAAGACTGGCGTCTGGGTGGAGAAGGTGGCCTCTCGCCCAGAGAAACTGAGGCATTTGCTGGCACTCAGCCCTCCTCTGTGCCCGCTCTGCTCCATGAAGCTCCTGGGTTGTCCCGAGGAGGTTCCTTGGGAGCTGCTGATGCATCCTTCAGCTGTGGGGAACCACAGCAGACAGAGCTCACTGCTGCCACAGGGCACTGGGCACTCTGGCCACAGCCGTGCCAGCAGCTCCTGACACAGCACCTTCACCCCCTGGCACAGCACTGTCACCCCTTGGCACAGCACCATCATCCTCTGGCACAGGTCCTACACCTCCTGACATAGCACCATCATCCTCTGGCACAGCACCAGCTCTAAACCCACTGCAGATGTTGCTGCACCCTCCAGCTTCTTCTCCTCATGGCCAGGATGAGATGGGTGAGCAGTGCCCAGGCTGTGCTGTGCCAGTAACAGGGCATGTGGCACAGGGGGCACAGGGAGACCCACACAGGGACCCTCTAGAACCCACATCCTGCTGCCCCCACACTGGGGGACACATTAAGGCATCACTTAGGTGCTTGTGGAGTCACTCTGCTCACAGGAGGGTGGCACAAACCCAGCCTGGCAGGGAGTACCAGCTCACCCCTGCTGTCTGACTGCCCAGACCTGCTCGGCCCCAGTATCTCCAGGTCCAGCCTAAGGGGGGTTGCATGAGTCAGCTGCCAGTCTTGTGCTCCTCCAGCCACAGGGCCGTGCCAAGGTGGTGATGGTGCTTCTGCCCCAGATGCCACCATGGGCAAGTGGGGGTGAACCTCCAGCTCCAACCCACCCCTAGATGCAAAACCCTCCCTCTGCCCACACTGGAGTGAGGGTCTGGGCACATCCCCTACAGCCTGGTCCTGGTAGCCCCTGGGAAGGGGAGCAGGTGCTGCTGAGTGACCCTCACAACCCACACCACCATCTTCTGCCAGAGAGGTGATAGGGAACCCAAACCACCCACCTCAACTGCCCAGTGCCATAGGGCTGACACCAGTGCAGACAGACAGACCATCCCGCTGACCCGCTGTGGGGTCACAGAGAGGCAACCCCCATCCTCAGGCTGTTTATTGGCACCTCCCCCGGCTCTGCCTGGGCACCGCGGTCCTGCCAGGCTGCTGCCTGGATCACCAGTAGGCACTGGGAGCGGGGTTGGGGGGGGTTGCTACCAGAGACCACCAGAAGAGCCCCAAAGACCACCCCTGTCACCCCATTGTGCTCCCAGGGCTCTGCACACAACCCCACTAACCCTCCCCACAGGAGCTCAGTGGGGTGACCCTACATCACCACGGGGTGCATAATTGGGGGGGAACATCAGCACCAGGTGCACCCCTGGGGTTCAAGTCTTAGGATCTCCTTTGGGGGGGGGTTGTGCTGGGCCAGGCACAAATAGGGGGGCATTCACTGTCCCCTGGGTTGCAGCTTCCCCCCCCCCCCATCTCAGGTGAGGAGTCTAGGGTTGGAGCAGGGGGTCCATGTCCAGAGGGTTTGAGCTCAGCAGAGATCCTCACCCCCGCTGCCCTTCGGGGTCTCTGTGTCACTGCCTGTCCCCAGATCCTGGGGGGAGCCATGAGCTGGCAGAGGGGTCGGGGTTTGGCACAACAAGACCCCCCCGAGCCCAGCTTGGCAGCACCCGGGGCAGGTGCTGGGGGTACAGTCCGGTGCCACCCCACTTCCCCTGAGCCCCTCTTCTCTGGACCCACGATGAGGGGGGTGTCCATGATGCAGATGCAGAAGAGCTTTGGGGGCCCCAGGGAAAGCTTTTGGGGTCCCATCCAGCAAAACCCCGGCAGTGGCACTGCTGCCATCCCCAGGGCTCTTCCTCCTCCTCCTCCTTTTAGCTTTTTTCTTAATTTCTTCCTGTTTTTCTTCATTTTTATCCCAATTCTTTATTCCCCACCCCACTCCTGGTTGGGGTTTCTTGTGGGGTGTCTGCAGGGTTTTCTCTCGTCGCTTCGGTTTCGATATCAAACAAAAGAAGAAAACCCAGCGATGGGAGCTCTGGAACCGGGTGCCAGGCTACTGGGAGGGCGGTAGAGGGTACCAGGTTGACTGGGGGGGTTGCCGGGGGTCTGTGGGGTGGGAGTCCTGCTGGCTTTAGGGCGGAAGAGGCTGCCTTGCTGTGTGGAGGAGCTGTTGGAGATCGGGGGGTGCTCGGGGTCCCCTGAGTCGCTCTCCGTGTAGCTGTAGGCTTGTGCCCGTGAGATGCCCTTCTGCTGCCGCCGCCACGAGTTGTAGTAGGTGGGGTCGCTGATGTAGTGGTTGACGAAGGAGTGGGCCTTCTGGTGCCCGGGGTCCACCTCGTACTCACTGTCACTACCCTAAAAACATAGGATGGGGGACGGTTGGCATCACTCCTCAACCCCCAAAACAGAAACAAGCCCTCCCACCGCTGTTTTAGGGCTGCTGGCTAAAAACTCCTGTAAGATTTTGTGGGGGGTGCAGCATCATGGGGTGGGGAGAGGGTTCTGCAAGAGGAAAATGTCCTACAAAAGGGTCGCAGGGCCCCAGGAGGGGGTCTCTCCGAGGTTGAGATGCTCCCCCCACTCCGCCGCCCTGTAGGGTTTGGGGCAGCCCAGCAGCCCCGCTGCGGGTAATTGGATTCAGCTTCCCCTGGCCCCGCACAAAGGGCCCTTTGAGGGCGGTGGGGAAGCTGCTCCAGCGCCAGCTCCTGCTGCTCCTCAAAAGCCACTCGAGCCCCCACTCAGGCAGAAGCGGCAGCTGAGGGGAGGGCGGAGGCAGCGATGGGGGAGAGGGCTGCTCCCCACTCGCGGACTCGGGGTCAGCCATAGGGACCCCCAAAACCTGACCCTAAGAGCTTCAGCCTCATTTCTTTTCTGATGCCACCCCACATCCCGCCTGGGGGTGATGATTCCATATCCCCCCCACCCCAACCCTGAGCTCTCGGCCCCAGGAGGTGCCCACAGCCCCACTCCTGCCCCACCCCCAGCTGCCCATTGCTCCAGGATGGGACAAAAGCACCATTTTATAGGGTTGGCAGAGCCATCCCTGTTGCCACCAGCGACTGGGCAGCTGGACAGTCCCCTGACCCCACTGCCCTCCAGTCCTTCATCCCCAGTGGCGCTGGGAGCCCCTGTGGTGCCATGGGATGGTGGCTGTGCCAGCCTGGATGCAGCTCTATACCCCAAAGTCACAGGGGATGCTGTGAGGAGAAGAGTGGGATCAGCACCCCTGTTGCCAAAGCAGCTTTGGGGAGGAGAGAGTGGGATCAGCATCGTTTTAAACCAAAGATGCTCCAGTGGCTGGTGCTCAGGGAGGGCACCCAGTGCCACCCACCCTATCCGGGTGCCCCTGACCCTGTGTGGGTAGCCCGATAGGGTCACCTGTGAGTCCGAGACCTCAGAGGGCTTCTCTGTGAGGCTGCTGCTCTCGGCCGGGATCAGGTCGTTGTACTTGGCCACATCCTCATCTGAGTAGTGCAGGCTGCCAGGGCTGGGGCGCGGTGGGGACCTCGGGGTGGAGTGGGTGCTCAGGAGCCGGGCCAGGTGGCTACTGACACAGCTGAGCCCTGAGTCACCAAAAACCTCTCCCCAAAAGTCCCTTTGCAGGGGTTCTTAGGGATTTTTCAGTTTTTTGGGATCCTGGGACATTGGGACTGGCCTATGGGGTAATGGGACTGGCCTGTGGGGTACTGGGACTGACCCATAGGGTACCAGGACCAGCCCATGGAGTATTGAGACCAACCCACAGGATATTTGGACCAGCTTGTGGGGTACTGGGACTGGTCCATGGGGTATTAAGACTGGCCTACAGGGTATCGGGAATGACCCATGGGGTACCAGGACCAGCCTACGGGGTACCAGGACCAATCCACAGGATACTGGGAACGGCTTGTAGGGTACTGGGACTGGCCCATGGGGTATTAAGACTGGCCCACGGGGTACCAGGAATGACCTATGGGGTACCAAGACTGGTCCAGGGGGTATTGGGACCAACCCATAGGGTACCAGGACAGGCCCACAGGGTATCTACCTACCGGGTGTAGATGCCATTCTTCCTGCAGAAGGAATTCTTGACCGAGAGGCGCCGGTTGTTGAGCTCCAGGGCAGGGAAGCTGCCCTCGTCCAGGCTCACCATCTCCCCATGGCTTAGGGCCGTCGCTTTGGGGCCGTTCCCTGTGGGGACTGGGTGCTTAGCAACCCTCCCTGAGCAGCTCAGTGTGGGGTTGGAGGCTAGACCCTACATAGCAGGGCTGGATCCTACGGGGGGGAGGGGGGGCTGAAACCTACAAAGGGATGGGGATTGCATCCTACAAAGGGAGGGGGGACTGGATCCTACACAGATGGGGGGGGGGCTGGATCCTACAAGGGATGAGGGGGTTGAATCCTGTAGACAGCTGGGATACAGAGGGATGTCCCAGGGAGGTTCTATCAATGGGGTCACCAAAGCCTGGGGACTTTGTGGGGTGCCCCAGCCTCATAGCCAAGGGTGCCTGCCTTGGCTCGTGCCCCACAGCCTCTGACTGCCGGCCTCCCGCTCTGTTTGCTCAGCCAGGAGAGTGGGATTTTCCCCACAATTTGAGCCCTTGATGCCGCTAAAGCAAACAGAGCCCTGTTTGAGTAATCCCTGACCTCAGGGCTGGCAGCAGAACAAGCGGGTTATTGACCCTACAGCTCCCAGCGCCTGACAGGGAGCTTCTGGTGTCTTTATAGGCTGGTGCTGGGTCCTCTGAAGGAGCTGTGCCCTGAAGCAGCATCCCACTGCCCCACATCAGACCCCAAAAGGAGGTTCCAGAGAGGTTCCTACAGGGTCAAGGCTCTGCATCCTGAAGATGGCACCTCAGAGGATCCCATCACCACCCAGCTGACACATCAGAGGGTCCCATCCCTGCCCAGTTGGCATCTCAGAGGGTCCCATCCCTGCCCAGCTGGCATCTATGGGATTCCATCACCACTCAGCTGGCACCTCAGAGGGTCCTAACACCTCAGAGGGTCCCATGTCCACCCAGCTAGCACCTCAGGGGTCCCCATCCCTACCGAGCTGGCACTTCGAGGGATCCTGGCACCTCAGGGGGTCCCATCCCCACCCAGATGGCACCTCGGGGGTCCCATGCCCACCCCATGCCTCACCCGTGTCCTTCTTGGCATACTTCTTGCTCTGCCCGCGGATGATGAGGACAAAGACGAGGAGGAGGATGAAGATGAGCCCCACCAGGGCGATGACCACCAGGAACCACCACTCCTCGTAGAACGGGTTGGTCCTCTGGGCTGGGGCACAGCAGGAGGGTGACAGGGGGATGGGGGAAACCAGTATGAGTAGAGGAAACCAGTATGGACTGGGGGAAAACACCAGTTTGGACAGGGGAAAATACCAGTATGGATGGATGGGAAAACAGCACTATAGATTGAGAAATCCAGTATGGATGGAGGGAAAACCAGTATGGATTGGAAAATTCAGTATGAATGAGGGGAAACCAGTGTGGATTGGGAGAAAACCAGTATGGATGGGGCAAACGAGTATTGATGAAGGAAAACCAGTATGTAAAGGGGAAACCAATATTGATAAGGAGGAAGGAATCCAGTAGGGTCAGAGGGAAGGAACCCATCAAAGTCAGGGGAAAGGAGCCCAGCAGGGTCAGGGGGAAGGAGGCCAGCACCAACCCTTTGAACAGCAACGCTGGGACACCCCAGCCAGCACAGGATGGGTGACCTCATCCCCTTGGCGACCCCCCCACCTGCTGCCCCATTGGCTACCTGACACGGAGGGAGAGGGAGTGCTGGGGGTCCCGTAGCCGTAGTCGTTGACAGCGATGACGCGGAAGTCGTAGCTGACCCCCTGCTTGAGGATGTCGATGCTGAAGGTGTAGGAGGTCACCTCCTTGGGGATGTCCTTGATGAGGATGTCCCAGAGCCCCTCATCTGCAAGAGAGGAGGGGGCTGCCACTGCCTCCGTGGGGGTCCCCATGGGGTGATGCTGAAGTCCCTCCCCGATGGGAATGGGGGAAGGGAAGAGCTCTGGTACCTGAAGGCCGGGCTTCGATGACATAACGGGTGATGGGACCCTGCCCAGGGTCCCCACTCGACCAGTGGATTGTGATTGCAGACCCATAGCGGGAGATGAAAGGTTCACCAGGGGGACCAGGGGCACCTGGAGATCCAGAGTAGAGCTGGAAGCACTGGGATCCAAACTGGTGTGTGACTACACCAGCACTGGTGGCACTGGGGGAGCTGCGCCCACTCCTCTCCTCCAGGAGCACCCCTGTGGGGTCCCTCCCTACCTTCCCCCGGCCCCGTGGTGATGTTGGCCTCGACGTCTGGTCCGTAGGTGAAGGTTTTGGCTCGGATCCGGAACCGGTAGGTGACCCCCTCGGCCAAGTCCTTCACCTTCATCCACAGCGGCGTGTTCCCCTTCACATCCACTGTCACGATCTTACTGACACCTGCGGGGACAGCGGCTGGGACGGGGCTTCACCAGAGCCCTCCCAGTTGCCCCCAGCTCCACCCTCCCCCAGTGCGCCCCGAGGTGCCCTCACCATCCACGGGCATGCAGGGCTCATAGACCAGCCGGTAGCCCTCGAGGACCCCGTTGGGCAGCGGCGGCGGCTCCCAGGACACGTTCACTGATGTAGTGGTCAGCTCGCTGAAGCGGATGGAGCCAGGAGCACTGGGGGCTAAGAGGGAATGGGGTGGCTGTGGTCAGCTCAGTGGTCCCAGCACCTCACCCTAATTCCACCCTAATGGGCTGGGATGCTCCTCATCACCATCTGACACCAACCCAGGGTCACCCCACCATGTCCCCATCCGTGTTGCATGGGGCTCAGGGACTGACTGTCCTGATGCCTTCTCCTGAGACCTTCATCCTTCTCAACCCTCAGCCAAGACCTTCATCTCCAAGACCATCCACCCAGCCACCCCATGAATCCCCTATGGGTGAGCTGGACCCATGGAGACACCTGCCAAGAGGGTCTGAGCTAAGGGATTGGGGTCTGAGCAAAAGGGGTCTGAGCTAAGGGGCTGGGGTCACAGCAAAGGGGTTGAGGGTTGGTTGTGCCCCAGGGTCAGCCATGCTTTGGGGTCAGCCATGTCGCGGGCCACACCTGCCTGCTGTGTCCTCCCCTTAACGGGGGTGCTGCGGGGCCCGTCCCCTGCTGCGTTGAAGGCGGCGACGCTGACCCAGTACTCCGTGTACCCCGTCAGGTTCTTGAGCTTCACCCCGGTGTCGGGCAGGAACAGCGTCTTCACCCGCACTGTCGCGTTCTGACGCTGGGCATCCCAGAAATGGACCTGCAAGAGGGACAAGAGTGGGATCAGGGACACCCCGGAGGGATTTAGGGACCATCTAAGCCCATCCTGCCCTTCCCTGAGCCAAACACTTCCCCCATCCCAAAAGTGAAGGACAGGAGCAGCCTCCCCTGCAGGGGAACTCCAAGCTGGGCTATGGAGGAGGGCATCAGGCATGACCCCCACACCCACTATTGAGGTGCCTAGAGCATGGGGCTGGGCTGGCCACCAGCATCCCAGCTCCATCCCAATCCAAACCCAGTGCCATCCAGAGCCAGTCCCAGCTTCATCCCAGTCCTAGATCCATCCCAGCCCCAGATCCATCTCAATTCAATCCTGTTTCCATCCCAATCCAAACTCCAGCCCAACCCCAGCTCCATCCAAGGACCAACGGCGCCCCCTGCTGTCCTCTGGCCGCCTGGCACCTACTTGGTACCTCCCTCGTAGCCCTTCCTCGACTGCACCCAGCATCTCCACCCTCAGGGGCACCCAGCATCGATTTCACAGGTCACCCAGTAAACCCCCCCCCACCGCCATCTCCCCATCCAGATCACCCAGCATCTCCTCTCCCATCATTCACCCTCTTCCCGCACCCAACACCCCACCCAGCACCCCCTAGATGAGCTCAGCCCCCACCATCTACCAAGGGCACCCCGTACTCTCTCAGAAAACCCCTCTCCCAGTGCTCCCAGTGTCCTCCTCCAACAGTGACAGTACCTTGTACCCCTGGATGTCCCCATTGCGGGTCTCAGCAGGGGGGTGCTCCCAGGTGACATCGAGCTGGGTGGCCGTGGCCGCCCGCACGGCCACCTTCTGTGGGGCACCGGTGGGCACTGCGCCGGTGGTGGGGACAGGACATCACAGCCCTGCCAGCACTGGGGAGGGAAAAGCCTCCCCAACCCCACACCTCAACGTCCCTGGGACCCCTCGGCTTGGCAGGGGGTACCAGGGATACTCACCCACCCAAAGCCCACCCACCCAGAGCGCCGGGGCAGAGGCAGTGCCAGGCGACTCACCCGCTTCACCCACAAAAACCTCCTTGGGGGGGCTGGGGGGCCCCTCGCCCACCGCGTTGTAGACGCTCATGCGGATCTCATAGCGCCGGTGCTTGCTCAGGTCTGTGGGGTGGGGGGCAAAGAGAGTCCCAGAGCTGGGGAGGAGCCCCCTCCACCCCTGGGGAACTCCTCACGGAGAGCAGAGGTGCCACTTCAGGCATCCTACTGGTCACCCCACAGTGAGGGGGGCACAAGGGGGTGGTAGAGGGGGCTGGCAGTGGTAGGGGGGAGCTGTGACTTACTGTCCAGTTCGTACTGGGTGAGGGACACCTCGCTGAGGTTGTGCACGGTGTAGGCAGCTGTGGGGGAGAGCAGGCACCCCATTAGTCCCACACGGGGTATAGGGTGAGCTCCCACCTCTGAGCACCCACCCCAGTATGGCCCAGGGGGTCCCCTGCAATGGTCCCATCACCCCAACCACCACCTCCAGGTGCCAACAGGGCTGTCACAGTGTTGAGGAGACTTTTCCATCCTCCATCCCCTTCCCATTAGTGGGATGAGTGGGTACTGGGGTCTGGGGAGTCGGGGTGTAGGGTTTCGAGGCTCTGCCCTTGTCAACTCACATCCCTGCTGTCCCTAAAGAGGTTGTGACCCCATGCCCTTCAGGGGATGTGACCCCATTCCCTTTAGGGTTTGAGGGTGGCAGCACAGCTGGACACACAGCAAGACATCCCACAGACATATTAGGTGCTATGGGGTCACCCATGCCATGGGGTCACCCATACTACAGGGTCATGGGGGCTGAGCCAGCACCACAGACCTGCTGGCCCCAGGGACCTGGTGATGGCTGCACCGGGCACAGCGTGACCCCAATACCAAGGGATGAGGCTGTAGGGCACAGGACACTGCCCTTCCCCATCCCACAACCCAGGTCACCCCACACCCTCCCCAGGCTCAGTGGGGTCAGGGACACTCACGGCTGAGCTCAGCCCATGGGGCACTGGGGCTGGCAATGCCCCGCAGGGCAAAGCCATCGGGCAGCAGCTCCCGGTACCGGAGGCGGAAGCCCAGCAGGATCCCATTGATCTTGTCCTCAGCTGGGGGCTGTGTAAGGGGACAGTGGGGGGCTGCTCAGACACCCCAGTGGGGTGAGGGGTTGATGGGGTCAGGGGGTGGTCTTGTGGCACCCCGCAAAGCAGAGAGGACAGTTACCTGCCAGTGGATCAGCACCGACGTGGTGGTGTGTGGGGTCACGGAGAGGATGGTAGGGGCTTCCTCAGGGGCTGTGGGGGAGAAGTGGGCATGGTGAGGGTCTAGGGGTGCCCAGGGCATGGAGGGGGTGCCCCCTCCCCTTGCCCCATCCCATGCTGACCCGCCTGCAGGGTGGTGAGCGACTCAGACTCCTCGCTGAACTCG
The DNA here is from genome assembly GCA_013400115.1 of Rhinopomastus cyanomelas. Classification (NCBI taxonomy): domain Eukaryota; kingdom Metazoa; phylum Chordata; class Aves; order Bucerotiformes; family Rhinopomastidae; genus Rhinopomastus; species Rhinopomastus cyanomelas. Next base: position 319,535 of record VXBP01004249.1, read on the forward strand.
CTGTCCCCGATGTCGTTGGTGGCCTTCACACGGAACTTGTAGGAGGTGAAGGGCTTCAGCCTGGGTTGGGGGTGACGGAGAGACCCACCGTGAGCCCCCCACCCACTCCCCAACCCACCCACAGGGCTTCCCATCACCCCCGGTGTGGGCTGTGGATGGGGAAACTGAGGCACGGGGGAAACCATGGGGGACTGGGGAGACCACGGGGAAACTGAGGCATGGGGGCAACTGAGACACGGGAGCACCCAGCCAAGACAGACCCTGTGGGCTCACCTGTCCACAGTGAAGGTGGTGGTGTTGCGGCTGACGGCGGTGCCATGGGGCACCCACTGGCCATGGGGCAGCTCACGGCTCTGCACCGTGTAGTAGCGGACAGGGGAGAGCCCATCGCTGCCCGGCTCCCAGCACAGCAGCACACTGCGGGCACCCACCTCCTCCTGCTGGGCCAGCGGCTTCCCGGGGGGCTGTGGGCGGGCTGCGAGAGGAGGGGGGCATTGTGGGCACACAGTGGGCACCCCGTGGGCACAGCATGAGGACCCTGTGCCACACCACAGGCACACAATGGGCACAGCTTGGGCACACTGTGTCACACTGTGGGCACAGCATGGGCACAGTGTGGGCAGCCCATGCACACAGTGCGGGGACAATGTGGGCACAGCATGGGCACCCTGTGGGACACTATGGGAACACAGTGGGCACAGCATGGCCACATCTCAGGCACACCGTGGGCACACCATGGGCACAGCATGGGGACAATGTGGGCACAGTGTGAGAACAATGTGCCACACCACAGGCACACAGTGGGCACAGCATGGGCACCCCGTGGGACACTATGGGAACACACTGGGCACAGCATGGGCACAGTGTTCCACAGCACGGGAACCCCACAGGCACAGTATGGGCACCCTATGGGCACCCCAAGGGCACAGCCTGAGACCACTGTGGGCAACCTATAGGCACAGTGTGAGCACCCTATGGGCACCCCATGGGTAGCCTATGAGCAGAATGTGGGCACCCCATGGGCACAGACTGGGCACCAAGTGGGCACCCCCAGCCATTTACTGAGACCTCCCAATCCATTACCTCTCTTCTCGGTGGTCACCACGAGGGCTTCTGCTGCCTCCCCCCAGCCCTTGCGGGTCCGGGCAGCAATGCGGAACAGGTAGGTGGCCTCGGGCTGGAGCCCAGTAGCCACAAACTGGCGGGCACTGGGCTCCAGTAGCTCTCCAGCAGCTGCGCCGGCACAGGTGCTGTTGAGGCAGTGGGTGACCTGGTACCCTGCAGGGAAGGGAGCGGGATGGTTGGAGGGGTCGGTAGAGGGGACCCCATCCTGAGCCACGCCATGCCCATAGCCAGTGTCCAGCATGGGCTGCCCTGTGGGCTACCTTCTGGGCAATGGGGTCTTGGGTGCTCAGGGGACCTCAGGGAGCTAGTCTTTGCCCCCTTGTGTGATTCCCGCTCCTACAGGCTCCCTGCTCTTACAGGATCCCTGATCCTATAGGCTCCCTGTCCCTACAGGTTCCCTGCCCTTATAGGATCCCTATTACTGTAAGTTCCCTGCTCTTAGAGGATCCCTGATCCTATAGGCTTCCTGTTCTTATAGGATCCCTGATCCTATAGGCTTCCTGTTCTTACAGGATCCCTGCTTTTACAGGATCCTGTTCCTATAAGAACCCTGCTCTTATAGGATCCCTATTACTATAAGCTCCCTGCTCTTATAGGATCCCAAATCCTATAGGCTCCCTGCTTTTATAGGATCCTGCTCCTATAAGCTCCCTGGTCTTATAGGATTCCTGATCCCTTAGGCTTCCTGTTCCTACAGGCTCCCTGCTCTTACAGGATCTGTGATTCTGTGATCCCTGATCCTATAGGCTTCCTGGTCTTTTAGGGTCCCTGCTCCCCCAGCAGCACATCCCGTGTTGCACCTACCCAGGATGACCCCGTTGGGGGCTGCGGGGGGCTGCCAGACCAGTCGCACCGAGGTGGTCCTCACTTCAGGAAAAAGGATCCCCACGGGGGGGCCAGGAACTGGACAGAAGAAAGAGAGGGGTCAGCAGGGAGCAGCCAGTGCCCACCCCCCCGGGGTCCTGGTCAGTGGGGACAGGGATCACCCCAGGGATTGGGGAAGGGGGGGAAAAAAGGATGGGGATGGGGAAGGGATGAGGATGGCAAAGCCGCACCCAGGGATGTCCCAGCCCACTGGGGTCCCTCTGCCCACCCAGTGCCATCACCCACCGTCGTCCAGCGTGCGCTCGAGCACAGGGGGCCGGCTGGGCACCCCATCGCCCATCCTGGTGAACGCCAGCACGTGGATCTCATACAGCTTGTACTTGCCCAGCCCGGCCAGCTGGGCACTGCGGGTGGCATTGCCCTCTGCCAGCCAGAGCTGGGCACGGGATCCCGAGTCCTTCTCCCTGAACATCACCTGCAACAGACCCCAAGTGATGAGGGGGGCAGTGCCCAGCCACTGGCACACCCCTGGGAGGGAGCAGCATGGCCAGGGCTGGCACTGATGGGCACCAAACCCTTGAGAAGTGGCACAGATGGGCACCAAACCCTTAGAGGGTGGCACAGATGGGCAATAAACTGTTGGGTGGCAGCACAGACAGGCACCAAACCCTTGGAGGTGTGGCACAGATGGGCACCAAACCCTTGGAGGTGTGGCACAGATGGGCACCAAACCCTTGGGGGTGGAACAGACAGGCAGCTGGCAGTGTGTAGGGTAGTTCCCTCAGGCAGTGCCACACTTCAGGGCTCTGTGGGGCCATGGGCAGCACTGCCAGCAGGCACAGCCCTGGCACTGGGGTCAGTGCTCACCTTGTAGCCCAGGATGAGGCCGTTGCAGTCCTCCTCGGGGATCTCACCCCAGCGGACCAGCAGGCTGCTGGAGCTGGTGGCCACTGCTGACACATTGCTGGGGCCAGAGGAGGGCACTGGGGGGAAGGGATGGGGCTGGGGTCAGCCACTGGGGTGGGTACCCGGCGCTGCGGGTGGGTACCCAGTGCTGTGGGGCAGGTGCCTGGCACTGTGGGGTGGGTACCCAGTGCTGTGGGGCAGGTGCCTGGCAGTATAGGGTGGGTTCCCAGTGCTGCAGGATGGATGTCTGGCACTATAGGGTCAAGCACTCGGTGCTGCAGGGTTGGTGCTCAGCACTGTATGGTGGGCATCTAGAACCATAGGGTGGTTGCCCAACACTGCGGGGCAGGTGCCCAGTGCTGTAGGGCAGAAGCTCAGCACTGTAAGGCAGACGCCTGGCACTTTGGGGTGGGTACCCAGCACAACACAGTGGGTGCTCAGCACTACAGGGTGGGTAGCCAGTGCAGTACAGTGGGTGCCTGACACTACTGGGTGGGTGCCTGGCACTGCGGGGTGGCTGCCCACCGGGTACTGAGTGTTGTGGGGTCAGACCCAGCACTGTGGGGTGAGTGCCCGGCTGTACCTGACTCGCGGGTGCGTCCCAGCACCGAGGGGCTCCACGGGCCCGACCCAATAGCATTGAAGGCCTGGAGCTGCACACGGTACTGGGTCCACTCCTGCAGGTCCTCGATGGTGAAGTCCCGCTGAACCCGGTCCCGGATCACCTGCACTGCTGGCTGTCCCCGTCCGTCTGAACGTGACCACCGGATCTTGTAGCCCACTGAGTCGGGGTTCCCGTTGTACTCCTGCTCCAGGAGGGGCTGCCTCCCCGGGGATGGGCATCGTCACCCTCCCAGCGATGGGCAGCAACACTGCCCCCAGGGATAGGCACTGCCATCCCCCCTAGACTGGCACCATCACCTCCATCCCAGCCCCATGCTCTCCCCTCGCCCCCTGCCCGTGGGTGCAGACCCCTGCTCACCATCCAGCGCAGCCACAGACTGGTCTCACTGGCTGTCCGAAGAGTGACGTTGACCGGGGCCACATCTGGGGGGGCTTGCAAGGTCTGGATCCTCCGTGAGGGCAAACTAGGGGGGCTAGTGCCCACGATGTTCACTTGGCGCATGCGGAAACTGGAGGGGAGAGAGAGGGTCATTGTTAGGGGGTTGTGGAGAGGGGGATGAGGGTTGGAGGGTGTCATGGAAGGAGGGGGTCATGGTCTTGCAGGGGAGTTAAGAGTCATGGAGAGGAAGGGATCATGGCGAGGAGGTCTTGAGAGGGAAGAGTCATGGAGGAGAGGGGTCAGTGGAGATGGGGGTCATGGACAGGGGGTTTCCTGGTGGGAGGGGAGGGTGAGGTGTGTGGGGATCAGATCATGGAGATGATTGTGGAGAGGGGGGATCATGGCATCATGGGGAGGATCATGCTGGGGTCATGATGGAAGGGGTCAGGGGTGATCATGGGGAAGGGGTCATGGACCCCCCTCGAGAGGGGCATAGTGCCACCGCCCTGCCCTCTCACCTGTAGTAGGTGTAGGGCTTGAGGTTGGGCACCTCCATGGAGCGGGCATCAGGCTCGTTGGCCAGCTGGTGGATCAGCCCCCACTCTTCAGCCTCCCCATTCTGGCCCATCTGTGGAGGGTGAGGATTGGGGTGAGCTGCACCCCTGCTGACCCCAGCACCCCCC
>VXBP01004249.1:333461-357828 GCA_013400115.1 Rhinopomastus cyanomelas
CAGTGAGGTGGGCGCCCGCGGCCACGGCAGGGACGCTGCTGCTGCGCAGGGCAGCCTCACACTCGTAGAAGCCACTGTGGGCCAGCGTGGGGCTAGTGATGGTCAGGCGCCGGCTGTAGTCGCTGATGCCACTGGTGACCGGTACCCCATCCTTCTTCCACGTGAGGTGCAGCTTCATCAGTGGCCTGGGTGGGGGGGGCCACATGGCCATTGATAGCCACCCCCTGGCACTTACAAACCCCAACACCACCTCCTCGTGCCAACCTACAGTGAGGAGACCCCCGACCCCGTGCCCACCCCATACTCGCCTGGCATTGGCCACACACTCCATGGTGACCTCGGAGGCACCGGCCACCACGCTGGTGTTCCGGGGCGGGATGATGATGGTAGGGGCGATGGGGTCAGCAGGGCCACCCACATCTGGGGACAAGGAAACCATAGGGACATTCGTCAGCACCCCGCTGGGTGCTGGGGGAGGTGGGGTAATGGAGTACCCGATGCCCTGCGCCCACTCTGCGGGTCCAGGAGTGGGATGGGCAGGTCCAATTCATCATGTCGGCACTGGGGGGCCACCACTGCTGTCCCTACAGCCTGTCCCTGCCAGGGGAGAGGCTGTAGCACCCTAAAGCACCACCACAGCCTGGCAGGGAGGAGGGAGCAGGGGAGTCCATAAAGCAGAATGATTGCAGCCATAAAACCCCGCCAGGCAGCGTGAAAGCTGCTGATGGGGCTGATCCTATAAACTAGGGTGTCCCCAGTGTTTATTGCACATCAGGGACAGCAAAAAGCAGGTTAATGGGGTGGGAGAGGATGGGGAACAGGGATAAACCCACCCCCAAACAGCAGTGGGGAAGGAGATGGGGTCAGAGAACCAGGACGGTCGATGCCACTTTGGGGGATCTTCCACGGGGTGGGATGCTGCCACCTCAATGGGGTCGGGGATACTTGGGTGGGTCCAAGGGGGTGACCCCAAGGGAGGAACCAACCCAGAGCAGTGGGGCAATTCAGGCAGGAGTGGGGCAGAGTGTCCCACAGCAAAGCTGGTCCTTATTGGGGTCACTCTGCCCCATATCCCAACCCCTTGCTGGGGGTCACTCTGCCCCACATCCCCACCCCTTACTGGGGTCACTCTGCCCCATCTCAACCCCTCAATGGGGTCACATTGGCCCACACCCCACCCCCTTACTGGGGTCACATTGCCCTGTATCCCAGCCCCTTACCAGGGTCACTCTGCCCCACATCCCAACCCTTCATGGGGGTCACTCTGTCCCATCCCAACCCCTCGCTGAGGTCACTTTGCCCAGCCCAGGAGATGGGAAGATGGGAAATGGACTGGGGGGCTCTGTCCATACATTTATCCCCCCCCACCCAGCACTGCCCAAAGCAGTGAAATAAAGGTTTGGGGGGGGGGGGGGCAGCAGAACCGCTGAGTCAGCAATTCCTGGAGCCTCCCCAAGATTTACTGCAAATTGAAGGGGTGGTAGGGGTCGGGGGTGGGCAGTGTCCCCCTGCCGGGCTTTGCACTCACTGGCCACAGTCAGGGTGATGGGCTGGCTGGTCTTGTTGTCCCCGTTCTTGTCGTTCACTGCCTGTACGTAGTACCGCCCCGCGTCTGGGGCCACCGTGGACAGGATGACCAGGGTGTTCTCCAGCGTGATGGCTCTGCGGGGTCACACAAGGAGGGGGATGGAGTGTGGGGCACAACACACCAGCCTGCTGGGACCTTCATTCCCCCAACCCAAGAAACATGGGATATAGGGTGGAGGTTACAACTCATCAGCCAGCCAAGACACCCACCCCACCAAAACATGTGGGATATAGGGTGGGGGTCCCACCCAAGACATGTGGGATATAGAGTGGGGATCACAAACACACCAGCTAGCTGGGACCCTCATCTTCCCCCCCACCAAGACACACGGGAGGCTTGAACCCACCAGTCAGCAGGGACCCTCATCCCCCTCACCCAAGACACATGGATATAGGGTGGGAGTCCCACCCAGGCCACATGGGATATAGGAGAGGGGTCACAACCCATCAGCCAGCTGAGACCCTCATCCCCCCTTGCCCAGTGCTCATTTAGGACAGGCATGACCCCTTATTTCCCCCTACCATCCCCAGAACAGACCTCCCACCCCACAGAGCAGGGTGGATGCTGCAGATTAACAGGGACTCAGCTATTTTTTTACTGTTTATTTTTTTTTCAGACGGATCTAATCTGCTGGAAACAGAAAATGGGTTGAGGAATAGATTTCCCCTTTTTTCTTCCAATGTTTTATCCCCATTAAAGAGGAGATAAAGGAGTTTTATCGCCTCCATCCTGCTTTGCAAATAGAAAGGAGACCCCTGTTCTGCTTCTCTATAATGGGGGTGACAAATTCAATTCCCTGGCTCGGTGACACTGGGGACCCACAAGACAGTGGGAAGATGTGTGGGGACACAGCTCTGCCCCTTTCACCCATGGTTGTAGGGAAAAAGGACTTTCCCTAATGATAAACAGGGATATTGAGCAGCCAAGTCTGTCCCTGGGTTTGGGGGCTCGAGGTGGCTCCTACAAATCCTATTGCAAAGAGGAGGGAAATGCAGCCCCCACCAGGTGCCAGGGGGATGCTGAGAGGGGATACTGGGGGAGATGCTGGAGGCTGGGGAGATGCTGGGGGAGAGAGGGGAGACGTTGATGCTGGGGAGAGATGGGGAGATGCTGAGGCTGGAGAGACAGGGAGATGCTGAGGTTGGGATGGGAGGAGGGGAAGCTGATGCTGGGGAGGGGGTAGATGCTGATACTGGGGACAGGAGGAGATGTTCAGCGGTGGTGGGAAGATGCAGATGCTGGGGTAGGGGGTATGCTGGGGGTACTCACATACGGCTGCTGGGGGAGATCTTCCTCCCATCCCGAAACCAGGTGACCTGGGGCTGGGGGAAGCTGGCGATGCGGGGGGCGCGGATGACAGCCGCTTCCCCGTGGGACACACTCTGCTGGGTCTCACTGTCCTCAAAGCTCCCCATGTCTGTGAAAAGGTGTGAGAAAACCATGTTAGGCCATGGGGAAGGGTCAGCAACACAACCTGGGGGATGGGCATAGGGTCCCTAGAGGGGGATGCAGGGGGTGCTCTCGGCTCCTCTCCTCAGCTAAGGTAGCTCAGACCCTACAAGGCTGCACTGAGACCATTTCCCTGCAGTTCTCAGAGCCCCCAGCCCCACCTGAGGGCTACCCCCACCCTAGAGTGGGTGCAACCACTGTAGAAGAGCTCAGGCTAGGGGTTGCTCCCCAGCCATCTCTCCCTGCCTGGAGCATCCTGGCATGACCTTGATGCTTCGGGGTACTCACTGCTCCCCATCCTGCCTGGGGCATCATCAGACTGAAGGAAGGAGCGGGAAGGGGGGGAATTTTTATTGCATTCCCTTAATTGCTGTAATTAACAGCAATGAGGAGTCTTCTCCTAATGACTTTGCCATTATCATCAGTTGTTAGTGCAGCTGTCTTATTAATCTGTCATTAGCGTTGTCCCCATCCATCACTGCTCCCCAGGAAGAGCTTTAAGGAGAAGGGATATGGGACAGCTCAGTGGGGTCACCCCAAGGGAAAGCATCCTCGGTATCAGGACATGCCCCTGCCCTGCTTAACCTCCCCTGTGCTACCTCTGCATCACCCCATGAGCTCTGCCCCATCCCTGCGCAGGGCTGATGGGGGTCTCTGGGTGGTCCCCCCTCTAAACTGGGTGTCTCCAGACAGTCCCCAGTCCAGCATGGCAGTGACTTACAGGCCACCTGCACCTCAGTCTGGCGCTGCAGCAGAGCTCCCATGCGGTTGCGGACGATGCAGCGGTAGAAGCCAGCGTGGGTCCGGTCCAGGGAGGTGATCATGTACCTGTGGGACAGAGAAACCACCTCAGAGTGGGACATGGGTTCACCTGGGAGAGTTCTGCAACCCTTCATTTTACTGGTGGGCATCACCCCCTGTGCTAAGCAGCAGCTCCCTGCCTGAGGAGCACCTGCTGGGGCTGTGCACAGGTTTACCTGGGCTCACACACAAGTAGTATGTTGAAGAGAAACCCCACAGGAGGTGCTCCCACCCCACAGCACGTGCGGCATGAACTGGTGGCCATGGCCTGCCCAGTGCTGGGCTGGCTGGTGGGAGGCACCAGCTAAGCAGCATCGAGCTGTGAGAGCGGAGGCGGCTGCGGGGGACCTGACAGCTGCAGTCCTGAGCCCACTGGGGTCTGCTGGGGTCACCCCCCCTCAGCCCTGCATCACCCTGATTAGCCAGGGCTGAGCTGCTTGGGCACCCCCAACCCCGGGTGACCAGCGAGAAGCTGATAAAGGAATGACTGCAGCTAGAGGGTCATTCATCACTCCAGGTCATCCATCACCACCCTGAGCGTTACCCAGGTCCCCAAGCCAGACATCCACTGATGTTAGGGGGTTGGAAGGGACATCTGGAGATCATCCAGTCCAACCCCCTCTGACAGAGCAGAATCCCCTGGAGCAGATCCCACGGGAACATCCAGGAGGCTTCTGCATCTCTCCAGAGCAGGAGACTCCACAACCTCTCTGGGCAGCCTGAGCCAGGGCTCTGGGACCTCACTGGGAAAAAGTTTTCCCTTCTGTTTAAATTGAACTGCCTGTGTCCCAGTTTGTGCCCAGTGCCCCTTGTCCTTTCCCTGGACACCCTTCCCATATTTACAACCATTAATGAGGTCACCCCTCGGTCTCCTCCAAGCTGAACAGCCTCAGCTCCCTCAGCCTTCCCTCATCAGGGAGATGCTCCCCTCCTTTCATCATCCTTGTGGCAAATTGGAGCAAGCAGAAGTGGCCACAAACCACAGGAGCTCCCGCTCCACCCGAGCAAGCAGCTCAGCAGTGCCCACGGGCACTGCCCTGGCAGGGTCATTGTGCCCAGCCCTGCTTGGCAGAGCTGGAGCCAGGACGGAGGGGCTGGCTGTGCTCCCAGTGCAGCTCTGGCTGCTGATGCTGCTGTTTCAGGGGTTTGTTTGCACAGACAGAGGTTAACAGGGCATCATCTGCAGGGAAAGAGAGCTTCTGAGGCCAGAGGTGACCTCCTGAGCTTCACAGAAAACGTGCTGACGGCAAGGAGCAGCGGGCACCGGGCTCCGGCGGGCAGCGGCTGAGCCACGGGGTCAGGATGGGGGCTCCGGGGCCAGAAGCCACATGCCAGGGGAATGGAGGGTTTGCAGAAGGAAGGCTGCGGTGCCGGGGTGATCTGACAGATGGATGGGCTGCACGTCAGGAACGACATCTCCCTGTCCATCAATCCATCCATCCATTCATAGAATCAGAACCATTGAGGTTGGAAAAGACCTTTGGGATTATCAAGTCCAAATATCCACCCTACTCTACAAAGTTCACCCCTAAACCAGATTCCACATCTAAATGACCTTTAAACACAGCCAGCCATTCTCTATTAATTCTATCCCTCCATCTTTCTGTCCTAAATCCATCCATCCACCTATTCATCCCTTATCTATCCATTCATCTACCCACCCTCTATCCATCCCTTCCATTTATCCCATCCCATCCATCCCTCCCTCCAGTCATCCTCCATTCCCTCCATCCATCTGTCCATTCATTCACCCACTCTACCCATCCTTCATCCATCCTCCATCTATCCATCAATTATTCACATATCCCATCTCTCTATTCATCTCTCCATCCCTCCCTCTCGCCATCCATCCTTCCATCCATCCATCTTCCCTCCTTCCCACTTCTCTCTCTCCCTCCCTCCATCATCATGGATCCTACCCATCCATGTTCCATCCATCCATCCCTCCCTCCTTCCCTCCATCATCCCATCTCATCCCATATATGCTCTACCCATCCCTCCACCATCCTGCCTAACGATCCCTCTCCCAGCCACAGCAGCTCCTCACCCCGCGCAGCTCCAGCAGAGCGATGCCTCAGCCCTGCCTGATGCTCCCTGTCACTGTAGGGTTCTCCTACAAAACCCAAACGGGGCTGGTGCAGCCGAATGATCGAAGGGGTGGAGAGGGGCCGGGAGAAGCAGCAGCCAAAGGATTCCACCCAACACATCGGGAAAGCTGGGAGAGACCTGCCTGGCTCCTTCAGAACCAGCAACAGCTGGATGGGGCTGTGGATGGGGCTATTAATATCCCATAGAGCTAATGAATTCTGGAGGGGACCCGCAGCGCAGCGCTAACCAAATGTCAAGTGAACATTAAAACCCACTTAGCAAAACCTTAATGACTCCCAGCAGCAGATCCCACAGCCCAGCCCAGCTCCTTTCTCCCCCCCAGTCCTCCCCAGCGCCTTAAAGGGATCCCAATTAGCTCCCAACCGGGAAAAGGCTCCATCGTCCAGAGCCATCGCCTCCCTCTCCCCGTTTTCCCCTACAAATCGCTGCCTGGATTGGTCCTGCTGGAATAAGTAGCCACTTAATCATTAACAGCCGCATGTTAACGATCCCATGGCTTATCCAGATGACCAGCAAGACCAGTTCACTGAGAGCTGGGCCAGTGACCGCACTCTGGGGGCATCTTTGGGGTTTGGAGTTTCCCACTGAGCCTGGGCAACCCAACTGGCATTCATTAGCTCTGGTCAATTAGGTTATTGAAAGGCAATTATGGGGTGGGGAGGGCTGGGCTGCACCTCTGGGACACAGGGATGAGGTCCCAGTGAGCAGTGAGGTTCCAGCACATCTACCCCATCCACCCCTAGATCTGTGATTCTGAGGGGGTTCTGCCTCACAGTCAAGTGTAATTAGGGGCTGGACGTGGGCACCAGACATCTGAGGTCCTCAAAAGGCCATAAACCTTTGGCAGGGTCCTGTCTGTGCAGCAAGTCCTCATGCCCTCATCCCAAGGGGGGGCCATGCACCCCAAAACATCCGAACCTAATGGGATGGAGGGGTTGAAACAACCCTAAATCTGCTCCTCCTTATCTGCCCCACACAGGACATCCCCTGCCAACCAACTCCACACAGGAGATGGGGTGTGTGGGAGGCACCATGTGCTGGAAACCCAACCTTGGGGGCTTCAGGGGGTCTTGGGGAGGGGCTGTGGGGCTGCGCCTGGCTTGTTAGGGTTTGCTGCCAGTGGGTGTCGGGGAGGGGATTAAACCTTCCCCAGCTCCGGGGGGATGTGGGGAGGGAGAAAGGGCTGATTTAGTATGGATGGGCTCCTGTCCAGAGGCAATCGATGCCACAAGGCAATTTTCAGAAGCAGTGGGATTCGGTGCAACCCTTAATAGGACGATCTCGCTGGTGATAAATTATAGGGCCCCGATTAAGCTGCAGATTAAACCCCTTGGATGAGGAATAAATATCCTCAACCTGACTTGAGAAGCACTTTTCCCCCCGTTCCAAGGGTCTCGTTAAAGGCTGTGAGCTGCCTCATTTGCATCTGATGATTCCCCAGAACCCACAAGGAACAGTCAGGCTCTGGGGAGCTTCGGCGGAGAACTTGGCACCAGGGAACGGGGTGCAAGGAAAAAGCAGGGCTGGCCCCATACAGCGGGATGCTGATGCTCCAGGCTATAGGATCAGGCAGCGTGGGCAACCCCCAGTGCCCACCCGACCTCTCATCACCATAATGGGGGTCATGAGGTACATCAGAGGGGATAGGGTTTCACTGTGGGTGGCAGGCAGTGGGGATCCCATAGGAGACTGGTCTCCACACACCTCACCCAGGGAATGGGGGAGTGAGTGGGAGCAGGCAGGCTGGTCCCCGATTCCCTCACGGTCCCTGATCCCACAGGGATGATCCCAAGGGGAGGCAGCTCCAGGAACACACAGATGTAGGCTGGTCCCTGATCCCCTGATGGTCCCACATCCCCCTCACAATCCCTGATACTCCTCATGGTCTCCAGGGATGATCCCAAGGAGAGGCAGCTCCAGGAACACAAAGACCCAGGCTGATCCCACATCCCTCCATGGTCCCCAAGCACACTCAATCCCTAGGGATGCTCCGGAACATCCTGATCCCACCTGATCCTACGATAGTTCCCAGGGATGCTGTGGAGCATCCTGATCCACCCAGGAGGGACCAGCTCCAGAGGGATCAGCTGGACCCGCACATGGAGGCTCTGCCTTGGCCACCAGCTGCTTAGGAATGGGGACCCACTGAGCCCCTTCCCCACCTGCCCTTCCCCTCCCACCACCCAGTCTGGTGGGAAGAGGAGGCTCAGTGGCAGCGGGAAGGAGAGGCTGGTCACCATGGAAACCACTGCCAAACTGGGAGAGCAGCTCTTTCCCTTAAACCTTGGTGTGAGCATCTCTGACCTTCACAGGAACATGGGGAGCACAGGGGACCCCAACAATGGGTGAAACCCACAAGGGCAACGGCAGCCAGCTTGGGCAGAGACCCAGCACCCAGCATGGAGAGAGCACCCAGCATGGGCAGAGACCCAGCACTCAGCATGGGCAGAGACCCTGCACCCAGCACCCAGCATGGGCATAGACCCAGCACCCAGCCTGGCACAGTGGGTCACGGAGAGCACCCAGCACCCAGCCTGTGTTCCGGCAGCTCAGAGCAGCCTGGTTGCCACAGCAACCTGAAGCCCTGGATTGGGTGTCTCCAGGGGAAGGGCTGTCTGGGAACTTAGGGTAGGAACAGGGAGAGGCTGACTGGGCTGCCCAGCTTCACAGGACTGGATCCTAAACCCAGGTGCTGGATCCTAAATCCATGGCTGGATACCCTACAGGGCTGGATCCCAAACTGGGGCTGCATCCCCAAACTGGGGCTGGATGCCCTACAGGGCCAGAGCCCCAAACCTGGAGTGATCCAGCCCTGGCAAAGGTCTCACTCAGGGATGCCCAAGCTGGTCCTGAATCCCACCCCACTTCTGATCCCAACCGGACAGCCGCCTCCACCCTGATGCAACCAGGTCAAACCCACTGCCTGCCCCGCAAACAGCAGCTCCCAGGATCAAGGTGGGATTGGGGTGGGATGGAGTGGGATGGAGGGAATGGAGTGGAGTGTGATGGAATGAGATGGGATGGAGTGGGTTGTGATGCAATGGGATGGGATAGGATGAAATGGGATGCAGTGGGATAGGATTGGATTTGATGAGAGCAATGGGGTGGAATGGGATAGGACAGATGCAATAGGATGGGATGGAATGGGATGCAGTAGGGTAAGATGGGATGGGCTAGGTGATGTGGGATGGGATGGGATGGAGCCAGGCACTCACCGATACTCCAGGGAGAACTTGGTGAGCTCCCTGCTGTTGTGGAGCCACTTGAACTCAAGGGGCCAGCTGCCCTCAGCCATGCAGGTCAGCACCAGGCGATTCCCCTCCAGATGGACCTGGCTGCGCACCGGCTCCGTCTTGAAGTACGGGGACACGTCGTCTGCAAGAGAGGGTACAGGGTGAAACACCTGCCCACCCCACAGCCTGCTAGCCCTATAACTAGAAGACCCTATAACTTGATGGCCCAACAACCAGAAAGTCCTGTATCTGATGGCCCTATAACCAGATGGCCCTAATACCTCATGACCCCATAACCTTATGGTCCTATAAAGTACTCACTCCATAATCTGATGTCTCTGTAACCTGATGGCCTTATAACCTGATGACCCCATGAGCTGATGGCCTCATAACCTGATGTCCCTGTAAACTGCTCACTCCATAACCTTACGTCCCTACAGCCTGCTGGCCCTACAATGTGATTGCCCCATAATTTGATGGTCCTATAACCTGCTGGGGCCCTATAACTCTATATCTCTACCAGGACACCCCATAACCTGATGTTCCTGTATCATGACTGTCCCTATAAACTATTTGCCTTATAACCTGCTGGCCCCATAACCTGGTGATATGTTGTATTATGGGTTGTTGTGGGGTTTTTTTGGGGCATTATGGTGTCTCACAGGGTGTCATGGGGGTTTATGGGGTGTTAGGGGCTGTTATGGGGAGTTACAGGGTGTTTGGGGGATGTGCAGGGTGCTCCTGGCACCCTCGTCCCACGCTGTGCCGTTCCCCCCATCCCTACTGTGAGCTTAAGCAGCTCAGCCTCACAGGGCTCTGCCGCCCCAGAACCATCTGCTCTGCATTAATGGGGTGGGAATTGGTGCAGGAGGATGAGAGATGGCTCCTGATCCCACTGGTGACCCCCCCACCCCGATCATTACCCACCCACCAGTCACCTGGCACCCCCTGTCCCACCACCCCAACCAGCTCCTTCACTGCCCTAGAATGGGACATGGGAACAGTGGGGTGGGGGTCCTGGGGACCCCATGGATGGGGTGAAGGTGGCACCAAGCTCTGGCTGCATCTGACACCCTCATCCCCCTCCCAGCTGCCCAGAACAATGATGCCAGGCACTGGGGGTGCCAGGGGGAACCCAGCAGTGGGTTCAGTACCAACATCCCCATAGACCCCTTTAGGGTCAAGACAGCCAGCTCCAGCGTTCCTTCACCCCACAGCTCCCTGACACCAGCTCAGCTCTTCCTGCTGCCACCCCCAAACCCCAAGGCTCAGCTCCTCCAGTTGGCAACAACTGGAACCAGTGGGATGTGCCAGCCCCCTCCCCATACCCCCACCAACAGCAAAGGGTCAGTGGGGCTGATCCCATCTGCTGGGGCTGCTCAGCTCCCCCCTCTCATTAAGGACTAATTAGTGGGCACAGGAATCCATCACTGCCCAAACGCTGGCAGCATCGGGAGCCTCCTGGGAACAGCTGCACAGCTGGCAGCACAGGATGGTGCCATGCCATGCCGTGCCGTAACGAGCCGTGCCATGCTGTGCCATGGAATCACACAATCATCAGATCAGTGATCATGCTGAGCCATGCCATGTCCTTCTATGCCAAGCTGTGCCATGCCATGCCACGGCATGGAAACACAGAAGCTATGATTATGCCAAGCGATGCTGTGCCATGCCATGCCATGCCATGCTGTGCCATGCTACCCAATTCCATGCCGTACTGAGCCGTAGAGTCATAGAATCTATGATTATGCCAAGCCAAGCCATGCCACTCCATGCCATGCTGTGCCATGCCAGCCACACACAAAGATGCCACCGAACCACGTCAATCCCATCCTGCCCAACCAGCCCCAGTGACCCCAGCGGGGATGGGAGCGATGGCAGGATGGGATAACTGAGATGTTAAGAGCTGGCATCAAGGAAGAGGGCCAAGCTGAGGGATGATCCTGCTGCTCTCCTGATGCCAGTTTAATGCCAGTGCCTCGCCAGACCCTAATCTTGCCTAATGGGATCCCCATCTCTGCCTTTGCTCTGTATTTACAGTAGGGCTGCAGGAGTTGGGACTGAGCCCAGGGCCATCAGGGCTGGGCAGGGGGGGATATAGGGCAGGGGGGCCGTAATGGATCCTAATTCCCCAGCTAATGGGTGAGCTGGGAGCTAAACCCCGCTCTGCCCAGCATCAAATCCCTGGTGATGGGCTGGGACAGGGAGCTTTAAGCCCCGAGGAATCCCAGAGCGGCTGCTCTGCGGGGCAGCTGCTGCCAGCAGGGAAGGAGGGTGAGGGAAAGAGGGAGAGACTCCCCCCAACAAGCCCGGATGGGGATGGGGGCATCCGGCCTGACCTCACTGATCTCCCACAGCCACCCACCGTGGACCCATGGGACGTCCAGCTCCTCTTGTTCTTGTGGGGTCCCACGATCCCAAGGACATCCTGGTCTCCTATTTGCTTGGGGTCAGCCCCCGTTCAGCCCAAGGTCACCATCCCACTGACCCTTGGGGTGATCAACAGGGGGATACACCCAGCCACCAGCAGAACCCAACCAACAGCAGTACCCAGAGCTGTGCCCACCCCAAAGAAATCCACACCCCACCCTTCTTGCTGGTCCCAGTCGGTGCAAAGGGGCAGCACTGGGAGGGGACAGAGCCATCCCCATCCCTCCCTCCTGGGGCATCACTACCCATAAACCAGGACGGCAGCCTACTGGGAGCACTGGCACAGCCCCCCCTGGCACTACCACCTGCACTGGGCATCCCAGTGCTCCCAGTGCAGCTCCCCCGTGGTGGGCAGGAGGAGAGGGGAGATGGAACTAAATCTCTCCTTCGCAGCACAAAGACATTAAAAAACAATAAAGAGAAAGCAAAACCCTCTGCTCTAATTAACAGCCTTTGGCTACCGGGGAGGGGAGAAGGGATAAATAAGTGGGGGATAAGGGGAGAAGCAGCAACCCCCCTCCATTTTTAATAGGAGCCAGTGCTTTTAATTTGCCAACACCTTGTTTCAATTACCAGGATCATCGTTTTATTCCTCAAAGCTGCTTCCAGAAGGGGGTCACTTCCCTTTGTTTTTATTATTCATCTGGTGTCAGAGAGCGGCGGCGCCAATGCAGCCGCCTCAGCATCTCAGCGTGGGAAGGGGGTGCGTGGAGAGAGGAGAAAGAGTAAGGGGAATAAGATCTGCCCCAGCACAGCAAGGAAGGGGTTAATGTCAACAGAACCCCTTCCGCACACACAGAACCTATAGGGGATCCTGTATCCCTAAGGAGTCACAGACCTGGTGGGGTGCAATCAGAGGTGGCCCTGTAGGAGCATCGTGGCCAGGGCACCTCAGCCGGGTGCCCAGGGATGTGATCCTACGACAAAGCTCTGAGGCCACCCCAAAAGTCACCCCATGGCCATGTCCTGCTTGTGGAGCACCTGCCCAGGGTGAACCCACAGGGCATCATTAAAGGGCACAGCAGGCACCACCCCACCATGGGCACCCACTGCCCAGGCACTGCACCCCACCCACAGTCCCCCCAGGTGGTGGTGGGGTGCACACTGTGGGGGGGATTAGCAGTGGTTCCCCCGCTGCTGGAGCCATTAGGATTCCTGAGCATTATCCTCCTTCATATAAAACAAACATGGGATGGGAACGCTGCTGGCACCAGGGAGCTGCTGCCGAGCACAGGCGGGCTCTGAGGGCATCTGGAGGTGCCCAGGGTGGTGCCAAGTGCAAGGTTGGGATGAGCATCCTCACTGAGCCCTGCTCACCCACCCCTCAGCACCCAAGCTGAGGGCGCACCCCACAAACTCACTACATGTGTGACCCCCAGTACCTGTCTGTGCTCCACTGGCAGCCTCCAGTCACACCAGTACCAACACTGGGGCTGTGCCCAGCACCCAGCAGGACACATCCCCTCTAGCACCCATGGGGACACTGGAGCTGGGACCCCTCCACAGCTCCATCCTCCCCAGCCCTAAACCCACCCCAGCATCAGCCCTGACCCCAGTGGAAAGGGCTGGTTTATGGTCACCCAGGGGACCCCTTGGCTGTCCTCAGGCTGAGCTGGTGGCCACGGGGTGCCACAGACCAGCCCCATTCCTCACTGGCACACAGAATGATGCCAAGGGCACCCAGCATGATTCAGCTCATCTCAGCCCCACAGGTCAATCCCTGCCTACAATTTATCCTTTTAATGGGGGGGGTTGTTCTTTTCCCAAGAAAAAAAGACCAACAAGTGCAGATGTGCCCGTTAATCCTCAAATTGACCCGATTCCCTCCCTCCTTCCCTCCCCACGGAGACCTAGAGCCCTACAACCCTCCTCCTGGCTGCCCATCAAACCCAGCCTCCCCACCATCACCATCAATTAGTAGGGCCCTTGAGGCTTCTCCGCAGACCCCACTGTTCCTGGGTTATTTAGGGGGTTGGGGGTCGATGTTGTGGGAAATCCTGAGGCCAGATCTGGGGGCATCGGGGNCACAGTTTCCTTTCTTCTCATGTGGCACCTTCCCCTCCCCCAAGGGCAAGTGGAGCCTCCAGAGGGTGATGGTGAGGACCCACATATCCCAGGTGATGCCACTCCAGGGCAGCCCCTGCCCCACACACATCAGCATCCATCCCCGCAGCAGAACCCAGCCCCAGATTTCCCCTCCAGCTCCATCCAAGTTGCAGCAGTTCCCAGTCCCATGGGGTTCCCATGGAGCTGGGGCAAACTGGGACCTACCAACGCTGCCCTATGGTGCTGCCCACCACCACCCTCTCCTTTGTCTCTTAGAAAACCCCACACTGACTGGGATATTCCAGGCTTGGAAGGACTTCAGGCAGTCCCCCAGGTCACACCAAGCCCCAGGCAATGGGGAAGTGATGGGGGCTGCAGTGAGGAGCCCCCACAAAAAGGGGCTGCTCCTCACAAACCAATCAAGGAGCTGATGGACTCAACAAGGAGCCAGGATGGACCTGGCAAAGAGTCAGGACAGACCCAGCAGAGCTAAGGTGGACTCAACAAGGAGCTGGGATGGTCCCAGCAAGGAGCCAGGATGGACCCATCCGAGCTCCAGCACTGCTGCCCTACTGCCCTGCACCCCCCAGCAGCTGTGGGGTTTCTGGCAGCCATAAACCGATCAGAGGTGGGTTAATGGGATTAAGGAGGAGGCTGAGCACAATGAGGACCTGAGGGAGCTGCTCAGCTGCTCCCGGCTGGGTCCTGCTCAGGTGACGCCAGCAGAAGCCACCGAGCCAGAGCTTAAACTAATTTTCCTCCCCGTAAGCCCTCGGAAAGGTGGAAATGGGAAGGGGGGGGTGGGCTCTGCCACCTCCTCCTCACCCCCTATAAAAATCCCAACAGGGGTCATGTCCCCATGTCAGTCCTCCCCATCAGCGCTGGCAGTGAAAGGGGCTGGGTGACCCCACACAGAGCATCACGGTGACCCCAAGCACCCACCAGCCCCATCAGCACCCACTCAGTGCCAATTAGGAACAGGATGGAGCGAGGGACTGGATGGACAGACAGAGATGGATAGGATGGAGGAACAGAGGGATGGATGGGATAGAGGGATTGGATGGGTGGAGGGATGGATAGACAGAGAGATGGAGGGAGGGAGGGACAGACACCCCATTCCCAAGCTGCCTCAGGACACCCGGACCCCACTGCCATCCTTCCTTCCTCCTTCCATCTCTACCTCCTCCAGGGCCACCCCTTATTTATTTATTTGTTAATTAACTGCTGTTTCCATAACAAACGGCTGCGGCTTCTCCCAGCCTCCAACAGCCCTGGGGCTGGATTGTTAACTAGGATTTTAATTTGTTAATTAAAAGCAGGATGGCTCCACAACAACCTCCTCTTCCACACACCGGGGCTCTCCGAGGGCTCAGCAGACCATGGGCTAAGCTGGGGGCTCTGCTGTCCCTGCCCCAGACCCTCCAGGGATGGGGTACATGGGGAGGGATGGGCACAGCCCCGCTAGAGACAGGGGCTCCGCTGTGTCCCATCCCAGACCCTCTAGGGAACCCTCCAGGGATGGGGCACACAAGGAGGGGTGGGCACAGCCCCCCCACTCCTAAAGAGCCAGGGGCTTCACTGTGTTCCCACCCTCCCAGGGATGAGGCACATGAGGTGGGGTAGGCACAGTCCTCCCAGATCCTTCAAGGATGAGGCACATGGGGTGGGGTGGGCACAGCCCCTCCAGAGCCAAATGGGGGTGCCAGAAGGGACCTGGAGCTTGGTGCCCACTCATGACCCCCCCCTTCTCCCAGCAGCGGTGCTAGGGGTGATGCCACCCCACCTCAACCTTTTTATCTCTTCCCTAAATCTCACACAACCCCCAGCACACAGCCCTGGCCAGGAAAGAGCCCCAAACTGACCCCACAGTGGCAGCACCAGCATCACCCCACCCCAGCTCCCAGCCTGCTGCCCACAGATCCCAGCCCTGGCATTCACCCAGGAGCTCCTCAGGGTGCCCACAAGAGCCAGGTAGGGTTTGGGATGCACCCAGAACCATGGGAGAGGCCCCATCCCTGGCAGGGAAACAGGCACCCCGTTGAATCCCAGCTTTGGGAACAGAGCAAGGCTGTGTGCCCGTCCCTGCCCACCTGGAAAAACCAACATCATCCCTCCTGGGAAACCCCAACCGGCCCCACAGCCACAGCCCCGGCCCCGCTGTGTGTTCCCAGTCCAGGCAGGGCTCACAAGCAGAGCTTTGTGCTCTAGAGCCCCCCCCAGACCCCCTCACCTGGCCCCAAACCCTGAAGGCACAGACCTTGGCACCGAGCTCCCACCCCAACCCTAATGCACAGACCCACAGCCATGGGGCCATCTGGCTGGGGGATGAGGGTCACCTCACAGCCCAAAGGCACATCCCTGGGGCTGCCAGATGTGTGGGGCACAGCCAGCAGCTTGACCTCACTGAGGGTCACCCCACACAGGGTTCAGTCCCATCCTGGGGTGTTTAATAGGATCCAGGCTCTGGCTGGAACTTCCACTCCAGTAAACCCAGTATGATGCCATGTATGGTGCCCACCCCACAGTTATGCAGCTGCCCTGCACCTGGGCCAGGGCTGTGAGTCACAGACACCCCAAGAGTGACTCAACAGTACGGGGAGGGGGGCAGACCCTACAGTTGGTTTCCCCTGGAGAGAGCAAGGAGGGGAAGGACAGACAGACAAAACCCATCTCCAACCCCTCCAACAGCTTTCTAGACCCCATCCCAGCCCCATCCCAAGAGGGTCTGCAGCCAGGGCGTTTCCCCACGGAAGGGGCTCCACACCCAGCTGCCAAGATCCTGTAGCTCTCAAGCCCAACCCTACAGTGCTCTATGGGGTAGCTGACACACAATCCCAGTACAGCCCCAGGCTGGATGTGACCTCATGGAGGATCAAGGGGATCCTCCAGGGGTTCCTGGAAGGCAACCACAGCCCTACTGGCCAGGAAAGTCACTCCCAGACCCACCTCATGGGAGCCCAAACAGCACCTGGGATGTCTGCAAGGTGCATCCATCCCATCCCAAACCCATCCCCTGCACCCTCGCAGACAGAACGATCCCAGACTGGGTGGGAATCCTGATGAGGCGGCACTTCCTGACCCCAAAATGAAAAGGAAAAAGTCCAGCAGGGAAAGAAAACCCAGAGGAGAGAAACCACAAGAAAAACCCCACTGGGCCCTTCCCATGGGGCTGACGCAACGGCGTCGCTGTAGGACCGGGAGGCACTTCCCCAGCTCCCTGCCTGCCACGTGCCAAGCAGGGTTGTGGTGTCTCCCCATCCCCATGGAGCAGCCCTAATCCCCTCTCCCCAAGAGCCAGAGGGCACTGGGACGTGGCTCATTTATGGGGTTTTAGCTCATTTATGGTGTTGTAGCCCTTTTTATGGGGTTCTAGCCCATTTATGAGGGGTTGCTCAGACATCCTTTTATTTTCCCCAAACATTTAGTCATCAGAACACTCAGAACAGAAATAGCCGGAGGATGGCAGCAGACGGGAGTTTTCCTTGGAAAAGAACCCCTTTTTCCAAAGGCTTTGCTTCCCAGATGTCCCAGCTGGATTTGAATAACTGGCAGTTGTGGGGTGAAGCCAAGTGTGACCCCATCACTGCCCCCCAGGGAAGGGGTCCGGCTCCTGTGCCCACCCTATAGTGCAGGCAGGACTTCTTTGTCCTGTGGGAAAGGGGGAATAATAGGGGAATGGGGGGGAAAGGGGGTGAAGGTGGGGAAATAATGGGTATAATGGGGGGAAAGGGGTGAAGGTGGGGAGATAATGGGAAGGAAAGGGAGGGAAATAACGGGGAAAGGGGGGAAACGATGGGGAAAAGAAGAATAGGAGGGAGTAAGGAAAGAAAATGGGGGGAATAATAGGAATGGGGGGAAGGGAGGAAATAATGGGGACAAGAGAGGAATAGGAGGAAATGGGGGAAAAATGGGAAAAAGGGGGAAATAATGGGAAAAAGCAGGGATTAGTAGGGAAATAATGGAAATGGGGGGAATTAAGGGACTGGGATAAAGGGGAGAAGGGGAAAGGCAGAGGAAACAATGCGGAAATATGTAGGGGAAATATGTAGGGGGAAATACCACGGGGATGAAGGCTCCCATCACCTCCCTCCCCTGCAGAGCCCACGCAGGGGCTGGGTGCTGAGCCTTTGGAGTGGGATTGTCCCAGGGGCACAGGTCGGGATGAGCACAGCGACCCTAATGAGCTGCTGTTACTAGTTATCCTGGCTGCTCATTACCAGAATCAACAGCAGCTCGGGGCTGCAGGGCTGCCCACACACCCCCCTGCCAGCCATGCAGCTGCTCCCACCCTCCAACCACCCCTGCACCCCACTGCCGGCCCCGTGGGTGCAGGGTGCACCCTGAGACCTGCTTACCCATTTGGGACATGGGAGCTTCAAGCTGGAGCCCCCTAGTTTCTGACACCCCACTGGGGGCTGTGTGAGGCTCCCAGGATCCTGCTTGGGGTTGTTCTGGGGTGAGAAGCCAAACTGTGACCCTTTGGAGGATGTCCCCATCATGCTCCAGAAACCAGAGGGTCTCCAGCACTCCCAGGGTCTCCTCCAGCTTCATCAGGGTCTCCAGCACCCACACACGGGAGCCTGTCCAGCACCCCCAGGGGATGGGTGAGGTACCCCCAGGGGATGGGTGAGGTACCCCCAGGATCCCACTCAGTGGTGCTATAGGGTGAGAGGCCAAATCATGACCTTTTGGGGGTCCTCCCACACTGTCCCAGGGTCCTGACCAGCACCCTCAGGGTCTCCTCCCAGCAACCCCCCCACCCCCGCTCCTAGGACAGGCACATCGAGGCGGGACTGGGAGGGCGGGGGCACAGCAGGGACACTGTCGGGCTCTGCCGGCCAGTGGGACCAGCAGCTAATCCCATTTCATCCCCCTTGGTGGCCATCAGCTGTTTTTCAGGCATGCGGGGGGCGGGGTGCTAGAACCAGAGCTATTGTGGCCTCACTCCAGCCCCCTCCATCCATGCGAGTCCTCAATCCATTCATCCCAGTCCTCCATCCACCCATCCCAGCCCCATACTGGGCCAGCAGCAGCACCCCACAGCCAGCTTGTGCCCTCCGGACCTTCACGAGGTGCCAGGAGCTGGGATGTGGGTCCTGTAAGGTTCCAGCATCCCCACTCCCCTAAGCTCTCAGCCTGACCCCATGGTCCAAACCCTAGTGAGGAAGAGGAGGAGGAAGAGGGAAGCAGTGAGCATCACTCTACCCTGAGAACAACCACTCCCTGAGCCCAGCATCCACTGCAAAGAGACAGGCACCCAGAAAAGATGAACAGGGAACAGGAGTGACCCCATGAAACCTCAGTCCTCCAAGCATCCCAGTAAACAAACTCCAGACTCAAGAGAGGTGTCTCCAGCCCTACTGCCAGCTCAGGGGCATCTCCAGGGACAACTCACACCCCTAGGGCTGCCCAAGAGGCTCCAAAACCAGCACTTCCCAGCATCAAATTATTCCCAGTCCTGAGGATGTGAATTGTTCCCAGTGCTGGGGGGCTCCCCTCATGTCTCCACACCCCAAGAGACACAAGGGACAAGCTATGGGTGGCAGGACCCTACCAGGCATCCCAACCCCATCCAGCTCCACGCTGGATGGTACCTAAGTATCTCAGGGAAACACCCGTGAGGGACCAGCTGGCATCACAGTCCCCTTCCCACTGCACCCAGTGCCCCAGTGGGGGTAACAGTCAGCATCACAGTCTCCTCCCCACTGTGCCCAGTGCCCTGGTGGGGTACCAGCCAGCATCACAGCGCCCTTCCCACTGCACCCATCACTCCAGTCCCCCCCCAGACACCCTGGGACTGGGGCAGAGCTCCTGGCACGCTCTCCGGAGCTGCCACGTGCCGATGCCTGCTGGCAGCGAGGGTGGGTCTGGCACTCCTGGAATTGCCACCCCGCTGCCAGCCGGGATGCCCAGCTGCTGGCACACGGCAGCAGCTGCTCCCAGTGCCACCCCCAGCCCACTGTGGTGGCCACCAGCCAAGGGGTGACACCGATCCCTGCGTGGAGATGACAAGGCAGAGCAGCTGCCACTCGCAGCATCCCCCAGGGATGGCCCCGTACCCCAAACCTCCATTCCTTGGGGGGGGTGGGGGGGCGAGGGCAGGGTAGACAAAGGGGGCCGGGGACCAGCTGCAGCCCAGGAATGTCCCCTGCCCTCGGCCCCATTCCCAGCGATCAGGTTTCCCAGTTCCCAGGCAACCCGAGCCCGGTATGGCCTCCCCGGCACAGGCATTCCTGCACCCCGCGGGGCTGGGGGCAAGGGGAGGGGGCACCGAAGGGGCCCCCCCTGCCCTCCCTGGGCACAGGCAGGTCGGGGGTGAGAAGGGTCAGAGGGTGAAGCATCGTTGGGAGCGAGGGCTGGGATGCACCCCAAAAGCATCACTGGGAGGAGGGTGCAGCCCCCCACCACGGGGGGGTGCTGAGGGCTGTGCCCGTGCAGCTGGCTTCGCTGGCATGCCCCAGGGGGAGGGGGGATGCCAAGGAGGCCAGCAAGGCAAGGAGCTGCTGCCAGCACATGAAGGGTGGTGGGAATGTGCCTCCGGTCTGGATACACCTCCATGGATGGCTCTGGGGGTGCAGAGGGTGGGAACCCCAAAACAGAGGAGCTGCAGGGATGGGAGAGATCCCTGGCACCATCCTCTCCAGCAGCTCCGATTCCCGTGTCCCTGCACAAAGCTCCTCAAGGACACCCCATTGCTCCCAGCACCCCCAATTCAACCCCAGGGGCTCAGATTAGTGGGATCCCATCCCTGACAGCACCACCAGCTCCTGCTGGCCAGGCACTGGCCATTTCTCACCAGTGACACTAACAGGGAGGTTATGAGGGCTCAGGGGTGAGGTTACCCCGCTGCTCACCCACCCCAGCTGGGACCCAGCACCCAGTCTGAGCAGAGTCTGACTTCCCCCCTCACCTCCAAGCACTGCAAAGCATCGATTCACCCCAAACCAGCTGGTGTAGGGCCCACAGTAAGGCGTGGGGTGGCTGGAGCTCCTCGCCAGGCTGCACCCAGCATCACGGATGGGCTCTAGGTCATGGTTCAGCAAGACCTGGGGTCCCTCCTCACAGCAGCACCCTATGAGCCAAAAGCTCTCCTTCCCAGTCTAATTATCAGTACTTTCCCAGTCTCACAAGCAACCTACAGCCACCTCCCTCCCTCCTTCCCTCTCTCTTCCAGCTCCTTCCTTTGCTCCCACCCAGTGGAAATGTCACCTCATCCCCATCGCTAAGGGACCAGCAGCACTGGACTGGGTGCTAGTATCGGGGTAGGGGCTGCTGAGTCATCCCCAGTTACCCCAACCTAACAGCACCAGCACCCAAAACCCCTGGGGACCACCCCCTGTGCAGCAGCGACAGGAGTGAACACATCCCCCTCCCCTGATGGTCATCAAAATTTCATCGCTGTCCCGGTCACTAATGGCTTCCCCAGAAAACATCAAATTTTAATCTCCCCACCCTAAAAACCCACTTTCCTTCCCCAGAGCCGGAGCTTTGCATGAGGCCACCGGCAAACCCACACTGGGGGGCACTGGGGAGCAGAGACCCTCCCCGCTCTGCCCCCCGGTGCGTGCGGACGTGCCCAGGCACCACGCATGGGTGCCAGAAGGTGCCGGCACCCCCCACCCCAGCCCCTAATAAGCCTCTTTGGTTGAAGCTCCCCGTCTCAGGCCTCTGCCCCAAATCCCATCTGGAACCTTAAGCCTCCCAAATCCCTCCTGGGACTGGCCACAGCCTCCTCAATCCCATTAGAGGGGCTCTACCAGCATGGGGGGGTCCCATGCTGGACCCACTGGCCCGAGTGAGGGGTACCCACATCCCACAACAACCTACAACAAGTGCAGACGAGGAGAGGCTAGGAACCCCAAAACAGACACCTAGCCCCACTCTCCCCAACTCTTGGTGGAGCGAAGGCACCTTGGAGTCACCCCATGGGGCAGGGCTGGCAGTGCCCACCCCAGCTGTGGCACTGGTGCCCGGCACAGGTCGCACTGCGACACGGGCAGCGCCGACTGATCATCTTTCATCCAGCACCACACTGCTCCGCTCCGGGTAATTAGCACCAGGCCCCTAATCAATAAGTTATTTTTTGCTGTGGCTAATTAATAATTACACAGCACAGACGGGCTCTAATTAAACTTCCCACCCCCTCATCCCCCCCAACTCCGACAGCTCCAGGGTCTTTGTTTTGCCAACTGCAGGTGTTGGAGGGTCTCATCCTGCACCCACAGGGAGGTCTCGCATGTCTCCCTTCCTCCAGCCCTTCCTCTATTGATCCTGTTTGCTCCAGCCACCCCGATCAATAGTGCCAGCTCCACAGCTCTGCCCACACTGAGGTGCCCTATTGCATGAGGGGGGTGAAGCCAGGGGCATCCCCCCCATGCCACCGGGCCACTGGGCATCGTTTAAACCCAGGAGGAGGTGACCCTGAGCTGCCGCGTCCCCAGTGCAAAGGGTGATGGGCAGGGCATGTGCCAGGCATTGGCATCACTCCCCACACCGCAGGCTGCCACCGCTCGCCCGTCGCCAAGGCCGGGCACCGAGCAATGTCACGCTGCCCGCGAGGACGTGCCACACGGCTACCGGCAGCTGAAGCCGCAGAGCTGAGCTCTTGCAACCACAGGAAAGGGGACCGAACCCCGTCTCTGCCCATCCTTTGAGACGTCTGAAGCAGCAGCAACCCCACATCTCCCATCCTATAGTGGAATCCTGTAGCCCCATGGCTACACAGTGTGGGGTTGGGTGATGCCAAGAGCTCATCCCGCAGACTGGGAACTGGGAAGACGCCAGGCAAGGAGGAGAGCAACTCAGCAAGGGAGTGAATCAATCAAAGAGACCTTCACAGCTCCCCACACAGGGCCTGCCCCGATAATATACTGCTGCTTTAGATGTTCTGTTCTGAACTTAATTACTGAGAAATTATAGCGGGGCCGGGGGAGGCTCAAGGGGGAAGCGGGAGGATGGCAGCACACAGGGGGGGATTCAGGGCTCCCCGCTCGTCGCTGCAAATAACCATGAGGAACCCCCACCTGCTGACGCTGTATCCAGTAGCTCCAAGGTTGCCAAACTGGGGGAGAACAGCAGGGGTGCCCCCCTCCCCAGTTTGGCAACCTTGGAGCTACTGGGTGCAGGGATTTGGCTGCTGGGGATGGAGGGAGCTGTGCTGCAGGCTCAGAGCTCAATTTGCATCTCCCTGTGGGGAAGGGATAGTATCCCCCCACTACCCACCAGCACCCCTGAACCTCACAAGCTCTTCCTACATCCTTCTTGGGTAGTGGAGGAGCTACAAAACAGCCTGAGGATCAGAGGAGGGGTTTGCCCTGCCCCAGTGGTTCTGTCTGGCCCCAAAGGCTAGCCGGGTACGCTAGGAGCCCCAGGCACCCATGGGGGGGCTCAGGACTGCAGCCCCCCAGCCAGTCCCAGATCGATGAGACCAATACCACCACAAAAGCTGCTCTCCAGGACCTTCCCAAAGTTACACATTAGGTTTGGGGTGCAGTGGGGGGTCCTTCAGGAGGGGGGTAGATGGGTGCCTTTACCCCCCCACCACTCCCGGGGGGATGCTCGGCCCTCCAAGAGCAGACCAGGGCAGGCTCTGTCCCATGCTCAAGGCAACATTCCCCACCCCACATTCCCAGCCTGGGGGTAGTTATGGGGCAGGGGGATTGGTCGGAGAGGACGAAGCAAAACAGAGCTGCTAGCGCTCACCGAACCCTCCCGGAGCCCCGCATCGGCAGACCGCAGCTCCGGGGGTGCTTTTCGAGCACCCCTGATGCAGCGTGACCCCCGCCTCTGCCCCACCACCACAGGCTCCTGGACCACCTCGATCCTTATCCCCAACCCCCCGGCACAGAGCTGCCCCAGAGCTGGGGGGCTTGGTTGAGGGACCACCCCCCAGCCCGCAACCTCCCACAGTCCCTCCTCTCCAGCATCCAAGCGGCAACTGGAGGGTCCCCACACTCCCCAACCCCTCATGCACCCCCTTACCTTGGGTTCTGGCTGCCGGGAGGGCGAGCAGGGCGAGGCAGAGCAGCCCGCAGCTCCCGAGCCGGGCCATGGCTCCGCCGAGACTCGGGGAGGGGGGCAACTTCCCCGACTTTATAATCCGGGGGGTCTTGGGGGCTCCAGCGCAGGGTCGGGGGTGGGGTGTGAGGTGCAGCCGAAGGGGTGTAAAGCTCCTCGTGGGGCGAGAGGTCAGGTCCGCAGGCAGCCCCCCACCGTGGGCAACTTCTCAGGGTGTGTGGGGGGGAGAAGGATGCGCCGGGAGCTGGACCACCCCCTAAATCCGAAGCAGCGTCAGGAGCTGGGATCCCCCCACCCCAAATCCAAAGCGGAGCAGGCAGCCCCTCCCCAAGCGTTGAGTCCCCCCCGTCCACTCCCAGTCAGAGGAAGCGCAGGGCTGCGACCCCCGGTCTCCACGGGGTAAGGGGGGGTGAAGCACCCGGCGCTCCCGGTTTGGAGCCGGTTGAAAAGTTTGGGGTCCGGAGGGACGGTGGGGAGGGGTCCCTCTGCAGCGCTCAGGTCCTTCCTGGGGTCGTCCCCGAGTCGGCGGTTCCAGGCTATCAGGGGTGGGTGGGCTGGCAGATGGGTTGTTGGAGGGGGGATCCTCACCTCCCCTGTCGGGAAAGCGCGGCGGCGGCGCAGGGTCCCGCCCGAGGCCGGGGCCGCTGCGCTGCGGGCGGGCGGCGCCACCCCGACCCGTTTCGGAGCTCCGGCA